>JAVDPK010002977.1:123511-194543 GCA_034780415.1 Cichlasoma orientale
CACACACACACACACACACACACACACACACACACACACACACACACACACACACACGCACACACACACACACACACCAAAACAAAACAAAACAATAAAGTAACTATTAAAAACTGGAATGAAATCAATGCTTGAGTTTCACAAGGTTAAAAGGTTGATACATTTACATATTCACAATATGTATTTTTTATTTAGAGAACTTCATATTCCATGAATGCAACTTTAGTGCAATTGAGTTGTCTAGCCTCTTAAAATAAAACTGCTTTTTAAGCAAATTTTAGAAAACTGACAATCAGGATATGATATAGGCAGATCTCATTGCAGTTTGAGTGTTCTTGTACTGAAAGGCCATCCATAAATTGCTTTGGCCTCAACTGCCAGACCTGTTTTTGAGTTTTTGAAAATATATTGAATGGCATGGCAAGTAATTTGAAGAACATAAACCTTGGAAGTGAAGTTGGTGCATTTTGTGAATGATTAACAATCAGAATTGGATAGATAAATAAATAAATAAGCTTTTGAGTGCACAGAAATATGCACATACTGAGGCAGCTTGGTAGAAGGTTAAATGCAGTCCAGGTGCCCCAGCTAACAGAAAGACAGACATGGTTAAAGGCAAACTAGAAGTATTGTCTAATGTTCTAAAGTTTGAAATGTTCCAAATGTCATCAGAGCTAAGCTTCATCAGTTTCTGTTGCCGGATGTGAAGAAACAGGGGAAATGTGAGTAATCTAGAGAGTTTCAATTAGCAGGGATGAGATGGTTCTCAGTTTTACAGCTTCAATTTGTCATTTGTTTTCCACGTATAAAAGTGTGCCAACCGAGTCTGAACAGGATGGGGGACTAATTAAACGGAATACTTTTAAGGAAAATATGCTGCCTTGCGTGTGAAAAAATGATGCGAATATGAGAGAATATGATTAGGTAGCACTATGGTGCAAAGTTTTGTGTAACTTTGCACCATAGTGACATTCACAGACACATTCAGACATGTAAAGCATTAGCATTTCCAACACCTGTCCAGGGTGTACCCCGCCTCTCGCCCTGTGGCAACTGCGATAGGCTCCAGACCCCTGTGACCCTGGATGGATGGATGGATGGATGGATGGATGGATGGATGGATGGATGGATGGATGGATGGATGGATGGATGGATGGATGGCACTTCCTACATTTAATTTTTGTAGACAATGCTATTCACAGTGAAATGCCAGGCATGAAAACAGCTAAATTTCTACTTCTTTGCCTTTAATCGATTTGGAAACAAAACTTCTATCACAACCAAAATCCATTAAGGCGTAGGACATACAAACAAAGTCGAAAAAAAAAAAAACAGGATATAAACCCACAATGATGATGACTTCTCTGCTCCTTATTAGTCATTTAAAATAAGCAATCAGTGAGAAAATTACTGTTTAGGGGACATATAGGTGTCTTTAACAAGCATTGCTAATAATATAATCTCAAGCTTTATTTACCCTTTACACGCTGAATCAGCATTTTCACACCCTTCCTATTTACGTTCTCTGAGGAATCAAAGGCTTTTTGGAGGGAGAATTTCAGGTCAGTTTGAGTGTTGATGAAGGATTTGGCCAAAATGTGGGAAGAAAAGCAAAAAAGAAACAAAACTATAAATAAACTGGAATTGAATAAAATAAAGTCATCTCACCTTTGAGTCATTGATTTGTCTTCTGTGCCACTTTTTCCAGATTCAATTAATAATGTTTCAGCTCCAGCACTGGCACAAAGCTATCATGGATTTATTACTGCGTGCATCCCCACTGGCCAGTTGCTTCTGGAGGAATCATTGCAACAAGTGTTAAATCCCCACCACCACCTGACACCAGTGTCTTTCTCATAACAGAACATTGACAGGCCACAGGCTGACTAAAGCCTGGACATAATAACATAACCTAGACATAATAAGAAATAATCTTCAAATATGAACCTCATAATAATTAGTTACTTGTGGCAGATTAAGGGGAAAATAAACTTGCGTCACATTATTTGAAGCTGTATGGGTGCTGCACTCCTGACCCATTGACCTGTTTTTTTCAAACTCAACTGGGCAACGGTTTGTTATACCCAAGGATATGACCGAAAGTACAGTCACGATTCCAAAAAAAGTTGGTCTGCCGTGTCAAACGTAAATGAAAATGAAATCTCATAAAACCATATTTTATCCACAGTAGAACCTAAAAAACAGTCGTTTGAATGAAATGTCTGAAATGGGGAAATATAACATTTTAAGAAAAATATTTGATGGCAGCAACACATCTGAAAAACGTTGGTACAGGACCATTTTTATCACCGTGTACCTCTTCTTTTAGTTACAGTCTGTAAATGTTTGGGAACTGAGGAGACCAGTTGCCGGACTTTTGCCGGAATGTTCCCGTTTTTGTCTGTTATCGGATTCTAGCTGCTCACTCACTCTGCTTTGTTGTATTTTTATTTCATGATGGGCCAAATGTTTCCAGTTGGTGAAAGTTCTGGACTTTAGGCAGGCCATTTCAGCACCTGGACTTTCTTTTACCACAAAGTGATGATGTTGTAATAGATGCAGGAATGCATTTTAGGATTGCCTTGCTGAAATATGCAAGACCTTCCCTGAAAAAGAGATTGTCTGGATGGGAGCATATGTTACTCTAAAACCTGTGTATACCTTTCAGCTCTTTTTATGCCCAATCATGTTATTGCCTGTTGCCAATGAACTTAATTAGTTGCAAAATGTACATCCAGCTGTTTCCTTTTCGAACCGCTTACATCTCCAGCCTTTTTTGAGATGTGTCGCTGCCAAGAAACTCAAACTGAGCTAATATTTTTCATGAAACAGCAAAATGTCTCCTTTTAAACATTTGATATGTTTTCCATGTTATATTGTGAATAAAATATGGGTTTAAGAGGTTTGCAAAAAAAATCATTGCATTTTGTTTTTATTTACATTTTACATGGCATCACAACATCTTTAAAATTGGGTTTGTAAGCTGGACTTGGTAGAAGACCTTGGTAGCCAATTGGGTTCTTCAACGGTCACATGCAGTGATGTCAGACTATGTAGAAAAAGGTCAAAGAGTGAGTCTCAGTTGAGTCAGTGAAAATGCAGTCCTTAAATGCATAATAAATGAATAAATACTGATTAAGAAGTGCAAACTTCGGTGCATTTTGTAAAGAAAACAAAAAGTCTTTTCAGTCATGATTTGGAAAACAAAAACCTCCAAATTGTGCAGAACTCTGCAACAAGACTCATCAACCACCAAAACCACTAATCACACAACACCTCTCCTCATCCAGCTTCATTGGCTCCTCATTCTCAAGTGAATCCAATGCAAGATTTTTGCTCCGTATTTCAAAAGCTCTCCATGGCCTGCCCCCTCCCACATCTCTCAGAGCTCTTTCATGCTCACTCCTGTTCTCAATACTACTACGCTCAGCCTCAGCTGCTCTCCTCACTATTCCTTGTTTCAGACTTAGCTCCATGGGTGCCACAGCTTTCAGCTTCTCTGGACCTCGTCTCTGGAACCCACTACCACCTAGCTCTACCACCTAGCTCTTGTATTATTAATCCTGATCTTGTTCATTTTGTGTTATAAGGCAACCTTAAGTGTTTCGCAAGGTACCAACACATAAAACGTGTTATCATTATTATTATAACAAAATACTAAGAGAAGTGTCACAGCTCTGATAGCCGCTGAGCTACAGCTGACTACAATTTCTGAGTGAACAGCCAGAACGGCATAAACAAAGCGCACTTCATTGTGCCTTTCTTTATTTAGTTTTGATTTCACAAATCCACCATGTATATTGCTGGATAGTCGGTGGAGCACGGACTGTATTTCCCTGAATAAAGTAGCCCCGACATGGATGTATTTGCTCAGTGGTGCTTCAATAGCATTTACTACCCTTGCAGATGGCTGCTCTCCTATAGCCTGGAGGAATATAGTCAAGTCTGAGCTGCTTTTAACTGTAAACCAATGTGCAGGCTTCAGTTGTGTTGGTATTACAAATATCTTGGGGAGAGGAGCATATTTATTTCACCAGGCCTGGTAAATATGAACAAGTGCGGACTCTGAATACTAAAGTTTTAAGCTAAAGCTCTGAATTTTTGTATAACAGCCTGTGGATCCTCTCCTCAGGTTAATAAGACGTGAGGAGTTATTTCCAGCATTTTTGCATGCCAGATCTTTGCCTTGCTATTTTCAGTGAAGTCGAGGAGCTCAGTCATGCAGAAATCCTCATGCTTTCTCCCCACGAGAGAGATGATGAGACTAATCCAGGATCGTTCGATCAAATGAAACTTTTCAGTCAGGCTATTTTTCAATGTCACATTTCTTTATGTTTGATCCATGAGGTAGGTGTGTCCCACTGGTATCATCTATCATCATCAAGTCAAGCTACTGGGCTCTCCTGGCCACTGAGCAGCAGCTCTCAGGAGACAGATGCCTCGGAAGAACATCTGTCAATCAGAGGTTTGTGGAAGCTTTGCTGCATTTCCATCTTCAGTCAAGCACACAGAAAGTGATGAATCTTATACACTGGACTCCAAGATTTGTCCTGATGCTTGTATAGGCATGCATGAAAGTATACTGGAGTTGGGTGCACGCAAGCCTGGAAAACAGTCCGCACTCACGCTTAGTCACGACTGTGCAATTATTCCCGTGCGTAAGAGTTCTATCTCTGACATTCCAGTTATCCAAATAAAGATTTTCACATCCCAGTTACAGAGGTGACTCTGGTGTGAACCCTGTTAAAAACACAGCTCTGAGCCAACGTGGGGAAACAAGCCTCTTAGAGGAGCCAAGAGTGTTAACATTAATTCTAGATACAGTTGGCACCTGTGTGTGTGTGTGTGTGTGTGTGTGTGTGTGTGTGTGTCTCCTGAAACGAGTGGAGGAGTCCAAAACACAAAGAACAAAAACAAAACGCCGAAAGAACAAAAAACGTTCTCTCTCGTGTTTTTTCACAAGACGTACAGGATGCAGTAACTGCTCAAAGAGGAACACAAAAAAAAGACTTCCTCAGACAGTTAGAAGAGCAGCAGTTTATTCTGTCACTGAAGAATACAATTTTCTGAGCACTTTTCAAGGCTAATCAATGGCAGCCTCATCTAAATACAAAGAACTGCGAGTTAAGCAGTCTAGTTAGCAGAAAATATCTAAACATGGCCGTGCTGCTCTCCTAGATGGACTGGCTGAGTCCTTGAAATATCAATGCATCGAACAGCTGCTGATGAAGTGCTGACAGAAAGACTGTAGCAGGGAAAATCAGTGACAGTCCCCTGAAGAAAGAAGGAACAGGACACACAACAGATTTTGGGATGTGTGTGGTCAGCGAAGGTCGAGCACTATTCAGATACAGAAGATGACAATGTTAATTGGGGTCACTGCTGTGGGACAGCCTCCCCTTTCAACGTAATTTTCTTAGGATGATTTGCCCACAGGATAAGAGAGAAACTGTACAAATGAGCCAATTTTTCTTCAGAGACTGAGCGGTGAAGTGGGAAAACTGGGATCATTTCATCAAATCATATCTGTGTTTACACACAATATGTAGCAGCCCTCCTCTGCCAATAATAATAAGTACTGAATGCCAAGTTGCAAACACCATGTCATTAATCTGTTGCAAGCTACACTCAATTACTCCATTTTCTCCAAGGATAGAGGAACAGACTGCGGCCTTAACTGTGGTTTCACAACGTCTATAATTAGAAAAACAATTATTCAATTCCATAATAATCATGGATGCAACAATGTAACACACAAATCGCACCCTGTTTCTGTGTCTTCCTTGCTGTTCCAATTCACCTTCAGGGGTCATGTGGGGCTAATGAACGTAGATCAGATGAGCTGCACGCTCCCCAATGATTGCAAAAGATATTTCGCTTGTTTATGTTCGCCATATGGTTCGCGCAACTTTTCAGTGGGGACCCGGGAATGAGGTTACCTTCAAAAGAGGTCTCTGCTCACAAATATCCAGCCTAAGCTTTCAAAAGGTCTTTTTTTAGGTGACTTTGAGGTCATGCAACATTTCTGTTTTTTGTTTTATTATTAATTAAATATGTCTTTTAAACACTGTTTCTAGCTCATTTGAGATAGAGTGAGTTAGAGCGGAAAGCTGTCCTGCAGACCACAGGACAGTTTTCCAATCAAAAATAAAATGTTTTAATAGAATTCCTCTAATCTGGTGTAAAAAGGAGAGCAACCACCTGACTCGATATCAGTGCAGAGATAAAAAAACAAGCAGTTGTGACAGTATCGTGGTGCATCAGTAACTTGTGCACCTGTGAAAGCTGCATTGATGCTTTTTGATAAACTACATGGCCAAAAATACTGGGCCACCTATGCATTACAATTACAGGAGCTGCTCGACCATGGAAACCCACGCCATGACACTCCTGATGCCAGAGGAGGTTTGGAACTCTGCAGTTATTGAGTGTTGGTGACTTTCATGCAGCGTGCGCCTCAGCACTCGGCGACCCCACTCTACATGGTCTGCCACTTTGTGGCTCCTGAATGGTTCCACTTTGCAATAATACCACTCACAGTTGATTTATCCAGGAAAATTTCACAAACTGACCGGGTGCAAAGATGACATCCTACTACAGAAGCACACTCAAATTCACACCTGTGGCAACAGGACTGAAAACACCCCAAAATCAAAGATTAACAGGTGTGGATGAATACATTGGTCCATATAGTGTATATACAGGTGTTGGAGCAACATACATGGACATGCGGACATCTTTTTCAGGGAAAGACTTGCTTATTTCAGCAAGATAATGCCAAACTATTTTCTGCACATATCACAGCAACATGGCTCCACAGTATAAGAGTCTGGCTGCCAACCAGGCCAACGTGCCAACCGTTCAAAACATTTCTGAGCATCTGAAATCCTACATGAAGCAAGAATGGCAAAACATTTTTTCTTGCTATACTACAGGAAGTGGTGCTCTCTGCTTGAAAATTTTTTTATTTTTTTTTATGTCTTGTCTGGCAGATTTGTGATCTGAATGCACTGTTGCGCCAAACATATTTGCTCTTCCAAAATGAGCTCACAACATTGTGTCTTTAAAAGAAGAGGTGATGCAACACTGTGGTAAACATGTGAAATGTGCTATGTGAATTATTGAAAGGGAAGCTTTATTTAAAAATAATAATAATGTAAATGTCCGGTTGGTATTTTCAATTAAATGTGAAGTTTGAATGTTTTTATTTACAATTTTGCACAGTTTCACACCCAGTTTTGAAAATAGGGTCATGTTGTAAAATGGATGTAGTGGCAGTAATCTGTTATAAGTCTCCAGTGAAATACAGCACAGAGTAAGTATAGAGAGTTCTGAGCGTCCAGATGTTGATACATGTTCTCAGACTGATTGCATGAGACAAAGTCAGTGATGGGAATCTATCCCTCTACAAGAAGAGAACCCAGATCACATCAGAGCTGAAGAAGAACAGGAGAAAAAGACAGCTAAGAAGTTACAGTTCAGGGAAACTGCACAATTCCTCTTAAAAAAAAAAAAGTTTCGGCAGTTTTGTTTTAATTGTTGACAAGTTTGCTAACCAACATTTCAAAGTTCATTTCATGTCTATAATGTTAACAAATGGGAGTCTGGCGATAGAGCTAACAAGCTTAGTTGTCTCTGCAGCATCTATGCATCTTAATGATGTTGAAGAAGTTGGTTGCCTCAGTAATTGCATCTTTGAAGACAACTGCTTCACAGAAAGCGCAAATGCCAATCCTCAGATTGGTAATTAAAAGTGTGCAATCGAAGCTGGGATGGAATGATTAAGGCAGTGTAGCCTCTCCACTGACAGATGAAGGAATGAAACTTGTATTGATAGCAGTGCGGAGGAGGTATCAGTGTAGCCTTGTCGCAGTCAGGCAAGAATATTTTACCCATCCCTGCGCAGCACGTTCACAACAAGCTTAACAAACACACGCACACACATAGTAATATAGTGTAGCCTCGTAACCACCTCAGCAGACCTCTAAATGTTAGCTACGATTTAAGAAACATCCATGTACCAAATTATGAAAATGACCATCTACGACCTTCCATTAAATTACCTTTCACACAGCTGGTTAATTTGAATTGCAGAGGTGTCATTATAAACCTGTTTTGCAAGTGTGTGTACTGGACACCAAGCCACAGAAACTGGAAGGAAACCAGACAGAGGGCGAATTAAATTTCACCCTAAAAAACTTCAGGTTTAAGAGAATAACAAATATTTAAAAAAAAAAAAAAAAAAAAAATGGACGCAATTATCCTGGCGCCAAAAGATCTCAGTGTTCAACACTTGCTTGTTATTTGAACTCTTTCAGCTGTCTGTGGAGGAGCTGGAGAAATATGGCAAACAAAGAAGAAAGTTGCATGTCTTTGAGCATTAGAGCATTATCAACATCTTTACAAATTGCTTGCTTGCTATTTGATCTGTAAAGAAAGCATTACAACCACCGCTCTGCATTCCAGTATCGGATTTTTGTTGTTGTGGGAAACAACAACAAATTATGGGAAAAACAGGGACACAGTCCTAAATTGCCTCAAGCTGAAGTTGTTTTTTCCTCCATATCATTATCATGATGCTGTAACTTTTGAAAGAAGGAACAACACTTTCTTTCTTTATAAATTAGACGAAAAGTTGAATTCAGTAAGCTCAGGGATTTTCCTGCTGCAGCATTATGCAGGCTGATATGACCAGCGTAGACACTGATATTCAGATGATGCTGTGTAAATGACACCAAGCCAGTTCATAGATTTTGCAAAAGATTAGCTGTCATGGATAAAACCATTGTAGCTCTGTGGTCAAACTCCACTTGCTCCATTCTCAGCCAGGTCACCGAATGACGATGTCTATAGAGCATCCAGATAACCCTGAAATGAATGCAGATTCATGGTGTCTCTGTGATGTACTTTACTTATGACAGCACTGGTCACCGTTCAGCAAAAGAACTGCAAGACTAAAAACGTAAAGATTTTTAGTCTTGCACACCTTAAGCTCATGGTTTTAAGTTGTATGTGCAGCAGTTCCATACTACCTACATACAGCATGAACTCTGATAGCAACCAAACCCAAAGCAAATCTGTGCACTGACCATATTTGCTACTTGGTGCATAAGGTCCTGAGTAGCATCCCCCTCAGCTGCAGCAGCATTACGATAACAGACAGTTGAATTGTTACTACTTATCAAAGGCTTGTTTCAAGTAAATCAACTTCAACCCATTGGCCACCTGTGCCCCTGATTTCCCACAGAACATTGCTTTCTAAGTAGCTCTGTGATGGCAAGAAACCTGGCATCAGAACTAAGTGAAAGTGTCAGATTGTTATTTTAAGCAAAATAGGGGCTTTCACGGCATCTACACTGAAGGTTTTCAAAGTGGGTAGTGCACAGCACTCTAAAATTCTTTGTATAAGCATTAACCAAAACACAATCAGGCAGACAAGAAGTGAGGGCAACATCACAGAGAGTTTTATCACAAATACGGAATTTTCTAAATAAAGAGGAGGCTCTCTCAGAGGATCTGAGGAGGTCTTTAAGCCACTTATTAATACGGGAAAACAAGCTACAGTGCTTTGCATAGGTAAAGATTTCCCAGCATGCATGGAGAACAACAGGAGAGCGAATGATGCCACTCGTACATTTGCATTAAATGACTCCATGCTGACCAAGAAAATATTGAAGTCTGTTCTTCAGAGATATTCTCTGGTTTGCAAAAGGATTTATGCTGCTGCGTGATGATGAATCCAAAACCTCAAAACTTTACAGGAAGAATGTGAAGTACTGACCCAGTCATTCCACCTTAAATTTTCAGTGGCAATGTAGGGAAATCTTGGCCAAGATATCCACCAGCTATACTGACAGCCCCCCAAAATCTGTCAGCGCCCACAGAGATGCTGTCAAAACCTGCTTAGAGTTACTACAAAATCTAGAAGCCTGTTCCAAATAAAACAATCAATACATGAATAAATAACCGCACAAGAAGACATATAGTCCAAGAAGGCATACATGTATTCCTCTCTGAAGTGCTTTTTTTTTTTTTTTTTTTTTTTTATGCCTTTTCACTTCGAGTTAAAGATTTTGAAATGATCAAAGTAAAAATCATAGTTATCTGGAAATTCTCCTTTCCCTGAATCCACAGAGGGGGACTTACAAAAGTTACCTTAATAAGTGGTCACAAGATGAGAAATATGCCCAGTTCAAGGCCGTATCCATTTAAATTATTAAGACATAAATGAAACACTACTTCTCCAGAACAGGCTCATCTGAACTAATTTCATGAGAATTTTTGCACATCTCTAAATCTGTAAGTTTCTCTGCCACTGAAAGCTGCTGGAAACTTTGTCTCAGCCCCATGCTGCTGCTGCTTTCTCCTGCTCTCGCAGCCATTTTCAGACTTGGCTTATTTCTCCCAGCCTGCAGTACTGTCAATTAAAACCAATTTACCAATTGGTCCATTTGAGCCAAACTGTCAAGTTTTGTGAATAATTTACTCATCATTTTTGATGATCACACTATGATTGTGAGATTTTACACATGCATTAGCACAGCTTCAAATATTTGATAAACCTGTCCAATCCTGTTTAGGATGTCTTGCATTGCATCAGCACACTGCAGTGTTATCTTATCAAAGTATGCCATCATTCTCCTGTTTACACAGATCAAATGCGCTGCATGTTTGTGTTTATCACCCACAGAAGATAGCATAATATTTACACATTACACATATTTACATATTGGTATTTACATATTGCAAAGACATACAGTAAGCCCAGAATCAGTTTGCACAAATGTATACAGTATGTATGCATCTACTATATTGTATATTTCAGACAATAAAAACTACAGTAACGAAGATAATGGGAAGAATTATCAGTGGTAATTAGGAACCACTGTGCATTCAAAGGTCCTGTAGAAGCAAGATGGCATGCAGGCAACACATAATGAGACATAAAGTCATGTTTCACTCATCAATAATTTACAAAGGAATGATCAGTACGGCAGCATACACATCCCGGGAGGATTTCAAAGGTTAATGACATACATGCAATAATGCACTGAAATGCTGGAGGTCGCTTGACAGGGTATAACAGACAAGAATAGCTCATTGCTCTGTAGTGAACGACAGCGCAAGCAGAGTGACTGACACTGTGATGTGACATGAAAAGACAAAATGCTCACAAGCGCAAAAAAAAAAGTCAAACCTGCTTTTTTTGATGGTGGATTTATAGGATGATGCCTACAGCATGTAATCAATAATGGAAGGCTGAACAGACTATAGAGAATACATCCTGTAGTATTTGCCAGCAGATTAGATGCAGAAGAAGTAAAGAAATAAAGAATTACAACAGCAAGAGTGTTGTTAGTAGCAGCGTTTTGGGGTGTAAAATAGGCCGCATACACGGGTCACATCTTAACAAAAATTCACAGTGCTTAGCTCTCAATTGCTTCTTATATCTGATTTTTTTTCTCCCATTTTCTTCATATCTATTCCTGGCTGTAACCAATATCTGACACCAATATGAAGTGACAGAAATACTGAAAAGACTTGTGTGAAGAGTGACAGTAACAAAAGATGTCACATTTCTGCAGCTGGTTTTGAACACATTCTGGGTTTGGTCTCTGCCCTCTGCTGCCGATGTGATTTGAGGTTTCTTCACAGATATCAGTCAACGTTTCCACTTTTATCCTCAGAGTCGCCGTCCTTCAGGACATAGGTAATCCATGCACAACCAAATATTAACAGAATTAAAACAGTGGCCTCAGTTTAAGACACTGTGGCGCTTCATAGCACAATCATGTAAAAATGAAAGTTTCACATCGCTCTGCGCAGTCCTTTGAAATCTGTCGAAAAGATGTTTAAAAAAAAAAAGACTAAATTCATGTTTTTATACCCAAATTTGAACCGGCACACTGGACTTCTCTGAGAAGTAAGAAATTAATCATATACAACCTTCAACCACTAAAACTAGTTTTTCTGTTTCTGAATGAAAGTAAATAACTGTAATTTGGCACCTTGATCAAAGATTAATAATGTGATTTACTGTTTGTTTTTTGTAAAACAGTAAGTTTGAAAATTCATGGATAATAGTAGTAATTATATTTTAACATTAAAAAAAATTGGATTTTGATTAAAGAACTCAAGCCTGTTAATTTAGGGCACCTGTGGCATAAACCTTTCACTGGGTGGTGGTCTAATAAATTTGGTGTGCATATTTATGTAATACTGTACATATACAGTATTGTATACATACAGTAGTAGCTGTTGACTGTTGTATGTCTTTAACTTTTGTCTACTTTCTCATGTGGTTGGTTTTTTGTCCTGCTGTTAGCCGTCTCCCTATGCCCCCCTTTACTGCCTTGTCACTCCCCTCACTCCCCAAATGGTCTCAGCAGTTCTCTGAGCCTGGGTCCACTGGTGGTCTTTCCCTGTGAAAAGAGTTCTCTCTCACCTTTGCCAGGTGCTTAGTCAAAGGGGGATGAGGGATTGTTGGGGTTCTCTAATATTGCAGGGCATTTACCCCACAATATGAAGTACTGTAAATTCAATAAATAAATACAATTTACTTGAAATTATACCTAGCAACCGTGGTTGAAATACTGACTTTTTGTTTTCCCCAGTCTGGTGACAGTAGGGAAACGCAGTAGACCTGTAATTGGAAAGATGATGATGAAGACAGTAGTGGTCCAGTCAGATACACTCTTACAGAGAATTAAATATCAATCACATTGTTGCAATTAAGAGAAACCAAATACATGTGCTGTTGTTGTTGTTTTATACAGAGACATTTTAATGGGAACTTATGTGGTTATTACATCGCTGGAAACAGCCACACAATGTCCACTCACATGCACTGGCTAGTATTACAACTTTTTTTTTTTGGTTTGTTTTTTTAAGAAAAACAACACATTTATGTAATTTACTGTACCTTTGTTTCTCTGTAAATTCTCTCATTGTGTGTGGCCTGGTACTTGGCGCAGTTCTATGACTATATATGCCTTCCGGCTGTACAGGCTGTTTGTTTTCATTTTTGTGCCCCACCATCCCTCCCTCTTTCTCAGTTCTCATGCCTCTCATTAGTACTTGGTAATCTGCCCGGCCCAAGAGCTGCCACCAGTCCTCACTGAGGCCTTCCCCAAACCACAGTCTCAGGCCTAGCTCTGTGCTTTTTCCATCTGCCATTCTCTATCAAGAAACATTGTCTATCTAACTGAGGATGTGGTCCCTGCTAGTGAAACCCTGTCATGCACCCTGATCACCACCCTCATGGTCACTGAGCTTTTCGTGACTTCTTTTTTTTTTCTTCTTTTTTTTTCAAAAAACAAAATAAAACATTTATTGTACACAAATTTCCCCTTGCGACACAATCCAAGAAGGACATCAAGGTAATTTTTAAGAAGGAAATCCAACAGATGGTGAGTTGAACTCTCAACTTTCTTTTGGAATTATTTTTCAACAAAGACAAGATGTAGAGAAAAGACAGTCAGTTGGCAGTTATTCTCTGCGAGGTAAGTCCAAAAATTTGGTAAATACCAACATTTTCATCTATTTGTTGGAGGGCGGCACAATGGTGCAGTGCACTGTTGCCTCACAGGTTCTAATCCACCGGCCAGCTGGGACCTTTCTGTGTGGAGTTTGCATGTTCTCCCCGTGCTTGCATGGGTTCTCAATGGGTACCCCGGCTTCCCCCCACAGTCCAAAGATGGATTAGGTTAACTGTCAATTATAAATTGGCCACAGGCCATTTGGCCAATGGCCATTGTGAATGTGAGCATGAATGGTTGTCTGTCTCTCTGTGTTAGCCCTGCGATACACTGTTATGAAGTTTATTCAGCTCAGTATACCCGCGTGCCAGAAAATCGCTGTTAGAAGTCTTTTTGGCAATGAGCCTGAAGTTATAGTATGTTAGCAGGGTTAGCTATCAGAGCTGGGAAGGCACTGTGCCTATTTTAATAAACATGCGCAATGTGTTATGAATCTACATGAAGAATTTGAATTTTTACTGACCTTCCGGTGAGGTCAAGGCTGTGACTTCTCTGCTCACACTGAGAGTAAACAACACGCAGCACACATTACTGTAATCATGTTACGTTTTTTGGTAACAAAGTAATGTAACACATTTATGTACTAAAGTCAAAACTCACATTGCAGTTGCAATTGTGTTGTTACCTGCATTACAGAGATTCTTCAATTATGTGCATGAAGGGAAGATAGAAATAAAAAAAAAAAAAACAACATAAAACATATATTTTCCTTCCTGTGTAATTGCTGCAATCAGCTGATTTCAGTTTGAGTGCAGGGAGGAGGAAAATGGTGGAGCAGTCTACAACATTTGAGAAGTGGAGCTGCAGTATGGACATTACTTTTATTTTTATTGCACAAAAGGACAAGAGCGTAATGGTAAAGTGTAAGCTGCATCCAGGACAGAAACAACTGCATTACTCTGCAAACACAACATGTCTTTGAAAACATCTGCACAGACAGCATGCTAACAAAAAACTAGCCAAAAACCAAAGTGATTTTAAAGCCGAGTGTATGCCAACCCCAGCCCAGCAGCCACAGCCTGATCTTCAGCAGGGAACAAAGGCAGTGATGAGCAGTCATCCTTGTAGCATTGAAGCCTCCATTTCTACCTGTAAATGTTTGAGCAGCAGAATAGCAAGGGTGACCGCTTTGAAGGCTCTTTGGCTGGTTTTCAGCTTTGCTTTGTGTTGTCATCTTTGTGTTCAAACTGCTACTGTTAAAGGGTTAAGCGAGTTATGACAATGTTGGACTTGTCTCGATTCACATTTTTTAATTTCACACTTGAGACTAAACACCTTGGAGCACTTTTTAAAGTATGGAGCAGTATGAACTTGAATATTTTTATTCTTTGAAAAAAATAAATAAAAATGCAAGTTTATGAGCGCATGCATATGTCTCAGTACCAAACCCTTACTCCAAATCTGGTGCTATGGAAGCATGAATTTTGGGTACTTTCACACCCCTACAACTATTACTGGATGAACTGAGGTACACTATATTGCCAAAAGCATTCGCTCACCCATTCAAATCATTGAATTCAGGTGTTCCAATCACTTCTATGGCCACAGGTGTAAAAAACCATGCACCTAGGCATGCAGACTGCTTCTACAAACATTTGTGAAAGAATGGGTCGCTCTCAGGAGCTCTGCAACCAAGCCTTACATCATCAAGCGCAATGGTCGAGTTTTGTATTTATCCTGTGAAATATCTCAACAGCTATTGCCCAAATTATCAAAACCTACACAATGAATTTTAATCATACTGGGCTTTTGATTTTAATGCTCTGACAATTATTAACTTGAAATATGTTCTCTGGATAAATTGGACAAATTTTAATAATGCCTCATGTCATAACCAAATTACATGGAAAATTAATGACTGTAACCATCTGAACGTAAACATTATAGTTGCATATTTTGCCAGCTGTTTACCTCAAGCGATAAGCAATTGTTGCTTCCCATCAATGTGGGAAGGGTTATAAGGCCATTTTCAAACAATTCCATCATTCTACAGTTAGAACAATTGTTCATAAGTTGAACACATTCAAAACAGTTGCCAATATTACCAGGAGTGGATGTCTTAGAAAATTCCACCCAAGGTCAGAGCGTGCAGTGCTCAGAGAAAATACAAAAAACCCAAGAGCTACATCTCAGACTCTAGGGGCCTCAGTTAACCTGTTCAGCACAATTAGAAAAAGACTGAACAAGTATGGTTTATTTGGAAGGGTTACCAGAAGAAAGCCCCTTCTCTGTAAAAAGAACATGGCAGCATGCCTTAGGTTTGCAAAGCTGCATCTCTACAAACCACAAGACTTCTGGAACCATGTTATTTGGATGTTTTGGGGTTTGTTTGTTTTTTTGCAGCCACCTTGCAGTCGATGATCCTCAAAGTATTCTAGAGTCAAGTGTGAGGCCATCTGTCCAACAGCTAAAATTTGGCAGAAACTGCATCATGCTTCAGGACAATGAACCCACAGCAAAGCTACAACAGAGCGGCTGGAAAAGAAAAGAATCAAGGTGCTGCAATGGCCCAGTCTAAACCCAGACCTCAATCTGACTGAAATGCTGTGACAGGACTTCAAGCTGTGCACAACGAATGCCTGCAAACCTCAATGAACTGAACTGACTAAAAAACCACATCTTATTATCTTATCTTATTCATCCCTACTGTGCTGATTAATGCAGGATGTGTCAGTGTGGATGACTCAATGAAAAATATTTCATCATTACAAATATTAGAAAATAGGTCAAAACAGTCCGTTAGAATAACAGCAGTGAAATGAGACTGTTCTCAAAATGGTGCTTCATCATTCCAATCATGTTTCCCCTTGCGGCTGAAGAGATGATTCAGTTTAACCCTTCCTCAGTTAAGGTTTTCAACATCTATGACTAAAATCAGATTAATAAATGACACTCATAAAGGCTGGCAGTACAGCAACAGCCAAACTAGAAACTTAATAGCTTAGTCACACTAGAGTAAAAATAGGATGGCAACCTCCTAGCTACTAGGGAAAATTGGTGGTTGCCCGGTGATTGCATTGAATTTTTTTTCTCATGTAGTCACAGATTGCACGTAGCTCCGGTGTTGAGTGTGCGACACCCTCACCCTCTGAACGACCGCTTTTGATTGCAAGGTGACTGAACAGGTCACCTGGTGGAAGGCAACCTGTACTGCGTGTTGGACTGACTGCAGTCACAATCAGAGAAGTTGGCGAATGTTTGCAAATAATTGCCATCTAATTTATAAATGCAAACAGATTGCAGTCAGTCTGAGCCACTCTGCACCCATGAATGCAACACATCTGTCAGACAACTCTTTGCAATAGGGGACTCGACTCAACAGGTTGCCAACCGGTTGTATTCTGGTTACATTCTTATATATAAGCAAGGTTGCCGAACACCTATGCCATTTCGCAGTTACATTGCCATCCACATCACTATTTGTGGAGCTTGAGCTTCTGCTTGAGGTCGAGAAGTGTGGGCTAGATATAATCGGGTTCACCTCAAAGCAAAACTTGTGCTCTGGAACCAGACTTCTAGAGAAGGGCTGGACTGGAGTACTGTAGCTTCCCTCAGTGAGAAGTGGGGCAGGGGTGGGTATGCTGGTATGTCCTCACTTCTACACCTGTATGTTGGGGCTTTCCCCAATGAAAGAGAGGGTTGCTTCGCTGTGCCCCCAGTTGGAAAGGGTTCTTCATTTGTGCTTATGCGCAATGAGGTCATGGATACAAGTGGTGGTACTGTAATGAGCTTCTTCTGAAGGGTGGCTGGGCTCTCCCTTGGAAATAGGGTAAGGAGCTTGGTCATACAGAAGGGGCTTAGAGTTGAGCCGCTGGTCCTCCACATTGAAAGGAGCCAGTTGTGGTGGGTTGGGCATCTGATTGGGATGCCTCCTGGATGCTTCCCAGTTGAGGTGTTTCGGGCATGTCCTACAGAGAGAAGGCCGCAGGACATGCTGGAAAGATTGTGTCTCTTGTATCCCCGTCTGGACAAGTTTGAGGAGGTGGCCAGGGAGAGGGAAGTTTGGGGCAGATAAGTGACAGAAAATAGATGGAAGCGCGGAAGGACAGCAACAGATTTGCAACTGATTTATGATTTATGACAGATTGCATGCAGTAGTGAGCCTGACTCCATTGAATTGCATCTCTGACAGCAGAATGACCGCAACTGACTGTGAGTGGTGGCAGACCCGTTTCCTGCAACCAGATTGCGAGTTGATTGCACACATTGCACTTTGTATGTTGCACGATAGTTTTGGTCATGCTACGCTCTCCACGCACTCTTCTCCCTAGTGTGACAGCATATTGGGCACCGAGATACACAACATCACTAACAACATTAACTTCTCTTTTTATCAATATAACATAACTAACTCTTTTCATTTTTAAAATTCTTTTCTAAACTTGTGCTTCACACAAGGCACCGACTTCACAAGCAGCATTTGCTACAGCAGCATTACACCCGCAGTGGATTTTACCTCTCTCACTGAAAGCTAAAAACATACCGCATATGCATATAAGAAAGTTACATTTGTAGAAAATGTCTTGCTAATCATTTGTTCATGAATGGTTGGATTGTGTGTCGCGTTTAATTTGGGACAGCATTATCTCCTTTCCTTTCATAAACAATGGTCCAGTGTGTTGCATGTTAAAGAGAAAAAGAATGGACCAACAGACCTTTTGTTAGCATTTACAATTGGTCCAGCTCTTATTATGCCTTCCACTTACAGTAGATAGTTTCAGGTAATTTTGCTCAGAAGGCAAAAATACAGCCAAGGGTTCAATTAGAAATGATCAAATTATAAATGACATCTATTCTTAAAAGTCATGCGGGGGGAGCTCAAATTCCCTGCGTCCATCTTCAACATTTGACCATTTTCAATCTTAATAACTGAAACAATGATTAAAATACATGTTTGTCTATTTAAATTAAGTGGCCGGTCCATGGGTCCAATATTCTCTTCTTGTTTGAAAGTAGCCTGTCACCATGGTTCCTGTATTTGACACCGACACACAGGAGAGTGGACTTAAATAAAGATTTTGAGCAGAAGGTTAACAGCAAAAATCAGACCTTGTTAAAATGTGTGAAATGATATTCATCATAAGCCTGCTCTTTAACATCTGTAAATGTGTTCCAGTGGAAATCCTAAGGCAACAGACAGCTGCCAAATTGAACCCCTCGTTATAAAAACACCTCCAGGTGACCCAGTGTTATAATAAATTATGGACAGATGTACCAAAAGTAAGGCTTCATAAGACTTTGTAACAACCTCGTGTATCTGGAAATTAAGTTTTCTTTCCAGGCCACTCTTTTGGCAAAAGTCACAGTAAAATAACAATGTAACAGTGAAGTTCTATGAAGAAATGTTGGCATCCAAAGACCCCCGATGAATAAAAGTGATGAGTGTAGTGTTTGTCAGCATTCAGCAGTGGTCTTCCACACAGAGCCTTTTCCCTGTGAACCTGGAAGAGAGCTCTACAGGCTGCCTGTCAGCTGTCCCATGGTGCTTGGAGAGGGCTCATGGTCTTTTTAATTCCCAGCCAATCTTCTGTCCATCACACCACTTTATCCCTACTTTAGAGCGCAGCTCAGGTCCACACACTGTCACTTTTCTGACATATCTCGCAGCCTACACCTCGACAATACCAGAAAATATTGTCAGCTCCTCCCCACCCCCAATTCACTTTCAATATGAACAACAAATCAAATTTTCAAACTGGATGTAGGAACAGAGCCTCCTACCTACTTCCCCACACCAAATCCACTTCATATTTGACTTTTTTTCTCCCCTTGGCAGCATGTCTGTGTGATGGGCATGAAACCATATGTATAATAAAATAAGAGCTCTGGGTTTAGCTCATGACAGCTCACCCGGTGCTTATCAGTTGACCCAAGCAGTTTCTGCGGATTGTCCCGTAGGAGGCGTCGCATGTTGATAATAATGAGAGGTGGTGGATTCAAAGCAGCACAATGTGCAGAGCCCAGCAAAGGTAAAGAAGCCGCTCTCTGAACGCTGCCATTCTCAGGAGATTTCCATGAATAAAGGATTAACCACAAGCTGTGAGTCAAGCTCTGGTTCTTCCACTTGCTTTACATATTTAAGGCAGAATTTTGCACCAGCAGAACAGGCAGCTTAAAGTCAAAGGAGATTGTGCAGCAGTTTTGCAAAGTGGAAACATTTTTGAAATAGTCTTTGGGTGTAAGTTGCTGAAATTGTCAATGTACAGGGCTTATCAGACCTTAATTTTTAATTATGTGTCAAAAGGGTAGCTAAATGCACCCTCGCACGGCTTCTCGTGTTGTCTTGCTCTTCAGTGCATTTGGAATGCGTTTGGAATATAAATATTAGTTTCCTCCTCTGGATTTCCAAATGAAAATCTTTTCTTTTAGGCCTTGAAAATGCAGCCCGTCTCAGTAGATACATTTACACTAAATCAATGTCACAGCAACACAGAGATTATGAGCCGAGATCAGAAAGCTTCGGAAAGTCATATCGGTGCTGATTTTATCTTCCAAAATGAATGATTAAGGGATAACCTGCAGAATCCATCACACATTTAATGGGCTCAACCGGTATCTCTACTGCTCATATCAGGTTTATGAGTGTATGTACATAACTTTAACTAAAGAGTCTGCCTCTCTGAGTAACAGTCAAAACTGAAACATGCAGAATCTTGAAATACCTGCTCTGTAACATGATGGTTTTGATGTTATGAGTAATGCTGTTTTCTTTGATGGTCTGGTTTTATTAGAACAACTGAGACAGCTCAGAGTATTTTATATACTCAACAGTGTTCCAAGTCCTGTATCTTAGTTACCTGTAGGGCATGCTTTATTCTGGATAGGCATTGTTTGGTTTTTCTTTGACTCAACCCTGAATTAACGGCCTCTGGCTAATTTGACATTTGGCTGCATTTCTGCATGATACAACTGTTTAATCGCCTCATTAAATGATCACTGATCTGGCAACTGGACATCTGGATGGACTTCTGGAATGGCTGAAATATTGCTTGGTTGTCTTGCAGTTTGACCAGGTCAAAAATCTGATTTCCCACACGGCCTCTTTCAGATCAGTTTGTGCTTGTAAGTATTATTGGAGTAATATTGACATGTTGGCTTACTGAGCCCATGATAGATGTGGATGTCCCTGCAGAATAACCCTCTCAGCCATCTGCACTTCTGTTACAGTTTTTGCAGACAGTATTGCTGCATTTCGTTTTATAACACACCATTATCACAACCAGCGGATGAAACAGATTATTCCATGTGAAAGCTGGTGTTCTGTAGTGTGTGAACCTGGGAGTTGTAAATTTTGGCATTGCAGGTGCAGAGTAGCTGCAGTGCACATTAAGCAATCAAATCTCTGCTGTTTTCTCTTAACTTCTTGTCTGCACCATAAGCGGGCTTTTGCTTACTCTTTCATTTGACATCTACTGCACATGATCAGCCATAAACCTGCAGTTTAGCAAATATCTGACCGGCCACACAATGTGATGTACAGTTTGTAGACGACAGCTCTGTTATACGCTTATAACAATTTAACAGCTGTTGTCTGAGTGGCTGGTCAAGAGCTGACATTTATTATAGCGTAACAAGCTTGCAATTCAAAATTCATATCAATAAATTATATGGCACTAATCAGACTCCAGAGCCCCTAGGAAAAAACACATCTCTACAGAGAGGCAATAAATAGTATGAAACACGTTTGTCTTTTCAATCAGATGTTTGCGATGACTGAGTAATATGAGGGTTTCTTATCTTCTCTCAAACTTAAGGAGATTTCTTTATCCTATTTTCTCTTACCCAAGTCTTTTGAGGCACGTACGGTAGCTGCCCTCCCTGGTTCTCCTGGAGGTTTAATTGTTAAAAGGGACATCTTTCTATCACTATCAATGTGAAGTGTTCTGAGATTACTTTTGATGCAAACTTGTGATATGTAAGCAAAAAAAAAAAGAAAGTTCATTTTCTGCTTTTCTGGGTCTGGATTGCAAAGGCAGTAGTTCTAACACACCCAAACCTCCCTCGCCACCTCCGCCAGGTCTTCTTGGAGTGAGTGGTTCCCAAGCCAGCTGAGAGACATAATCTTGCCTGGGTCTGCCCTGGGGTCAGTTGGACATGCCTGAAATACCTCATCTAGATGGCTTCCAAAATGCATCCTGGTCGGGTGCCCAAACTACAACAGACGACTCTTTTTGATGTGGAGAAGCAGTGGCTCTATTCCGAGTGCCTCCTCACCCTATCCCTAAGGTTAACCTCAGAGACAAGAGATTTGATTTGATTTGAGAAGCTGAGAGACAGAACCAGAAATGAATCAAACAAAACAAATTCGATGGTCTTTGTTTGTGGAAAATCAGTGTGAAAACTCGTGCTATATTGTGTATAGCATCAGATGTTTGAGAGTTTAATGAATATTTATCTTGAATATTTTCTATTTTGAATTTATCATGAGTAAGTTTTATATTGTGCTACAGTCACAGTAGGGAAAACAATGGTTGGAGACTCCAGCATGACCAAAATTATTGCGACTGTGTGCAGTGAACTTGTGATCTTGCTGCCTTTGAAATGGTTGCTTTGAAGACGGGGACCAGGTCTGCAGTAATAAATGATCAGTCTCCTGTTGGTTTGTGAATGAATGGGGTCAAGCCGGGTATTACATGCAATCTGTTTGTGGTAATGCAGCGATTAACTGTCATAAATCAGTGAAAATAGCAAATCTGTTGTGTCTAGAAAAACAGAAATTCACATTAAACCAAAATTCACATGAGCCTGTTATATTCAGAATCCTGTCAGAAGCTCCAAGTTTTGAAAGACAAATTCAAAACACAAAAAAAGTGAAGTAGTTGCAGCAGGATTGCCGTTTAACTGCAAAATGACAGAGGTGCTTGGCAACCCTGCCTTTATATAAAAAAAATACTTTACAACAGAGTGCCAGTTCAGTCGAGTACCCTATTGCAAAATGATGTGTTGGAGACTCTGATTGCAGAGTGTTGGAAAAATGCCTGCACTTACAAATTAGGCAGCAATTATTTGCCAAACTGTCTGAGACCGCAATTGTCTGCAGACAAGTTTCCTCCCACCAGGCGATCTGTGCAATCGCCTTGGAGATAGAGGCCACTGCAACTACTTGTAATTGGTTGTTGAATGCAAAAAATATTTTTTTTTTTTTTAAAAATCAATGCAGTCACCAATTTTGCCTAGGCTGAAGTGTTACCATCTTAGTTTTGCTCTTTGTGTGACTAAACCGTTAAATTAAATAACATCAAACCTGGTGAATAAACTTTTCATCCCACCTTGCAGTGGAAATAATGTTCTAGTCATCTGATGGAGGTTTGTCATGAAAACGTCAAGAACAAAAATAAAGTCATTGCGAAGGCCTCCTCTGGAGAGTCATTTTTAGGTAATTTTTCCTCTATCCTGGGGGAACACTCGAGCTGTGTCCCTCTACCTTTATTCCTCTGCAGCCCCACAGGATAAGCAGCTTGCACTAAACTTACTTATTTGATGTGATTCTCCACCGTATTCTCTGTGGTACAGCAGGAATCTCCCGAGACCAAAAAAAAAAAACACCACTTGACTCAAACATGACAAAACGCTTAAGCTGATTAAAGGGTTTCAATGTGAAATTTTTATTGAGCCTTTTTGTCATCTCACAGAGATATAATATATTAATACAATGGTATTACATTACTGAATGCACAAATTGTAGATTCAGTTAAAAACAAAGCACAATCATAAATTTAAGAGCAGGGATTTTGTTTCTTAAATATCAGTTTGAGACAACATAATGGGATATTCCAGCAACAACTATGAGAATAAATAAAGGGAGTCTCATTTAAGATGCACTTAAAAGAATTATATCAGAAAATGTGACTACACACAGAGAGAAAACAAAGCCTGATGCTATATACTGAAGAAGTATCAGCAAAAAAAAAAAAGAGTAAACATGGAGGACAAACCATTCCACACGCTTACCTGCACTTTATAGCACATCATACACAAGATAGCCACAGATCATACAGAATCTATGAGATTATGTAAGAAATAATAAAAATGCATTATATAAACACATAATAGGAAACAAAAGTGAAATCTAAAACATGACAAACATTTTGCTGCATTGTGACTTTTGTCATCTTTCTGTTGTTTACATTTAATTAGTCAGTGTTGTGTTATATGAAGCTAACTAAAGCACTTTATTTTTCTACAGATGATGTTCCTCTACCGCTGTTTAGAATCAGCAAAATGGAGCTGAAGCAACGTTTTTCTGCAAAATATTCAATATTTTTATTATTACCATTTTTTTTATATGCATTTAAAAATGTGCGAGTCCTGATGTGCTTGTGGAATGATGTCAGATGTTGTTTTGAGCATTCATTTAGGTTTTCCAGTGTTTATGCTTTATAGCCTTTCAGTTTCGGATGTATAATAAATGCATATGTTGCACTTTTTTTTTCTTTTTCAGTTTGACCACTTTCCCTTCTTAATTAACTCTACATAAAATTACAGGAAGTGGAAAATGCATTTCATGAAATGCAAACTTCCCAAATATAATAAAGTAAATAACATTCTACACTGCATCTGTCTGCCCTTTTACAAAATGATTACAATCAACATGTTTAAGACTGGTTCACAATAAGTTTAAAGAGCATTAACTTAATAAGGCAAAGCAGCTCTCACAGCCTACATATCACATTAGCTGGGTTTGCATCTCTTTCCATTATACAACTTCTTTAAGCAGCAAATCCAAGTATTTCTTTATATGTGTTTAAAAAGAATGATGAGCGAGCGTTTTGCTGAAGGATCTGTACAGTTATAACCCCAAACAAACCAGCATGATTAACATCAATGACTACTACGGAGCATGGCAGGGATTATATTCATCAATCCAAATGTTGCAACAGACAAGCCCATAACTGGCCTATCTTTTCCACTAAATGCCACTTTTTGGGTCACATTAGCCATTAGCTGGTGTAATGTAATTATGTCTGTGTGTCTCTGACAGTCAGGCACAGCTTCTGTTTACTGAGCAGCTTTTCTCACAGTGGACAGTTTGACTTGTTATAGAGGGGGAAAGCACAGCTGGTAATTATTAACAGCAACAATGACTCTGTGCCACTCAGGTGTGTGAGCAAACAATGCCGCCGAGGCGCTGTTGCACAATACCAAACCCAACTAGAACTAGAACACAGCCAGTGGACGAACTGCAGTCATTATAAATGTGAGCTGTTACATTTATCAAGTGTGCCCAGGTGTACTGTTTAATTTCCCAAGGTAAGGGAATAAGAAGGAAAAGGGAATTTATTTTTTTTTCATTTTGCAAAGAACTGGTACTTTTATTAAAGAATGCAAACTGGTAGATTTCAAGAAGAATTTTTCCATATCAAAGCCTGTTTACAGATCTTGGAGAGCTGAGCTGCATCTGCATATGTGTAAAGGTCTATAAAGCCTTTTGTGGCTCCAGAGTGAGCCACGCTAAATTTGATAAACTGCTTCAAGTCAAGTTGCTTGAGTCAGTGCTGCTTTGGGTGTGAAGTGAGCCCAAAGAAGTGAGCCCAGACCTCTGTCACCTGCTCCTCATCTGCTTGAGCCCAGCAACTCAAGGCTAGACTAACATAACCCACAAGAATCGCTCAGTTCGGTGTTCAAGGTGCATTGTGGGTAATGTGCTCCGCAGGTGAGTGGAGTAAATAAAGACACTGGGCCTCATTTGTGCAGAAATATTCTTGCCCTGCCTACAAATTAAATGCATATTTATGTCACTAAATCCGAATCTAATTCAACAAGCCCGTATGTATCTGCATACTGGGCACACATTTACCTTTAGGTGGTTCATGGAGAAAAGGGCAAAATTATTATAAAGGAGACACCGGCACCAATGAAGGCGAAAAAGCAGGAGAAATTCCAGACTGTAGAAACTAAAACAATATAGAACAACATATTAAAAAGTTCATAATTTGTGTTCTTTAAATTGCTTCTTCCTCAAAATTTAATTTAATTCCTTATCAACTGTTATTTAAATATATAGGCTTATAATTTTTTTTTTATTCATTCATTGTTGTTTGTTACTTTGCCAGAAGCTTTCCTGACACCCTGCACTGCACTTGTAACTGACATTTTTGGAAAATCAATGGCACTGCTATATTTGTGCATGCTTAAAGACAACACTTAAAACTTTAACTCACCAAACTGATTAAAGGAAAGAGACTGACTGAATGCTTCATTTTAAAGCTGCATGTTAAGTAGGTGACACCTGTGCCTTTTGCCCGTGTTTAGAAGTTAGAGCAAAATAAGTGGAAATGTAGAGTCGAATGGGGAAACTGGGGCATGGACCTGTGCTCAGGTTCGCTTCTCAGTGAAAGATAAGAAACTCATCTTCCCGTGTTTATCAAGTGCGTGCATCCCGGAGGGCTGTAGTGGTCCTGAAAATCCGCAGATGTAATTGTGCTGTTGCCTGTGAGTACCGGTCCAGCCAGAGATTTGTGGGGCATTTAACGACCTGTCAGAATGGTCCCAGAATGGAACATTTCTAGTTGCTGCTGCTTATTCCATACATCTGCAATGCAGAAGACAATCTTACACTATTATTATAGGGTCTTTACCTTACAATATAAAGCACCTTGAGTTGACTGTTGTTGTGATTTGGTGCTGTATAAATAAAATTGAATTTGAATATATTCTTTTTTTTGTGCAGAGCTGATTATAAAGGCATTAGAAGCTACAAAATGAACACAGAAAATATCATCAAAGAGCAAAAATTAATTGAAACTGGTAACACGAATCCTTTTGAGTTGAGACCTACGAAAAAAAAAGAAAGCAAAAAATAATGTTAGCAAAGAAATCCAATACATACCATGTGGTCCTCTTTTGTATCAGACTTAGAGCTCTGAACAGGGGAAAATTGCTTGCAGTCTGAAGCACGTCTACCTTCTTGACAAAGAGGAAAGGCCATTTGGTTTACAATGTTTCTAAGGTGTCCTCTAAAGTCAAATTGCCATAAAGAATAAAAATGTGATGTAGCATCTGAAAATCAGGCTAAAGTTGAAAACTTTCCTTTTTTCCTGTTTCCTGAAATTTCAAAACTCCTATATGAATATGCAAAACACTCATTTCTTTTTATCTCTCTTTGGTTTCTTTTTAGCAAACTGTGTCTGTCCTCTGAACGATTGTGGTTTAGTAACAATGCAAACACACAGTCATGTGTAGCATTTTCCTAAAGGATTAAACTTACAATAAAAGCTCCACTGAGTTTGCAAGAAACCGCTGATCGATCACAATCCACACTGAGTTCTCACCGAGGGCTAAAAACAGAAAAGCCACATTTCAGTGGCTGACTGGCCAGGTTACACCCCTAGGCGTGCGTGTGGCTGCACTGACCCGAGTTTTTCCTCTCACAGCCGAGAGGTTTGCTGGATGAGGATATGAGGCAAAAATAATGCGCTGTTGGTTTTGTTTATGCATCAGAAGCTGTTCAACAAACATTTTTCAGACATAGCTGCGAGAGATGTTTGCAGACAGTGAAGTTGAGATAAACAGTGGAAATACTGGAAAGTCTGGTTGTTTGTGATTGGCTGTTGTCATTGCTTGATTGTTTTTTTTTGTGTGTTCTGATTCACAAATGCATTCAAGAATTCTGACAGTTGATGTGTAATTATAAATTTGCTAATTATGGAAAAGCATGGGAGAACTCTTTCACCAGTTTGGTGGAAAGGTTTTGCAAAAGTTGTGTGGCAATTTGAGGGGTGAAAACATATTGGAAGCTAGAACACAATCAAAGATTATGCTTAAAAATACTCACAAGTGCTTGTGAATGGCACAATTTTCATTATAACTTAGCACATCTTTAGGCTGTCTTTCCCTTCAAAGGTAAATAAATCATTGTCCATAGAGGTATCGGCTGGATTTCTGATTCCAGCTCTGTAGGCACTGCACAGGTAACAGACAGATATTGTGTTTCTCATGTTACTCTGGGGAAAAAATGAATGAAGTACCTCTTCACTTTACACTTTAAATGGCTACAGCTTTCCTGGCACAGGCTATCCTGTACCTTACTTTGCACTTATACACTGGGGTACTCCATTTAAATGGTACACTTCATTTTGATTTTTTGCACTTACTGTATTAAATTTCAGTTTCATGAAACTTTATCCACATAATGTGAAATAGATCAGTGAGTGTTATTTTGAGCTGTATTTTACCCTTGAATTTTCAGCTGTTTTGAAGTGATCACAACAGAATAGTTACTTTTAAAACAAAAATTCTAATGAAGACGTTTCTGTTTTGAAGCAGCTTTAAGCCAATCATAATTTCTGAAACGCTACTATAATGCAGAACTGGTTCTAAAATCAACTGACATGCTGCCTATGATACACATTTACAGAAAAAGAAACCCAAGTCAGAAGAACTGACAGCTGCAGATCAGAAGCAGCAGATACCACCGACAGATAAGGTGTTTAATTTCACATTGTCCTTTTACCTGCCTGGCTTACCTACTAAATCCATTGTCATAAAGCTAAGTTTGTCCTTTTCCCATCTGAAGATATATTTTGGTTCACTTTCAAGCTGTTCTAGATTTGTTTGCAAATTCACAGAAAACACTAGATTCAGATGAGAAGTTTTTGTTGTTAGGATTAAACAACATAAAATGACGTTTTCTAATCATTCTCATAACATTTTTGCACTGTCGTGTGTGTGTATATATATATGATAAAATCCCAGCTCGCCCCTTAGGGCGGTCTTTGTCCTCCAAGCTCGGGTCCTCTACCAGAGGCCTGGGAGCTTGATGGTCCAGCACAGCATCAAGTGTGCTCAGGACTGCGCTCTCCTGGACAGAGATCTCGGATGGTCAAAATGAGATACGCCCCCAAGGGTGGTCAAGAATAACAGAGCTAAGATCCTGTGGGACTTCCAGATACAGACAGACAAACTTCTGATGGCTAACCAAACAGAGATCGTAGTGGTGGACAAAAAAAGGAAGAAAGCTGTAGTGATAGATGTTGCAATACCAAGTGATGGCAACATCAAGAAGAAGGATCATGCGAAGCTTGATAAATACCAAGGGCTCAGAGAAGAGCTAGAACTAATGTGGAAGGTGAAGGTAACAGTGGTCCCCGTGGTAATTGGAACACTCTGGGCAGAGACCCCCAAACTGGGAGAATGGCTCCAGCGGATTCCAGGAGCACCATCCGAGATCTCTGTCCAGAAGAGCGCAGTCCTGGGAACAGCTAAGTTACTGCGCAGGACCCTCAAGCTCCCAGCCCTCTGGCAGAGGACTTGAGCTTGAAGGACAAAAACAAAAGGTGGGATTTATATATATATATATACTGTATATATATATATTTATTGACACCCCCCCCCCCTTTTTTTTTGGAAAATTGAGATATGTGCCAAAATGAATCTACAGTGTTAGCAAAGTAGAGTCGGGCAGATATCTTAATTTGGCCAAAATATGACTCAGGTAATTATGTTATGAGGCTAAGAATATAATAAATAAGTCCCAAGAAAAAGAAAAAATTATCCTTTATATGTTCTTTTATTGGCGTAAAACTGAGAAACAGCTTTTTTAGATGATTATTTTTACGGCTTTTTCTACAATTTGTCTTCCTTTTTTTATTAGTCTGGGTTATTTACACTATTCTATATATTTTTTTAAATTTTACAGTAGAAGCCCAAATTTGATCATTTAGAGTTTGTAAAAAAATAAAAACAAAATTGCATTGCAGAATTAATTAGAACAATGGTCAGACCTTGTTTAGACACCTTAGATTATATGATTACATTCTCTACTTACACATTCACTTGTTTGTTTTGACAACTAAACAGAACCTTTTAAATTCCACAATCTGTTTTAACTAATCCATCATAGCAGTACATCAGCTTTACCTGATTACATTCTGGGGTCTTAATTGCGCCAGAGGCAACTGGTTGATATTTTAAGTGAGGCTGAATAATGTGGTCTGATTGGTTCATCAGCTACAGCTCTTGGGCAACGTGCCTGAACTGACAGACAAAGTTGAATTGTTTTGTTGCCAACAGTTTTTAGACTTAATGAAATTGGTCAGTATCATAAATAAATAGGGTCTACCCTATCAGTGGACATCTATCACTCCATGAACTACTTGCCATTGTTAGTATATTTGCCAAAATGTTGAGCTATTGTAAGAAGCTATGAATAAAACAAGAACTAAAAAGCACAAGGTTCTTGGGTGAGATATCTTTGTATATTTTGTGTCTCTCCCTCTTGGTTGCATGTCACAGTCTAATTACAATTTTTATGTGTACTCTGTTCAAGCTACAGTAAAGCTGATAAACAATATCAGTCACACAGGGGATTAGTTACACACGGTACACCCACACTGCTTCTCTGCTTAATTCCAGCTCCCATCATTTGCATGCTATAGTGTATGAAACTTACTGGACATCTTTGGTATGCGGATGGGACCGCTGCTGGTGCCATCGCCCCCTTCGGTCAGAGCTTTGATCTCAATGAGGTAGTCCTCTCCAGAAGGGATTTGCAGCTCCACACTTGTCTTATTGGTTTCCAGTACAGTCGTCCGGTCATGCCAGTTCTGACGATACACAACCTGGTGGAGAGAATGTATTTCTTTGGTTGTAGCAGTAAGAAATGAAACATTTATGACCTCTGAGCAGAAAAATTTAAAAGTTATTTCAACATATTAATCTTTTGTGTAAAAAAACACATCAAAAACCCAAAAGGAAGACATGAGAGTGTAGCTACATTTTGGTTATACAATCCCTATCTCTAGGAGGTAATGAATTCAAAATGCCACGCAGCATGACGGGGATGATTTAGCCTGATGACTCAGGCACTTCAAAACAGGACTTCAGATATCATTTTTGCACATTTAGTAGTGTAGTTTCACCTTCATTAATATGCAGCAGAATGTTTTATTTTGTCCTCTAAAAGAAACGCACAGAGAGCCAAACTGCAAAATTTGTTTCAAAAACATGAAAAATATGCAAGAAATGTTCACAGGAGCCTCATTGCAAAATCATAATGTCAGTCATGTCCACATTAGAGCTTCACAAAAAAAAAATTACCATTAAATGGAGCAGATGTCTTTTGCATATTTGTCACACTTAAATGTTTCAGATCATTAAACAAATTTTAATATCAGACAAAGATAACCTGCAGCTTTTAAATAATAATTTCATTTATTAAAGGAAAAAAGTTATCCAAACCTACCTGCTCTGTGTGAAGAAGTAATTGCCCCCTAAACCTAATAACTGGTTGTGCCACCCTTGGCAGCAAGAACTATTACAGTTATATTACAGTTCTTGCATTTGCAATAACTGGCAATGAGTCTTTCACATCGCTGTGGAGGAACTTTGGCCCACTCTTCTTTACAGAATTGTTTTAATTCAGCTACAGTGGAGGTTTTTGAGCGTCAGTGATCTGTTCAAGATCATCCTAAAACATCTGGATTTAACCTCAGATTTTTTTATTTTTTTTGAGCCATTCAGAGGTGAACTTGCTGGTGGGTTTTGGATCACTATCCTGCTGCATAACCTGAGTGCACTTGAGCTTCCGGGCACAAACTGACTGGTGGAAATTCTCCATCAGGATGTTCTGGTATTGAGCAGAATTCATGGTTCTTTCAATTACAGCAAGTCGCAGCAGAGCAGCCCCAGACCATCACACTACCACCACCTGTTGGTTGGACTGTTGGTGTGATGCTTCTTTTATTATTTTTATTCAGGTTATCTTTGTCTAAAATTAGAATTTATTTGATGATCTGAATCTTCTAAAAGTGACAAATACGCAAAAAAAAAAAAAAAGAAACCAGATATGATCAATAACAGTGTGCTTTTCGACACAAAGTATGCAAAGTGGCTCAAACGTGATTCATCGTTTTATGGCTCAGACGAAGCTGAATTTCTCTGTGGCATGACGCCCTTCATTTTATCACCTGGAAAAGATCTTTTAATTTTGAAAGGCCAGACAGGGCCAATCCATAATGTAACACCGGAGTGCTGAGGTCTATCTTTCCGCTGCAATGAGAAAGCCATTTATTGGGATGACAGCTGCTGAGGCTCTATTTGTTTCCCCAGTTCTGGACTTTCTGCCATTATTCTGACAAACTCACCTTGTATCCTGTCACCTCAGACTCATTCGCCATCGCTTTGACATGTTCCCAATTTAGAAAGATCTTAGAGTTGGTCAGGTTCCACTCAATACTCCCCGGAGGCTGACTTGGTGCTGCGAGACATGTAATTACATAGACACAAGATTCACAAATGAATGCATAAAGCCACACCACTGATAGTATTCTCCAAGTCTCAAAGACTATACTCAGCCTTCAACCTTCATGAGCACACTGGAGAGAAATGAAGGTCAAGAAAAACAGAATATGCATTGTCTTTGAGTACCCACAGGGAATCGGAATATTTGATTAGAAATGAATCCAGTGTAGAAAATAATTTGCAGGTTCATGTGCAGCCCTAATGGTATTGGGCACGGCAGAATTAGCAGTACTCTAGTCCAGTGGTATTGGTGGTGGTGGCGGCAAATATTCTGTAAAGTTTAATCAACTCTTTGTTTACAATTTACTAGCAATGGTTGTTATAAATTATCACCAGGAAATATTACATTTAAACAAAAAAAAAAAAACCTACTTAAACCAATTTAACCTCTACCACAGCAACAGCGTTTGCTTTGCACAGCAGTGTTACCTTTTCACCTTTGCTGTCAGCACACACTTGTTTAATCACTATGTCTTTGCACACTATTTTTACCAGCATGTTTTCATTCTGGGGCATCACATGATGCCGTTTCATCAGATGCCACCTGCATCGGCTTTGATATGCCAGCGTTGGCCGGCATGAGATAACAGCCCTTCGAAGCCCTGAAAAGTCTGTGTACAGACATTGAAGAGATGGGAGCCCAATGTGTCCAAGGTCTTAGACTTTTTAGGTTAAAAAAAAAAGGTGTGACTGTACAGGAATTGAGAGATCTGCTCCGAATGCGCTTTTAATGAAGGCAATGGGGGAGAAAATTCACAATTTCCCTCGAGTGCAAAAATGTATGATACAGTTTGGAGGATGTAACGCATTGAAGCTTCAGCTGTTCCATAATCAGATGAAGTTTCATTTTAGCACAGATAAACATATTCCCTGTTTGTCTATAGTAATAACAAAAGATGGGCTTTTGTACTCAAGAGACACTCTGACCAGAAGACATTCTGAAGCTTTTATTGCCTTCAAAGAAACTTTCAAATACAAAATTGCCCTGAACAGGGGCTGCAGATGTTGCTGCTCAACAGGTAATCTTTTAATGAACGACACCAACAGGAGGACTCATGGACACCTTAATATTGTTTCACTGACAGGTTGGAATTATTCTTACAGCTCTCTTCTGTTTTCACACAGTAAACAAGGTCTGCAAAATTCTTAATTGAAGGAGTGAACGCTCTTCTTTGCCCTTCCCTTTTTTATCTTTAGTTTGGTTTAATACACAGAGGTACAAAACTTTTGACTGCATAATCATAATGAAGTAACTTGTAAATTGGTGTTCGTTAAAAAGAAAATCAAAGAGTGCAAGAGAGGCAGCTGTGATGTAGGTGTATGTGTGAACGTTACTGTGAGGTGGGAAACAGCTGGAACGGCTGGAGACTTCAGTAGTCTGGCAATAAACTGCAGGAGTGTTACCAAACAAATGCAAGAATATAAAGTGGCTTCCTTCCTCAAAAGCTGGATTTGCTGTCCAGTTATTATATCTGGGAAAATATGACAGCATGGGTGGTGTGAATAAAAGCATGACTTAAAGTCAATCTGAGGCAGGATAAGCGACAGTAAATAAACAGCCTAAACTGTTGGAGCTGTTTGACTTGGTTTTTGCCACTTATGTTATTTTAAGTATGCTTTTACTGTTTTTGTGTGTGCATTTTAATAACTATGCCTTTGTTACTAATGCAATCCAAGTGGTGGGTTGGGGTTGGGGCATTTCTACTTAATGATGTGGTTGAGTGATAATGCAAATCCATCGTGGAGACGAATTGAAAAAGAATTACTACGATCATTGGATTCAATAATATTCTGCAGAAATAAAGCACGATAAATAATAATGAGATACTTCTGGAGCCCAAAATTAATTAAAATTTACTTCAAATTAGAATAAAAGTTCAAATTCTCAATGCCGGAGGCGAAAGGAATTCAAATGCATACATATATTTTACTCGTATAATGTTTTAAATAAATTTTGGTTATATGTTTTTAAGTTTATAAAAGAGGTATTTATCCATCCATCCTGTTCAGCTTACCCTGTGAAGATTAACACGATTCAGTAATGTATTTGTCATGTTTCAATTCAATTTAATATGCCTAATATGATCTGTCCCTGCTATTAAAAGAATAAGCATAGCAATATCTATATGTGCGAATAATCACATCAGTCCCAATTGTCATGAGACAAACATGGATCAAAAGACAAAACAGTGATGAGTAAATCATCAGGCATGTATAGAGTACGGAATGTGTGAGCTCCGATAAAATGGACTCGAACCGCTTTTCAAAGAAAGAAACTTTAATCAACATAATAAAAGTGATAAATGTGGTCAAAGTAAAAAACTCCCGGTATTGTGTCCTGTTTGTGTGTGGACTCACGTGGTTTCTTGGTGGTGACATTAAAAGGTGGGCTGCAGGGTCCAAGTCCAGCACTGTTCTGGGCTCTGACTGAGATCAGATAAAGTGTGCTGCCCTTCAAGCTGGAGAGCAGAGCTGTGCTGTTGATAACCCTCACTCTGTCTGCTTCACTCTGCCCCAATCCTTCCTCCCAAAAGACAACCTGGACCAAATAGACAGGAGTTACCACAAACCTCTAAGCATAGTGCCCCCCCCCCCCCTTTGAAACTGTTTATATCTGTAAAGCTTCAGCAGCTGAGTCAAGGCAGCCTGTTTTCCCCCTGATTGGCCATTAAGATCGTCACACTATGATTATGGAGTAAAACATCCTTTCTAGTGTCACTTCAGAGTGGATATGCTGCAGGTTCAAAGTGCATACATATGTTTAAGCAGTGCCTTACACACAGTAGAAGGGAACACACCTTTGAATGAGATACAGATATCAGGTTGAAAGGAACATCATTTTAGTGCTTCCATTTTATCGACTTGGCTATTGTAAGTCCCCGAGCAGTCCAACACATATTTTTAAACCACCAAATGATACTGTATCTGACAATCAGCAATATCAAAAGCAGCAGTGAGAGTGAAGAGTGCCAGAATAAAGAGCTTGTCAGAATCTGTATTCACAGAGAGATTGTTCATGACCCCAACACGAGACAGGGAAACCAGACAGGGAAATGTCAAACAGATGGTCTGAATGTAGGTACTTATTTAACTAACTGCAAGCACATCTTATAGGAGCTTGCTCAGGAAAGGCAGATTAGCAATCGGGCCTGGAGTTGCTGATAATAGATCTACTGTGTGTGTGTTTTTTTTTCACCAGAATTTTAATTTTTGAAGTCTTTTCAAGCACTTGGGAAAATACCTAAAATACGTGAGCACAAGACGTTTACAGTTTTTATACCACCTCTGCAAAGAATCTAAACACACCCTCAAAGAGGGATGAAAGACAGGGATCGAGGAAGGCTTAAGCTGTCTTGCTGCATCTTATGCTGTCTTATAGAGACAGTGGCAGCAAAGTGCATCATACCTCCAATACAAAATGTGTCTGTGTGTGGTAAGCACAAACACTAAGTGCAGCTGGTTTTACCTGCAATATATATTAAAATATAAGTTAACAAAGCAGAGCTGGTGTTTTAAAGAGAAAGAACTGTGACAACAAATGATGAAAATCAGGAGACAATGAATGTGGATGATTGAGCGATTCAAACAATATAAGAATATTCAATTCAGATCATTTTCTCACACAACTATTTTGTAGTCAAAACTTCCAATTTGTTCTTATCTCTTTTACTAATTTGTATGTTTTAAAGGCAGTTAAAGGTACCCCAAACTGCTGAGTACCAATCTGAGTTGCTGCAATGAAATTTCAGCAGAATGGACTGGCCTGCTGAATCATTTTTTCACTTTGATTTTCGGGGTGTCTTTGAATTCAGCCCTCTGTATGTTGATAACTTTCATTTCCAAACGATTACCCAGTCAATATCAGCAGATATCCAGCATGATTTTTTTTTCCCATGGAGATCTGATGTGTTTTCAAAGTGTTTAAATTTTCTGAGCAGTGTATTTTTATGGTGTAGCGGGTCACTACATTATTAATATCACACAAAGACGCAATGCATTTCTGATGGGCTCACAATATTCCACTGATTTTGTTTTTGCTATAACACAAAAAAGAAATGCTTAGCAATGTGCCAAAATGAACTGTTTGTGTTGTTATGATTGTTTATATTATTTGTATATTATGAATATTTAAGATGAATGTAGCCTTAGGGTCTAAAAAGGGAAACAATTATGGAAGTGCCTTCAAGCGCCTACTTTCTAATGGCCTGTGGAGGTGACTCCCTTGGTTGCAAAATTAGATTGCTTGTATAGAAACATATGAAAAAAATGACCCCAATTCTCACTTGATTAATTCACAGTCATTTCAGTTTATATTTAATACCCCATGATGTTTATTTTGTTAAAAAAAATGTCACATTGAGAGTAAAATAAAAGATAAAGCAGAGTATGCCTCCTGAACCAGCTCTACCACTTGGTTTTGATCTGTTATTCTCAACAAATCAACTGGTTTCTCTTTAAAAGATTTTGCTTGCAGTTTGAAGCAAGTCAACATGCCAACATCTAAAGCTGACCAACCATGATCCTCCTCTCAATCACACATTGAAGGAGCGGTACATCCCGAGACCCTCACAACCACTACCAGTGTGTTAGCACAAGTGCACACATCTGCCACTTCAGTGTGACGGGCTAGAATGGTGCTACCTCTGTCCAAAGTGTGTTTAAGGTGGCAATCCTAGAAATACAACATGTTCCTTGGCTTATATTCACACCAAGAGTGCTTTGGAAAATATGGTAGAAATAAAGAGGCTGTGATGCCCAAAAACCTGCTGTTGCAGGTGGTTCAGTTACAAAAATACACATTTGAGGAGGTTTATGGCCTTTCCTGAGAAATTTTAAGAGGGTCCAAGAATTTGATTTGATTTGCACTAATTTGGTTACTGTATGTATTCAGAGTTTTCCCATAAAGGGAAATCCCAACAGTTTGGTAGAGGCCTCTAGTTTAAAAAGTGTGGGATTTTTTTGAATAAAGAAGTAAAAAAAATTGTTATTATTGCCCCAAAAGAATAAAAAGAAATACAAAGAAAACGTTTTTTTTTCATTGTTTTTTTTTTCTTGGTGTGGCCTTTATAGGGAAATTGTTCTTACACATTCATATACACAGAACATGTAGCTGAACACTAACATCTGTTTCAGCTCCAGTGTCACAAGTATTGATATAGAAAATCTTCATCATCTCATACTACAATACCTGCATCCATTCCAGATTTAAGCTCCTGCTTATTGTATCATTTTTAAATTTTAATTTATCGAGCTCTTCATCCTTCTTATGTTTAATTTTTCAACTTTCCAAACCATTGCGTACTCTAGATTTACATTTATGCTATTTTTTTATGTTTGTATTTCTTATATCCATCCATCCATCCATCCATCCAAATAGATGGAAATGGAAAATGGATATTCCTTATCTCATATTCCAAAATAGAGTTCGAACATCTCAGGCACATAAATCAATGTTTGTTATATCACAATATGAATGGCTGCTGATATCTGGTTGTGTAGGCAAATAATGAAGCTGCCAAGTGCTGTGATCAATACCGCCTTTTCACAGCAGACATGTTGACCTTTCACAGTAGAAATGCACAGATGCTAATAACCTTAAAAGGTGTAATATTAAAGTGTTCCAGGTAGATATGATAATATGATAGAGAGCCAGCATGCACAATATCAGAACCCTTAAAACTGAAGCAGCTACATGGGATGCTGCCATTTGTTCACCATGTATTTACACCTGTGTGTTACACCTATTTTTGGACTTGCGCACTCAGATTGATAGGGCGTGTCCAAGTGTTCCGGCTACTTTTGCTCATGCGGCTGAAGCAGTGCTGTGAACGGTGGATTGGGTGGAATTGAAGGGTGTGGTGATGACTCATTATCCTCTCAGCTGGTCACATTATTTCTCTCATACGTTTCAAACAGCTGTTCCACTCAGGAAGGCATTTGAAGAAAACGTCACTGAGGACTGACCTCAAGTACAAAATTGTATTGTGTAGTAGTGCAATTAAGTAAGATGTGATTTTGCTCAATTTTAGGCATACACATTTAGAGGTACATTTCCTCATTTGGTTTTAGTACAGTTCACAAGTATTTCTTTAAAGGTACATTTAAAGGTACAGAACTGACAAAGACATACAGATACAGCCACTCAAAACTGCCGCTCCCATCCGACTGCCAGCTGCAGTTCCCAGCAAAAATTTCGTCATTCATCCATTTCAATTTAATTTAATAGATACAAATTAAAAGAAAATGAAATAAAGAAAATATTTTTGCACACAAACGTTCTCATACTACAGATCCAAAAGCAGATGTGCAGATTATGTCTGATACTTGTAGAATTTTTTTATTCATTTATTGTTTGCCGAGTTGTTACTTGTTCAGTCCTACATTTTTTTTTCTGTCAGGTTACAAGTTAATATTTTGATTTATGCTATACTTTTTTAAACACTTTGATACTGTGCAAAAGTCTTGAGCCACCCATCATTTCTTTATATTTTGTACAGGAGAATCCAGACTGTTACCTACTGTCATTTTTGAAAGTGCTCTCTGGGATTTATGAAGGTCTTTCAAAGTTGTTCTTTGGACATTGGCAGCTTTTAAAATCATTTCCAGTCCAGTCGAGAGATAAGAGATTAATCTCTAATCTCTGGTCCAGTCCTTGTACCTGAAGAGGAATGTTTTTTGTTTGTTTGTTTGTTAAGACACTTGACAATGAACTATTAATTATTCAAAAAAGGCACTTAACAATGGGTTTAATCGAGTTTATTCTTCTTGTCTGGAGGGAGGATCTTATTCCACGCCGGATCATTTAGAGGTGACAAAAGTTTCACTGTGATGAAAATGACGCGCAGCAGCTGAACAACAAGCACTAAAACAAAAAAAAAAGAAAGAAAAATTCCTCATTCTAATGTCATCCTAGTTCTGGAAAATACAAACAGGAGGACTGATTTTTATGCCAGTGTTTGGTAAAACTTTCTGTCCAAGATTCCTCCACAGAGGACCATGTACTTTGTTAAAATCACACCGGGCACAGACAGTGATATTTGGGCAGAAGTTTGGAAGTCGTCGTCCTTCTGTGGGGATGAGAGAGCGCCTAAACTACCACAGAAGAATCTACTGTAATGCTAATAACAGTCTGGACTCTTTTGTACTTAAAATTACTGTAGCAACTTATCAGAGATGTGCAATATGTGCAATTTATTTTATAAGATGTGGACACTTTTTTTTTTTTTGGAGTGCTGCTTTCAGAGTGCACATTGTAAACACAAAGTGGTTTGTGGCATTAAAATTTACTGCATTTTAAAATTATGCCGTCCATAAATTATTAAAAACTAATATATAATTATAAAACTAGTGATATAACATCTATGTACCACCTTTTATAAATCATTTTATTAATGTATTTATTTGTTGTCAGTCTTAAGAAAACCAGGAAAGGCATCAGGAAGTTTCTGCATTTTAAGACACTGTTTCCTGTAAATTTTGGGTTATTCCCTGCAGTCAGGTTGAGGGTTGTATGATTATACTGTATAAGCTGTTGTTGCTTTGACTACACAATCACAAGGAATGGTCGAGAAAATGTATAAAACAGTTATCAGTTAATAATCTCTTGATTGCATAGTTTAAGAAACATGATGTTTTTAGTCTCCTGCAGTCTTAAAGTATCTATACAGTAAATCAGACAAATGTACTGTGATTAAAAAAAGTATTATGGAGGGATGCTTTGTGGTTGGGGGTTGAACATCATGGTTTGAGGGGGCGGGAGAGCTGTTTGCATTGTCATTAAGGGTGAAGACTGAATGCTAATGGCCTGTTAATTCTCTCATACCTGTCAGCATACACAGATTTTGCACCTATAAATAAATAAATAAAAAAATAAATAACCACTGGAGTATTCGGTTGGACACTTTTTTGCAGGACATGTATCTGTTGCATTGCATTTGGTTCCTTTCACTGCAAAACAGTAATAAAATGAATCAGGCAGAGGTGATAAGTAAAGATTAGCGAAATCGAGTAATGCTGAAAGTAAGCAGCATGACTGCGATCGTTGCAGCTACGACTTAATTTATTTGGAAAGCCGGAGCGTCAGCAACACAGGATTATTCCCTGTAACTGGCCAAATCTTTGGGTCCCTCCCCTACAGTAGCTAGCTCCACATATTTCTTGCATCTCTTTCTGTATGTGCAAGTGTAGCAGAATACACACACACACTGAATACACAGCGTAGCAGGCTACAAATGAATGTGCTTCCAATATCACTGCTCCCCCTGGTGGATACACAGGACATTACCACCAGTTTTCCTGCTGCTTTGGCGCGTTACTACTCGCATTGCACTGCGAGTGTCACAAGTGGGGGATCTCTGTCAAGGACAGGCCGAGGACCAGCCAGAGGCCCACCAAGGACTGGCCGGCCATTTAAAGTGGCTGTATCTGAATGTGTGCTTTCTTTGTAGCTTCTTTGCACCACAAATGGCTGTTCAGTTTCTGGACAAGGCCATAAAAAGCACTGTATCAGTTTACATTGTATTTGGCTTCTACTTATTAACCTGATTCATTTATCAATCTGTGAATCCTTAGTTCTCCACAGGAACCCAGTCCTTAGTTCCCCCTTACTACAAACCTTTGATAAAATATCTGGGAGAAAAGTGCTGCATTTTGGCACGGTGTATGAACAGGATCATATGAATGGGCAAAGCTCTCCAGCTTCACTCCCCCTCTTCCTTCTTTTGCTGGAAAGAGGAACTTACTGTGGGAGGAACAGGTATCCTCTTCTGGGAGATTAAAGAGCAACTACAGATGGAGCTTATTTCTGGAATTCCTCCAGAGGATAACAGGTAAAAAAAAGTTTGTAGGCCAATCCAACTATTTTCTGGGACTCAGGAAAAGTAGGTACAAGCTCTCCAAAAATGCTTCTCACAATGCCACTAATGGTACTTGCAATAAATACCCTTTCCTCCCGGATTTTTAGAGTAATGATGTGACATGCTTCTACCTACAGTAGATGTCCCCAGTTTAAAGTGAATCCAGGGAGTGGCTGATGTTCACGGTGTTCAGTTAAGAAATTTCTTAATGCCGCCGGAGTTTACAATCATTTAGAAGAAAAGGAGCTCTGATGCCACCCAGCAGGTGTAGTAATCGCATAGTGTCTACACATAGTAAAACCGGAACATTAGCAGAGAAGAAGCTGCAGCTTGCATTCAGTCTCTTGGGGCACATAACATTGAAATATAATAGAATAAATTTGACCTGAAGTGTAAAAAATGCTGAAAAAACACAGATGAAAGGCCTCCTGCGTAGCAACACAGCTAGACTGAGCCACGCTTTGGATGATGCTTTCAAAGCCCAAAGAGCCAGTTACTGTAATAACACTGCAGACAGAGCAGCAAGGCTGAAGAGCCACAATCCCAGCACTTCTCTGCCTGATGCACAGGCGCTACCTGTACTGTTGATTTAAAGATAGTTTAGCCTTAAAGTGGCTCTAATTTTTTTTAGGGGCTCACACAGTGACTTGCATGTGATCAGGTAACAAATAGATATCATCGCTTTGCAATTCCCCTCACCTTTATGGAGCTTCATAGCTCATTGTTGCAGTTTTACAATCTCACGTTCTACTGTTCTGGTTTGCTCTCCTCACCACAGAAGGCGGCTTCTTTCACAGAAAAAGTTTTTAAAAACAAAACAAAAACAAAAACCTGTAAACTCCTTCGTCCGCACTAAACAATAGACACAATTAGTCAGTATGTAACGGAATGAATGACATATTCAGGAAGCAGTGAAGAACAAAACAGAGTGAAAATATATTGTAGAGTTTGCCACGAACCTACACTCAGCTGCTAATTTATTAGGTCCACCTAGCTAAATGTAAAGCAGTCTAATACTAAAGGTGTCCCTGTGTAATGTAAAAGTTACAATATACAGTTTTTGCTGAAAATATTTCCTGTTGATATACTTTTGGCTGCTCCCTTATTTCCCAAGGGACCACCACAGCAGATGGATCCACAGATTTGATTTGGCACCGTTTTTACGTAAGAAGCCCTTCCTGACACAAACCCTACCATTTATCTTGGGCTTGGGACCCACACAAGCAGTTACATTAGCTTGTGGCCCCCTGAGTCCGGATTTGTGTCTCCTCCCGGTCTCAATCTTTTACGTATAAGGCAAACCTCTACACCGCGGAGCCACTTGACCTCTCGACCCAAATGTACAATATTTTTGAAGATGTAATTTGCTGCGTTGCTAAACTCTAAATTTTATATTTTTCTTATTTAGCCTAGCCTCACTGATTTAAATAGGATGGTCAAAATAACAGAAGCACCTTTCAGTATAACACAATTGATTTAAATAGCGCCACAAACTTTAACCTGATCACACAGTGCAGCTCCCTGCATTAGTTATAAGAACACCTGAATATTACAGCCTTTATCCAGGCTAGCGTAATGCAGCAACAACCATTGTTTTAGACTGCATTAGCGTTAGCACACTGTTCCTAATACACCGGAAACTGAGTGTGAGCGATAATAATATGCAATGTTAAAAAGGATCAGTTACAATGGGTGCAAATGTCAGTGTCCCTAAGCATTCCCCTAACAGCTTGAAGGGACATGCTTGACCAAAAACGGACTTAGAGCAACTTAGGTACGATTGGTCTGACCAACACCAATCAGTGGCATTGGGCATACCCAAATGTGCACGGTTTAGGTTTTCTGAAAATAATTAACAATATGGACATAAACTAGTTCAGTTTCTTAAATAAAATTCCACTGTGCAATGATCCAGATTATAATACATTTCTGTATATTTACTGTGTAGTCTGCAGGCAGCAAAGAGAAACAGCGCTGACGGATGTGATGCTGCTACATCCCTGAACAGTATGCTTGCTGGAATTATGCCAAGCCTTTAAAATTCAAATGATCCTCTAAAACAGGTTTTGAGAGGCAATTTAAGCTCTAAATTAGATTAATTAGAATGTATGTCACAAAATCCCAGTGGAGCTCTTTAGGAATGCTTTGTCATTGTGAGACTTCAAATGTAAATATCTACCCACAGACTGCTGAAAGTTTTCCCAGCCGAAGCTGGACCAGCCAGCTGACAAAATATTGCCAAATATTTAGATTTTACAGGAAGATGGATTTTTCTTTTATTTTCATCCAACTGGCATTCTGGGTTGGAATAAGTTGCTGCCCCAAATGGAGGAGTTTGAGTATCTTGGTGTTTGTTCACAAGTGACAAGAGTGGGAGATTGGTGCAGTGTCGGCAGCAATGTGGATGCTGTACTGGTCTCCTCTGGTGAAGAGAGAGCTGCGTGTGAACGCAAAGCTGTCAATTTACTGGCTGATCTACATTCCTACCCTCACCTATGGTTATGAGCTCTGGGTAGTGACTGAAAGAAGGAGACGGTGGATACAAGTGATGGAAATGAGGTCTGATTAGGATGCCTTAAAGGTGCCTCCTAGGTGAGGTGGTTTGGCCATGTCCTCCCAGGAGGAGGCTCCAGGGCAGACCCAGGACACGCTAAAGAGATTACGTCTCTCAGCTGGTTTGGGAGTGTCTCAGTGTTCCACTAAAATAAGGCTGGGGGAGGGGGGTCTCTGCTAAGACTGCTGACCCCACAAATTGGATACAGATAAGCAGCAGAAAATGGATGGATGGATTTTTTTTCTGTTGTCTGGTTGGATTATACACCGGTCAACCATGACTTTATGGCCACCTGCCTAATATTATGTTGGTCCACCTTTTGCTGCCAAAACAACCCTGATCCATCGAGGCATGGACTCCGCTAGACCCCTGAAGGTGTGCTGTCATATCTGCACCAAGATGTTAGCAACACATCCTTTAAGTCCTGTAAGCTGTGAGGTGGGGCCTCCAGGGATCAGACTTGTTTATCCAGCACATCCCACAGATGCTCAATTGGATTGAGATCTGGGGAATTTGGAGGCCAAGTCAACACCTCAATCTCATTGTTGTGCTCCTCAAACCATTCCTGAAGCATTTTTGCTTTGTGGCGGGGTGCATTATCCTGCAGAAAGAGGCCGCAGCCATCAGGGAATACTGTTTCCATGAAAGGGTGTACATGATCCGCAACACTGCTGAGGTAGGTGGTACGTGTCAAAGTAACGTCCACATGGATGGCAGGACCCGAGATTTTCCAGCGGAACATTGCCCAAAGCATCACACTGCCTCCACCGGCTTGCCTCCTTCCCATAGTGCATCCTGGTGCCAGGTGCTCCCCAAGTAAGCAATCCACACACACCCGGATATCCATGTGATGTAAAAGAAAACACAATTCATCAGACCAGAACACCTTCTTCCATTGCGCCGCAGTCTAGTTGTTGGTGTTTTCAGCAGCGGACAAGGGTCAGCATGGGCACCCTGACTGCAGCCCAGTGCTCATCAAACTGCGATGTACTGTGTATTTGGACACGATTAGAACCAGCATTAACTTTTTCAGCAATTTGAGCTACAGTAGGTAGTGCATTGGATTGGACCATATGGGCCAGCTTTTGCTCCCCACGTGCGTCAATGAACCATCCTTGGAGCACTTTTTATAGATACAGGAACACCCTACTGCACAAGAGCTGCAGTTTTGGAGATGCTCTGACACAGTCGTCTAGCCATCACATTTGGCCCTTTGTCAAGCTCGCTCAAGTCCTTACGCTGCCCATTTTTCCTGCTTCTAACATCAACTTTGAGGACAAAATGTTCACGCACTCCCTAACATATCCCACCCACTAACAGGTACAATGATGAAGAGATAATCTGTGTTATTCACTTCATAACGTTATGCCTGATCAGTGTAGCGTTGTAGTACTTGAGACCATTCTTGGTCTCAAGACCACTTTTTGATGGTCTCGGTCTTGTCTTGGACTCGACCACATTTGTACTCGGTCTTGTCTTGGTCTTGAACATTGAGGATTTTATTTCAAGACCAGTCAAGACCACAACTGTGGAAATATCACTAAATATGGTTTTTACATATTTGTTAAAACTGTCACCATGTCGCGACAGCACAGCATAAGACAGACAATCTGTGAAAAGACCGAGCCCCTACGCCGTCTCCCATACTGCGTTTCCACCGCAGAGGTGCCGGTGCTCGTGCCAGTGCTCGTTTCGGTTTCAATGGGCGGGTCCTCGTCTGGACATTGAAGCCGAAGGGCACAAACGTGGGAGAACACGCTCCCCTTTCTTGTGCTGCGAACATATTTTACGGCCCAAACAAAACTACTACAGCATCTGTGTGCAGCACAGAGGTGAACACAGACAGCAATTACGAGCAAGCACCCATTTTTACAAAGATTGTTGTTGGTTTAAAAACAACATAATTCATGCATTGTTCATGAAAGGCAGAGAAAAGTAAAGACTATTGTGATGAACTATGAATAATTGTTTTACATTCTGTGATAAATGATGGAAGTCACCCAGGAGTATTAAATAAAGATGGCTAAATTTATTTCAGCTCTGAGTGTTTAATATCTGGGTGTTTTTGTGGGAATGTGGATCTTTCAGATCAATTTAAGAAGTGATTTTGATCATATTTCACATTTTATTGTGTCATGTAGCGTGGGGCACTGGTCTTGGTCTTGACTCGATCTTGCCCTCCCTCGGTCTTGGTCTCAGACCCTAAAAGTCTCGGTCTCGATACACTCTGGTCTTGTTCTTGACTTGGTCTCGAGTTAGGTGGTCTTGACTACGACACTGGATTATACACTATATTTTATAACTGAGCAGTAAATTTGCACTTGCAGGGGCTTCAAATAATAAGTTGAATATTTGAATACATTTCTACTCTTAGGGAGCTGAATATTTCATTGTATTTTCCCCGTGTTAAACATGAATAATCTAAGCCCAGTTAAACAGCTTTGTCTCGTTCCCAAACATGGAAACCCCTGTCTTATAACAATGTGTGTAGCAAACATTGGCAGCGACCTCAAAGCATCTCTGCAGAGGTTAGGCCACCTGGGTACACACTGCCATGTAAAATATCTGGGGTTTCAGAGAGAATGTTATTTTTATCTAGGTTTAGCACAGCTAAATCCCAGGAGAGTGTTTGTTATACAGGATAGTGATGTATGATGTTCACACGTTCGCTTATTTATTTTTTTCCCCTTTGTTTTTAATAGCAGCTCTGAGACAGCCTTGGGAGCAGAGTTCTTTTGGAGACTGTAACAGTTGATTCCAACACATGCGGTATTTTAATGTCAGAATATTTCTACGATGCCACCATTGGTGGTTACATTCATTTATATATTCATTTATTGTAACACTACTACTTTAACTTTTCTTTTTCCTACCTCATATGCAATGATCTTCTCACTGCTGGACCTCGGAGAAACTGGTGCCCAGTACACCACGATCTCAGAGGCTGACACAGCGCGGGCCCATACTCTCGAAGGCGCCTCAGAGGGTTCTAAAAAGGACAGATCATTAATTATGCATATGTGCAATTAGTGTTGCCACAATATCAGATTTTCACTTCACAAATATTTTGGTTAAAACAAAAGATACCTTTCTATTGTGTATTGTATTTTTGTGACACATTAATAAAAATCAAAATGCAGGAGTGGACTACATAGCGTGAGGGTTCCAGGTCACTGATTCTCAGAGTTACGCAAGACATCAATGTCACCTGACTTTAAATTTCTACGTATGAACCACAGAACAACATCAATGTGACCTGCCCCTGCTGAGCTAGCCCGTGCCCCGGGTTTGGGACTTCCTTCTGTACTACTCCATCACCGCTGACTCTGTGCTGACTCATTTTTCATCTCCCTTTCTGTCCCTTTGTTGCAAAGATCCTGGACAAGACGAGACTGGACCAGACGCAGCATTTCTTCACACACACCACACACATCCAAATGTACAAGTCTCTTAATCTTTGCATCAGTTTGTCTTGTTTCTCTAAGAGTCCATGTCGTGTCCCATTTTTTAAAAGTAAAGCATTTAAAATACAAGTAAATGGAGTCTATGACCATAAATGTGCAAAAGGAAAAAATGAAATCATATGTGCATCATTGACAAAATAAGGATATTTTATTTTAAAATATTACAGTTATGATCTGTACACTGTTGTTGCGACATCTCTATTTGCAGTTTAAAGTGAAAGCATACATTACACGATCAGTGTTATTATTATATGTGCAGCATGCTCACCTTCCTCTGCAGAAAGCACTCGAACAACGCGGCTGAACGGCCCCTCTCCCACATTGTTGAAGACTCCCACCGTCGCCTCAAACTGGGACAGGGGCGCGATGCTGTCATTTCTGTAAATGTATCTGGATGCATCAGGTGATGCCAGCACTGTCTGGATCCAGGTGCTGCTGCCAAGTGGGCGGAAAGCTACAACATAGCCAAAGCCCTCTCCGCTCTGCTGTTCCTCTGGAACTGGCTGAGATAGGGACAGAAAAGTTACGCCTCTGACCCAAACAACTGTGAGCAGAAATTAAATTAGGCAGCTGCAAAAGACTCAAGCAGTATATAATAACAATGTTTTATTGTCTAACAAACTTTTGAACAAATCAGCCGTTCCAGCACCTTTCTGTGCTTTGACCCACATCCCAAAAATGTAAAGCTGTCACCTAATTCTAGATTTACACATGTGCAATTTGCACTAGCTCTGTATCTTCTTGTTGATTTATACAACAGGGGGAGTCGGTAGGCAGCAAATCAGAAAAGCTCTGCCTTTTAATTAAAAGCCATTCCACTGAAGCCAGACTGCTGCAGACACAGTAACCTGCCAGGATTCCATTCTCATCAAAAGAAGAATACTCTGTCACAATGAATGCCCACTCAAAAAATGCCCATGATCCTCTTACCTCCCACATAATAACAAGTTCTCCTCGAGCTCCTCCACCACCGCTCACGTTAATCGGTGCAACCTTGGGAACTAAACAGACACAAAGGAAACTTGCTCATCCCTCAATTCTGACTGTTATGTCTAACGCAGGTGCAGAAGTAGTTTAAATAAGGGGATCACAGGCAGGATGTGGAGCTTCTGTTTACACAAAAATGGGTTAATCACACAGGAGAGGAATTAGGTTTTTGTTGACAGTGGCATTACCACTCGTGCGCTTTGCCGTTATTAGCCGAGCGCCATATGTCAGCCCCATGTGTGAGACTCAACGGGAAACTTGTTCCCTTGTGATTTAACCAGCGGGGTGGAATTACTCAGCTAACCAGTTAAAAGGAGACGCACTCATGCCAGTGTCTCGTGGCCCGTATGAACGGGACACAGTTTCTCTTGATGCAACTACTAATTAAACTCGACACATGCGCCAGAGTGCACAAAAGCTTAGCGCTGATACTTTGAAAAGTGTTTAAAAGTGTAACTCAATTTCCACTTATCCTGCATGTGACTGAGCAATCAAAGTAATGGCACGAAAACATACAACAGATTTAAAACGTCACGGGGAGCACGGACAAAAAGTGAAACTAATCAAACGGTTAAATTGTGTTTTCCAAGTGGGACTGATTAATTTGTTATGAGGAAAAACAACAAATCGAGAGGGTACCTGCTGCTTTGGTTCGAATCTGTTTTGATGGCGTGCTGGGTTCTCCAACACCAACACTGTTGATTGCCACCACCCTGAATTCATAATCCACCCAGGGGTTCAACTCTTTCACTGTTGCATGCATCATCTGTCCAGGCACAGAATCAGGAACTAGGATTAAAGAATTTAGAATTGAGATGTGTTTTGTATTTTTGTGCTTTATGTGGCACGTTCACATTTGGTCCCCAACACTTATAACTGGTACATACTGTACAACAATGAAACATATCAACTGAAACTATGACATTTTTAAGTCTTTTAAATTACAATATACTCAGCTTGTCACCAGTCCAGCAGCTCTGCAAGCGCCGTAATTATTGTGGCTGCTGCACAGTAGTATCAGAATCTTACAGTGCAATTTTTAACAGAAACACAATTAGATTAAAAGAATTAATAAGCTATCGCAGAAAGAAATTTCACTTTATGTGACTGAAATGCAACTGCAGCCAGCATCTTTAAAATAGAATCTTAAGCAAACTAAGACTGATCGTACACATTAAAGAAATCAATTTAGGTCTCAGGAAAAAACAAACAAACGAACAAACAGGAAAGTAATTTACTTAAAATGTCAACAATAGTTTGTGATGTGAATTATCATGTCCCACACACGAAGATATAAAAATAATAAAGACACCCGAGCCTGTTTCACTTTAATGCAGGTCTCCGGTAAAACACAAGCATCTAATGGGGTACATACACGAGACAAAGCATGCGACATTTAACTAGCTTGAGAAAATGATTAGAAACATCAAAAATATAATGTATTATAGGGATGTTGTACTAAATTTAAAAAAAATGTATAAATGTATTCTGTGACTGGAATTAAATAAGTAATTTTCATTTGTATTTCCTACAGATGGACCATATTCAGTAGCTGTTTGATGAGTTTGACTGATGAGCTCGGGGCTTTAGGCTTATATTGGCCAACTTACCGGCAGGTAATTGCAGTAAATACCTGATTTTTATTTCTTTTACCAAGTGTAAAATATCCCTCATTATATATGGATTTTGGCTAGAAAAAAAAACATTTGAAATTACAATAAACACTTTCCCCTCTGTGGCTCTGAGAGGGGCCATGGCGGAGCATTTCAAGTTCAGACTGGGCCTGAAATGCCCACCCTGAACTTTATTACAGCAAGGCTGTGTTATGTATTTGGACAGTGGTGTTATATTGGAAGGAGTGGGTATTTTTGAAACCTCACTGTTTCTTGTGAACTACACATCAGGATATCTCACTTTTATACATCAGTCAAAGGGCAGCGCTAAGTTGCTGAACTACCCTTTAAATACAGTAACACTTACATACAAATGATGCTTAGCTGTGCTATGTATCTGTGTGAAAAACAAACAAAGAAAACATAACTATAAAATTCTGAGAATATGTTAAAAACAAATACAGATTTTTTTTGTTTGTGCATTTCTACTTCAGTTGTCCCAGTTTATTGTGGAGCTATTTGCAACTCACTGAACAGCTTAATTCACTGGAAAAGCTACGAAGCATTTAGCTTTCCTGTGTTAGAGTCATTAAATAAAAATATGATGCCGGGTGGTGGTGCAGTTGTACCTGTCCTCACAGTCTGCCAGCCTATAGAGAAGGGGGTCCTGGCCTGCACCATGTACTTAGCAACAGGGCTGTGGTTGTCAGGTCCAGAGCCCCAAGACAGTTGCACAGCAGTGTCAGTAATGCCAGTCACAACCAGGCCCTCAGGGGGCCCTGGAGGTCCTGCAACACCCAGAAGAAAAAACACCTGCATCAGCCTCACTGTGCAGCAGCCAAAACGAATGAGAGCACATCAGCTTTGAGACTCCACTGCAGGTGTTATTCATAGCTCAGGTAACAGGAGATATAACGGGTTGTGACACTATCATAATTAATATACTGAATATCTGAATCTCACATCGGTGGGGACTCAGGTTAGATTTCTTCAGTATTTTTAAATGCTTTGTACCTTCCCATATCCCCTTAAAGCTTTAATATATAGATCGATTCATAGATTTGGAAAAATGAGCAATCCAGATAAAAAAAGATTTTAAAAAAACTGCAAAGGCTCCAGTTTCCCACATGAAAAAAAGTGGATTAGCATCACCTGCTTTTATGTTTTATCACTGGGTTTCAGAGATTAGTTGCACAATAGGTTAGTAAAGTAAAGTTGGATTTACATGCACAATGAAAAGTGTGCGTGCAGAAAGTTTAAGTGAAAACAATCATTTCTGCTTCAGCCGTGGCAGAAATTTAAAAAGCAGAAATGTCGATTGTTTTCACTCAAAATTTGAAGTGACTTCAACTTTCTGCACATTTTAGTTTGATGAGGCATTTCAAATTTTCGTCCACATGAAGACATATGCATTGTAGGCCGAGTCACTTTTTCAGCACATATTTAGTTTTATGCGCTTTGTGATAACCTGATTTTGGGGCGGAATGAGCTTATTTTGCTCACACAGTGTTTTGAGTGTGGCTCAGTATTTTTTACTAAGTAAAAGAAGAGTACAATAATAACAACAAAAGATAACATCAATTACCAGAGATTTAGAAAAAAAAAAGATTTTTCAGATGGTGTCTCATTGAAATTAGGGAAAGCAGCAACATGAGCTCAAACAAACAGGCCGGGACTTGGATAACTGACATGAGATTTCCTGCTAAGCCTTGCAAATCTGGAAAAGTAGCGCTGTGTCCTCAGTGCGACTAACTACTGCTGGAAGAAGATCACTGAGCATCAACAATACTGGTTTCAGATTATGCATATAAACGCACAGTATGTAAAAGCTGCACGACATAGATCGGCTGCAGACTCTTGATGCCACGATTTGCTGACGTGAACGTCCCGGACAGCACTACTATTTTCTTACTTTGTACGGCTGGTCTGAACTTTCCTATTTATTTTCATTGTGTATTTCCATTGTGTAATCGGTTGTGATTGTGATGGAGTGTCTGTGAAGATATCAGGTACTGAGGCTGACTGGTCGGGTGCACCACAACTCCCCCTAGTTTATATTCAAAGAGGCATTCCTTAAATCAACTGTCTGACTCAGAACAATGCCCCACTACCTTACTGTAAATTATGTGAGTGTTGTTGTTTTTGCCTATTAAAAATGGAGAAATCTGACATGGGGAAAAAAATATAGAAAACGCAGGTATTGTGAGAAAGAATTATACATTTAATGATACTAAATAAAAAGGTTGATAAAGGTAAGGACATTTGATGGCTTTATAAAACCTGCCTTGCAGGACAGTTAGCACAGTAGCAGTTAGGCTCCATCAGCGACTGCAGGTCAGGTAAATTAGACTAAACTGCTAAACTGAGGAGAAAGCCATATATTTGAATGCTTCAACCCTTTTTTTTTTTTTTACAGATTACAACTCTGCTCACGCGATGCTCGAGAATAAATCTGAGCAACACTGACACAGTCCTGCCCAGCAGAGCCTATGGACCGCATAACACAAGGGTAAGCTATGCTAACCCATAATAAAAACATCATAAAAAAGGAAAGGAAGCGGCTGGAGCTGAGGAGGCAGGTATATCTCTGAAAGCCATCTAACAGCATTGTTGAGCTCAGCATTGTTGAATATAGCCTATTGTGTGATGCTTCAACTTTTACCCCTGCATAAACTGCTGGCACATTAAGAGACTGGTATGTAAGATATCTATAATCCTTAAGTTTAAACATCAAAAGTGATCTCCCCAAAATACAGCGCATGGTAAGGAATCTGTTAAAAACTCACTTTGAAAAATGTTTTTAGTCTCTGATCTTTCTGAATAGCCCCGAAGCTTTTGTGGCAACTTACTTGTATCTCTTAAAGTTAAATATAATGAAAGAACCCATGGGTTTAAAAAAAATATAGAACTTTTTTTTCTCAAAAACTTTGCAGTTGTCCGTCTGAAAGCTAATATGGCTTTTTTCCCCCAGCTAAAAGTTAATTATTGGGTAACAAGTGTTGGAAAAAGATGTTTAACAGAAGTAACAGAGTAATTTAATTGACACATAAACTTAATTATCCATCTATTTTCTTTTTTTACCACTTAGCCAACATCCAACAAGTCTGTCCAAACTGAAATAAGGCGAGACGCTACGGCCAATTATAATCACCAGTTAACCTAACACCCATGCCTTTGGATTGTTAGAAGAAATCGAAGTACGCAGGGAAAAAAAACACACCACCATGCCACCTTTAATGAGTTACAGTTAAAGTACAAATTACACTCACTAATCCTAATGATTGCAAAGTGTTTAGATTGGGATATGTTATTTTCACAAAACATCTTATAAGCAGAATACTGCCTGCATAATGCCTTCTTTTGGCATATTTCCAGCAAAGCCACTGGGACAAATTTGAGTGTAACACCATCGGGCGGATGGGTTACAAAGCCCTGTCTTTATGTCTAGACAGGCTCCATTCATTTGGCACCGTGAAGCATCGTTCTCTTGGTTGAATTTGAACCGGCTCTCGTCTGCCAGTCAAATCGATCAATCAAAGAACGGCACTGTGAGCAACCTGAGTCTGCATTGACTGCAACAAGCCAACCACTCCAATTCAGGCGCAGGTTAGTGATGCTATCAATAAGTAGTAATGAAGTAATTAAAAATACACAACATGACAAGTAGCGCAAATAAGGAGGATGAAGGCATACCTCTGACAATTACTTCTGCTGCAGCTGAAACTGTGTCGACCTCAGTGTGTACCATACACACATACTTCCCAGAATGCTTCAGCTGAATGTTCCTCACCATCAGGTCACCCGCAAATCCCTGATGACAGACACATATATGAATAAAAGTGATGAAGAAGAAGGAAAAAAAAAAAAACAGACCAAAAGCAGCAAATTCAAAGTAAAAAGAGAAAAGAAAAGAAGTCTGGAAAATCCTCAGGAGCACATTCAATTTCTTTCTCAGTCATGTGTAAATCCTCCACAAAAGAAGCTTGGAAGAATCCACCATAAGACTTTAAGAAAAAAAAATGGCAAAACTAATTAATTTGGTTTTACATTGCAAGAAAGGCTACACAAAACCGACTTGTTTTCCTCTTTGGATCAGTGTTTGTTGTGTTTACACTTTACCCTTACAACTCGGATGAATGGTTCCAAGAATAATTTTCAGAGATGCTTTTTTCACTTTATTGCTGCACACACGCGCACACACATGCACACACACAAACACAGATTTTTTTGTTGTTGTTTTTTTTTTTCAGAAAAATCCAGACTCTTTGCTTGATTTTTTTTTTAAGCAAAGTGAAACAGCTGTTGTCATTATGCTCACTGTGAAATGTTAGTGTTTTACTGCAACTTCAGTGGCCCTGCTATGATCTACCTGAGAAAGCATAAACCTTGTAATCACAAAATTTTTGGTTCCTTTGTGCCGGCATGAATGGATTGATTTGCACATGCGCTAAGATCGCCTCAGGGCTAGAAAAGTCTCATCCCTGCTCATAGACTTTCTCCTCAGTAACATCTGTTGGCATCTCTGAATTAAATGTACACAGTTTTTTACGTGGGTTTAAACTGGAGCTAAAAAAAAAACAGTTCCCCCCGGTGCCTTTATGTTCTCGCACAATCAGTTCAGTGGATACCACCTAGGGGAATAATTTGACAGTGTGAGAAATGCACTTAATTAGCATAGAATCAAGAGAAAAGAGTGATAGCACTCACTTGTCTCACAGATGGGCTGGGAGGCATTTAGCCTAGTTTAGCACACACACTGGAGGCAATTCAAAAGCTTTTTTTTCCCCAGGATCACAAAAGCTTAACAATTACAGAAAAAATAAAATACAAAATGTGAGGCTATTCTTTATAGCTACATGTAGCAAGAGGTTAAAGACTGCCTAACCCAAACAGCTCACTAATGCACTTTTTTTTTTTTTTTACTCTTTACACAAAAAAGTGGCTAAAAACAAACCTGGAGTCTAAGTATGTGGTTCTGTTACCTTTGCACACACAGTATTTTTACTAAACTAGCCTAAATTTGCCAGCTTTACATTTAAAAAAAGATTATCAATCATCATGAAAACTGATGAAACCAAATCATATTTACACAAGTTTTTAACTGTTCTTAACATTTTGTATCATGTTTGTTTAATTGGTGCACAAATACTAACGCACCGCAATAACTTATGGAATCACAGGCAGGTATTTGCTTTAAATTTTCCCGCTTTCCGGAGACGTCATTGTGAGGAACTCATACAGTTTATTATTATTAAAAAAAAAAAAGGTCAAATGACAGAACGCTGCATGATGCAATGTTCTGTCATTTGATGGCTGCAACATATACAGAAGTAGTCAAGGGAGCAACTGCTATTAAACTGCTGCTGTTGTGGTGAGTTGATGTATGTCAGTGCTGGAAACCAGGACAATGGTGCTTCCTGACTCACTGCAATAATGTGTCAAAACGTGGCGCCTGTGTGGGCACCGACGGCGATATTTTGACACATGTAAGTCTTCCTAAAACCACACATTGTCATTTTTCCATTTCTGTTGCTATTTGTTAAAATAGAATTGATAAAGCATGTTAATTACTGAGCTGCGGAGGTAGATGAGCTGCATATTGTTTCCAGGTGGCGACCTCTGGGGCTGCAAAATGAAGCCAATGAGGAAACACCAAAAACAACTCATTGTTTTTTTTTTCATAACAACTACGCAGGCTGGGTTATATTTAGTATCTTCTTTGGCTAATGAGCAGGTATCTGTATTACTGCATTACACCTTTAAAGTTTATGGATCTTTTTTTTTTTTTCTTCCCTTTGTTTAAAAAAAAAAAAAAAAGTATATGGATCCTGCCTGCTAATAAAGCTTGCTAGCTTTGGCTGATAGCTTAGCTCTCATGTTGTCAAACTCAGGTCATTCCAAAAACTTCCCCACAAACAAATGGGTGGTTTCAAAAAGACTATACAATTTTTTTTTATGGAAACTATGACTGTCCTCTCTGTTTTTAGTTTGCACGCTGACCTAGGCTAACTGACATCGACTTTATAATCAGTACTCAGGCATGAGAGTGGTGTGTTCATCAAACTCAAAGCAAGAAAGCTAACAATCGTGCTGTACATTTGTTTCCTATATATACACACCCCTCCAATCATCTCAAAGTGCTCCTGCCTGTTGAAGTCAATGGCTTTGCCATTGAAAAACCACTTGAAGACAGGACTCAGGAACGAATCACTTGACACCTCACAGGGCAACACAATACTCTGTCCCACGGTGGGGTCCAAGCTTAAGGGTGTTACTACGATCTTGGTGGGCTCTTTGGAGAGAAAAAGAGAATAACTTATTACTGTATGTAGCATGGTATCGCTCTAAAATCCAACCAAATGAAGAAGGTATTAAAGCTTACTTTGCCTAGAATAGCGAGACAGATTTTGGTCTAGCACTGTAATTAAGTGACCTTAAATAACTTCACTTAAAAAGCAAAAGCAGCCCATAACTCAGTAATGAATAATTAAAGACACTGCAATCACACTGTCAACTAGAACGAAATAAAATGACTCTCTCACTCTCTTTCTCCATAATAATCATTATTTAACAACCCCAAATCTGAAAATGCTACAGGAGCTCGTTTTAAATTAAATGAAAATATTCTTCACTCACAGCTATAGACGTCAGTGGTGTGCCCCACTCTGCTACATGAACAATAACTCAGAGCTGACAAAACCTTGGATGACTTATATGTCTGTCAAAGCGGCAGGAACATAAAACGGCTATATATTTCATTATCCATTTCATGCTTGAGCTACATTTTTTTTCCCTCTAACAAAAGTTTAAACCCTTGGCTTAGAAGGTGCACTGAAAGAAAAAAAAAAAAAAGAAGAATACCTTTTACCACCAGCGTTCCTGTGCTGCTGGACGTTCCAAAATGGTTTCTGGCCACACACGTGTACCTGCCTCCATCCGACTTGGAGATATTGGTGATGCGAAGAGTTCCATCCTGCGTGATAGTCTGTCTGAGGAGAGCGACAAAACTGAAAACAGCCCATCTCTCGTGTATTTATCAGCTCTTTAGTAATTAACTGAATGAACAATGATGAAGAATCAAAGTGACCAGCTCCGCCTGTGATAAGGTTTCATTTCTCAAACCATTTGAACTTTCTCTTTTTTCCCCCCATTTAATTCTTTTTGAATGAAGGCTTTAGAATCTATTCCAAAAATCTATTTGCACGCTTCAGAAGATAACAATTATCTTAGCTGAAGCAGAACAGATTTGCTGTAGGGTCAGCACAGTATTGACACCACAATAGCTTAAATGCACATATTAATTGGACACACAACAGGCCACCAGGGCCGGGCGGGGCTGCGATAGGAGGAGAGCAGCACTGTGGAGAGGGATCTTTACCTGCAGCCTTATCGCTCCACAACATGTGGCGATTATATCAACACGCTATAAGCCATTTCTGAAATGTAATAACATGGAGATATACAAGAATCTCTCTTGAAAAAAAAATAATTATGCTGGCAGTCTGATGAGAGTGGCAGACAAAAACATGACTAAAACACAGAGGATTGATGACCTTGTTGTATGAGCGAAACAGCTGGTGACTTACTTTCATGAGCTGCATTTTTCTTTGATACAGGAGTTCTCCAGTGGCAGTGTGGTCAATTAGAATGGGGAAGAGGGGCTTCTTTTGGAGGTGATGATTGGGGAATGTAATGTACTTTTTAAAAAAAGAATAACATACATAATACATATGTCACATAAACTCCTGCACAGTACTGTGCAAAAGTCTTGAGCCACCCCTAATTTCTTTATGATTTTTCTGGGAAATTTATGGGAAAAAGTGCACTGATTTATTGAAATAAGTGCAAGCATATTGGAAATACAGTGTATGTACAGTTCTAATGAGCTTGAAAGTCAATATTTAGTGTAACCATCTTTATTCTTCAACACAGCGTGAACTCTCTGAGGCACCTTTCTTGTCATTTCTTTAATTTCTTTTTCAGGAATAGTTCCCCAGGCTCACTGAAGGATGCTCAAAGCTCTGCGTTGGATGTTGGCTGCCTTTTGTTCCACTCTCAGTCAAGATGATCCCACACCTCTTCAATAATGCTGAGGTCCAGGCTCTTGGATGCGTTCCACTGTGTGTGGGTTTTTTTTTCTATCCAGGTGTGCTTTATCTGCATTGGTGTGCTTGGCATCATTGTCATGCTAAAAATGGAGCCGATGCCAATCAGGTGCTTTCCAGATGGTATTGCATCAAAATCTGATGGTGCTTTTCAGTGTTTCTAGTTCAGTTTTGACAAAATCTCCAACACCACTGGCCGAAATGCAGCTCCAAACCATGACAGAGCCTCCACCGTGTTTTACAGATGGCTGCAGACACTCACTGTTGTACCTCTCTCCTGACCTCCTCCATACATATTGACAATGAATTGAACCAAAAATTTCAGATTTGGATGCATCACTCTATCAGATCTGTTGCCACTGATTTCCAGTTCGGTGCTTTGGTGAACAGTAAATGGATTAACTGAAGAGCCAGATGCATCTTTCAGGTCCTGTCAGGTCTTTGCTGGATATTTTTTTCTCCAATTTCTTAAGGACACGACTTTCAGATAGTGTTTATCTGCCACTACTTCTTCTCCTTCTTGTCCAGTTTCACCATGCCGAGACATGTCAAGTTTTCGGCTAATAGCTCTTTAGGAATCGCCTTGTTGGTGCAAAAACATTATTTTATGCCTGTCAAACTGTGGTAGCAAATAATGTGTTTTTGCGACAAGCTGCTAGCAACAAAGTGCCTAAAGATACAATTTAAAATTGGCTCTTTGCTGAGTTGTCTGTTATCTGTGGACACTGGACTGGTTCATCCCTTGAGTTCGGTGCCTCTTTATGCTTGACTGATTCAGCGTTAAATGGCTTGACAAACAAAAAAAATCATGAAAACCTCATTGGAAGCAAACCGAAAAGAAATGAGTGTCTCAAGACTTCTGCACAGTACTCTGCATAATATAAATATAATAATCATGTACATATGAATGTGACTTGCACAGGATTTTGAAAATAAAATCATTGTAAACAAAGAATTTTTCAAAAGATTATCTCAGCACGGTCAGTTTCAGAGTAGAGTCTGCAGGTATCGCTTCCCGAGAGCTGTCAATAAAAAGCCAGCGTAACCTGTATTTTGCTTCAGAGAGGAAACTCGAGGCCAAATAAGCTCATCGCACTAATTGCTTTAAGAGCGCATAATAGCTGAAGATGATTCGGCTGAGTTTATAAACATTTTTATCTACTCAATCTTCTCTCAGCTCATTCATGGGGGAAAGGCTCAGGATGGCTTTAATAAGTAAATCAACCTTTAATGATAAAATGAGCGGATGAAAAAAAAAAAACCATTTTAAAGTTATTCAGACTGACTGAACTGTACACCTTTGTTGATAATACTTTACATCACACCCTGGAATTTATTGTGCCACCTTGGTTCAGAAAAGAGAAGTGGGAAATCATACAAACACATGCATAAATACGGCAGATAATGCTCTCCTGTTGTGACCTTTGGATTCGGTAAATCAAACACAAATGCTGTGAGCAGCCAGCTCAAAAAAATCAAACAATTTCATATTGGCTTCCAAGAATAAATATGTATTCACTCGGGCCAAGCTGAGACCCAGGGAGCATGTCTGACACAGGGTGCTTTGCGCTGATTTATTGACAAAAATATCAAACACTGAGTGATGGAGGCACACTGAGAACATGACCCGAGGAGCAATGAGCTGCAAAAACAAACAGAAACGTAAAGAACTATCTACTTTGTAGACAAACTGCGTTCCAAGCTGTGAATTTCTATTCTTGTTCAAATGCGCTGGCTAGGCAATGCCTCGGTAAAATTTTCCCCCCTCTCCTCAAGACCAGCACATGGAAAATATGATAAATAATCAATCCCACAGGTCACATGAAAGCTGGAAGCTGGAAGAAAATGTGCAAATATGTGAGGTTTTTGGGATCATACGTGTACATTTTAGACCCTGAAGAGCTTCAGATAATTACTTCGAGGGCCTCAGTCAAATTACATAAGTACCAATTTAAATATCTTTTTTCTTTTCTAGTCAAATCCATATGAATATATGACTGTTACAAGTTACTAAAAATAAATTCAAATGCCATAATGAGTGAACTGTGTCCATTTATGCACTTTTTGCTTAAGTCTACTGCCAGCGAGTTAAAGTAAAATACTTTGTTTTAACTGTCTGAATTCATGCAGAGAACCCTGCAAACCTGCCAAAGGTTCACCAAAGAACTTGCTGAAATATCGTGTGTCCTAGATACTGCTGCCGGACCCGGTAAAGTTCTCGCCTTTAATAGTTTCAGTTTTCTAGTGAAGCCAAATTTAAGAAATTTATGACAGATTTTCCTCGATCACGGATATTAAAGAGAAACCAGAACCTGCATTGTGTTCAACAAAAACACAAAGAAAACCCAACATTGGGCCGAGACTCTGAAAGGCCTCAATAAAAATAAAACTTTTCTGAAGTTTTTTGTTTATCAGAATATATTTCCAGGTTAATGGGTAAAAGAGAGAAGATGCATTTGATGTCGAGAAGCATTAAATTCCCTGTGCTGAACTGCCGAGTTCATTTGAAAACATTTTCTCCACTGTAGGGTTATTCAGGATTAAAAAACACGAGCCTGCCAAATGAGGAAAAACATTTTGAAGCATTTGTGGACTGGAAGCCAGTTTAAGGGGGAATATTACAGGCTGGTCATGGTGCCTGCAGGTGGGGTCTTTGAGGTTAGCATACAACCCACCAATTAAGATCCCCACAGATGAAGATTTTTTCTAATACTGTGTGCATGAGTGACGGTAGCAGTAAAAAGGACAATAATAAAAAAAGGAACTGACCTTTTGAGAATATCCTCCCCCTGTGAAGCTTTCACTTGTGGCACATATGTAATTTCTAGTGAAAATGGAGGCAGAGCAGTCCGAATGTTCTGCAAATTCTGCAACAATAAGTCCTTGATTTAAAAGGAAAGAGGGAAAATGTAGGTTCTCGTTTCGAGCCGGTGACAATCTTTTTTCTTTTTTTTCTTCAGGGAAAATGAACAATCTCGAGCTGTATGAATCACAGCCACTTCTGAGACTTTTGAAATGCAACAAGTATCCTTGTAGGTATCACCAGGCTAACTGAAAATCAACACCTTTACTTCTGCCTTACCAAAGCTGTAACATACAGAGTGAATAAAAGCCTTATAACGCTTTAAACGCTAATCCTGTGGAACCTCTACATAACTAATAATGCCACATTCATTTTAATCATGGTTGGACTGAGCGGCCTCTTCAGAGAAGGCGCACTCACCTTTAAATATATACATATTTTTTATAGCAGATACAGTCTGGTCTCGGTACGTGAGTGCTGGAAATAGTTAAGAGGGAGTTAATCTGCTCATTTCCAGCTCCAAAATTTATTCTAAAGTAGCTCTGCATGAGTGACACTTCAAAACATTATTTATAATATACGAGGTTGCCGTGCACCCGCTCAGCTTATTCACCGTTTGAAGCGAGCCACATTAGCTCCATTCCACCTGCGTACAAGCCAGACTTCTTCTGATTGGCTGCCCCTCACAAACTGGTTGAGAAGCCATTCTCAAAGTTGTGGACCTCTGTGCCTTACATGGCCTTCTCACACACAGCAAAGAGTAGAGCCTGTGCTATTGGTTCACTGGGATTACTCGCACATACGCTAACCTCATTCTTTGATACTTTAACCCTTTTAACCCTTTCATATCGGCCATCGTAAAAGCATGATGGTGATGAAAAATAAGGAAAAGCATAACAGGTCTCCTTTACAAACATTTTGCCTTTAATAAAGATCTCAATTAACACACAAAACAGCCTTTTTGTGGTATTAAATAAATCATATCATTCTTTTGATGGCCTATTTTAATTTGTTATGACCAAATTTATGATTTTAGAACTCAAAGCTTGGGATTAAAAATTCAACTTCCTGCCAAACTTAGTGTTAGGACACGTGCAAAAAACTGCGGCTCTTGCCCTTTTTATATTTCAAAGCCTCCCTTCATGTTAAGGTGTTGTAAGCCAATAAAGCTGCGGTGCAAGGAGGCGAAGCACTAACAGAAAATTGAACCCATTAAGTTAATGATACAGCGTGAGACTGTGGTGTTTTACAAAAAAGACATGCTTTCAGTTTCATGTCTGATGATGTATGGATATACTGAACAAGGGGGCAACGGCAGATAAAACAAGACTGCCAATAACGCCCTTCATTCCTGTAGAAAACAGATCTAAATGCTCCAATATTATCAGATTAAATGAAAATCATGGGATCAACAGTGGGAGCTGCAGGTGGGAGCAGCTCTGATGTGAGCAAGGAAAGTGATTTTCAGTGGTTGTTGACAACTGCTAAATTGTTGTGAAGTTTCCAGGAAAATGATTTGATTGTCTTTTTTTTATTGCAGCCTGTCTACCAGTTATCTTGCCATCACTATGTGACCTTTTATGTCCCTTTCTTTTTCATCCAGCGTTTAATGAAAGCAGACCTCATACTGCGCTTGAACTCTGCTTGGCTCATCCTACGTGTATTAGTCTCTGCTAAGGCTGGATGCAACAGCAAACTGCTTCTTTTAGCTCGTAGGTGTCGCCTCAGACCTTAAATCGTGACACGGTGCGGCCTGTCGTGTAGCCCGAGGTGGAGTTTTTTTTGCTGAGAGATGGAATCAGATTGTTTTTCTCTGTGGTTTTCACACAGACAGTGTCCTGACAGGATCTCTGTTCTACTTTTTTTTTCCTGCCTCGATGCTTTGAAGTTTCAAACGGCTAAATCATACAGCGCTCTTCTTCCTGTGCATTGCAAAACTGATAAGACTCAGTGTCATGGCCTCATTCGCACATGCAGTAAACAGCAGCGGAGAAAACTCCTATATGTCAGCAGAAAACCAACATCTATATCTAAGTGAAGAAGGTGTCTGTCTAAAAAAAATAAAAAAGCGCACACACACACACACACACACACACACACACACACACACACACACACACAAACAAGGAAGTTTTATGCAACACCGGTTCCAAAGTCCCCTTGAGCAGAAGCATAAATAACAATCGGTTCTGGAAATTAATGCCTTCAGTGGGTTGTGCAGTGGTGCTTGCAATACCCTACCTCTCGCTGTCCTTCAGGAGTTTCCCCCCCTCTCTCCACCAGGAGACTGTGGCCCTGGGAGAAGCGTGGGGGCGACACTCGAGCACCACCTCACCCCCCCTCTGGATCACCGTGGACTTCTTCACAGGCCGCCGGGTAAAGTCAGGCGGTGAGGCTGGGGAAGAGACCCGTGTTGATGCCGTTTGTCTCGCTTTGCGTAGGTACAACAGCTGCGCATCAGCCAAAATGTCAAGCGCATCACCAGCAATTACGGAAATTATATTTCACCCGCAGACTGGCTCATTGTAGGAAATAATTATGGAAATGAAAGTGCAAGGCCATGGCTCAGTGAGGTGCTAGTTTAGCCTGTTTTTACTTATTTATTCACTTTCAAATAGGAAGCATTTCAATTCCAATGAAAGCACAATGTGCAGACAGCATGTCGTTGCCTTGCCTCTTGTTCAGTGCATTGTAAAGGATACAGGGCAAACACAGCTGCTTACCTACAACCTTGAGCTCAGCACTGGCATAGACAGATCCATGCTCATTCTCCGCCACACACTGATACATCCCAGAGTCTGACAGACTAATCTTGGGTATGGTCAGTCTGCCAGCTTCTAAATGGAGCCTTCCCTGAACATTAAAAAAAGAGAGAGAGAAAAAGATTTGCCAGAAAATGTCAATTATCTTTTTTTTATTAATAATTTTTTTTTTTAATGTATTTGAAATTTGTAGCACTCATACTGGTGGTGTCTTACCTCTGCTTTTAGTGGCTGGCCATTCTTCATCCATCTATATGTAGGCCTCGGCTTACCCACTGCTTTACATTCCCACTGCAGGTTAGCATCAATTGCCATGTGGGCATCTTTCAGTGTCTGGACCCACTGTAGATGTTCAGCATCTACAGGAAAACAAAAATGACAATGAAAATCTGACTATGACTGAATATGAATATATACAGTACCAGTGGTACTGTACTATAAAGTCAAAAATCAATTGCCTAGAAGTGTACCTCTACCACAATCAATCCTGATATGAAAAATCTGGACATTTCAAAATTGAACTCAGCAATTATGTGTAAGCGAGAAAGAGAAAGAATATTTTAAATGAGGAACTCCTGTCAAAAAAGTGTTTGGAGAAGGCAAAATTGAGTTTAATAAGTCATTCCAAAAAGGGAGCACGCAGAAAGGTCGCCCATGTTATTGCACGGAAGAAGAAGGCAGATATACCAGTGTTCAGGCTTCTGGTCTCTTCTAGTTGAGCATTAGTGACTTGACTTCATTAGTGACTTGACTTCCTATCTGTCGCCAACACACAGGGAGTGGCAAGTAAAAGAAAAGGTAGCGTGTCATGAGCTGTCTTTGGGTGATTGTAGATTTGACATGCTGCCACAAGTTTGGGCCATTTGCAGAGGTTTTACTGTGCCTACTGACAGCTCTACCATTAGGGCATAATCGGTGAGCGATGACACCTCAGTACAAAGAGCTGAGCAGCCCTCTCTGTCACACAGGACCTAATCTTTCTGAAGTTATATAGTGTATGGTACTGTTTCTTCAGCCATCAGCAGTAAAGGCTTTCAAGCTATGCACAATGTGGTTACTGAGTGGAATCATTAACATAATCTATCTCAAAAACCTAGAATGGTATCAACTTAAAAACACACCCAAAGGGACTCTTAATGATACAGAGTTAGGACTATTCTAACTCACAAGAGAATAGATGAAAGTGTGTTGTTAGTTTAAGATACGCCCCTTCACTAAATCAACCCTGAACATTAAAAAAAATGTACACTGCTTGTTTAAGGGTTTTTACAAGCTTCCATATGTGACAGATTTGGGATGGAAACCTGGTGCATCTCTGAGATTTTTAACTCCAGTATTCCTACTCTCATAGGAATGAACCGGCTCTCCGTGCAGGGTTTGTCTGAGCTCCCATTTCAAGTTAGTCAGACTTGTGTGATGGTCTTTTGATCAGCTTCAGCTTTTTCAGCTCGTTGGGGAATAAGGATTCAGTTTTTAGCCGAGATATGCAGTATCTCTGACTGTCGACTGAATGGCCCCTCATTGGTAACTAAACACTAAGTTGTAGCATTCAATTACTTTGACCCACAGTTTGAATTTCAACAAAATACAGCTGTTGTTCACTACTACTTTCAAGTACTGGTTAAAAACTCATATTCCTTCCTGCCTTTGACTAAACTTTAAGCTTTAATTAGTTCCACTTTTGACCTTTTGATTTCTTTTAAATGTTTTTTTTCTCTCCACTGAATTTGTTCTTTTTATGTTTTATCGTGACAGCGTTTCAATGCCATCTCCATCTCCTTTTGAATTCATTCTGCCGAACACCTTGAATTGCATTTATATGAAATATGCTGCATAAACAAACCTGCCTGGCATTACTGCAGCTTTGTGTCAACAGCCATTCATGGCTTAATCTTTAGCACTACTGATGTCAAAACTAGACACCTCAGAATCCACACGGCGTGTACACAAGGTCTGCACAAAACAAAGAATCCTCAATCTAGTTTAGATGCTGATATCCATCCTTCTCACTACACATACAGCACACAGGAGCAGGTGAGACACAGACTCATCTCTCTGCTTTTGGAAGTTCAATATGAATATTCACAGATGAAATACAACTGACTGCTATAGAAATCTTTGAATTCCACAGTCAGATTCTGGGATGGCAAATTATCCTGACATAACAGGAATCTAATTTTCTCATTTAAAAATATGCATCATGCTGGGAGGAATTTTGCTATGATCATAAAAAGCAAGTGCAATAAGGAAATATTAGTCCAAATTATTATGCTTATTATCCTTTCATTAGAACAAAGAAAAAATAATACAGGAATAAAGGGCCGTTTTCTGGTAATTACAGGTCTTATTAAAGCTCTTAATAGTCCTGAAAAAGAAAAAGATTAGTAGAAGTTTCCATTGAACAGTAAGTACAATATTTTGTCTTCCTTACTGTGGAATATAAGTTGACCTCTGGCAACATCTTGTCCTTTGCTGTTTTCGGCTACACACTCGTACACGCCGGCATCCTCTGGGCGAAAATATGGAATTTCCAGAACCCCACTGGAGTGGTTGATTTTAATCTTTCCAGGGAGTGGATTTCCATCAGCTCTTCGCCATGAGATGGAAGGCACGGGGCTGCAGAGGTCAAACACAAAAAGGTCACACAGGCCACGTACTCCTGCTCCACCTCCACCGGAAAGACTGCTGCCACGTGTGCTTATAATAGAGGAGATACTTTGCAAATATTACAGTGCACCGTGCTGTTGTTTGTAATACTTACTTTCCTAAGGCAAAGCATTCCAGTTTCACCGACGATCCTTTGGACACGTGAAGGGTGTCAGGAAACTGGACCTCGATCTTTGGCTCGTATTCACCCATCACTACTACGTGAGGCATAAAAGTCAATCATACCAGTTAAAACACAAAACAAGGGCATGCAGCCTCTGTAATGCACAGTTGGATACGAAAGCTGTGGTGCAGATGACACAGGGGCAGAGTGAACCCATGTGTTAACACCACATAGGACAGCATTTGGCTAAGCGGATGGATGAGTTTGGATTACATATCTGCCTCAGCTGAAATCTGAAGTGGTACGCGTAAATGGTCCTGATGGGGTTTAGTATGGGTGGCAAGCACCTTGCTGTGTGTGTGTGTGTGTGTGCCTGCATGCAATTGTGTCACTTTCAACTACATTTTGGGTTATGTAAATATGTGCATACATGCAAATAGATAGGGTTTCTCGCACACATAACCCTGTGCAGTTCACTTTGAAGTAAAAGCAAAACCACTATTACACTTGAGACAAGTGATTTATCTCCTAAGCGCGCCCTGCTGTTGACAGATAACTGCAAGATGGACTGGTGATGCTCACCATCCCTCCGTACCACCACGGGGGCTGGAGAGCTGAACACTGTCGAGTTGGTCATCATGTTTCTCACTGCACATGTGTAGTTCCCTGCATCCGATGCTTCGACTTTGGCTATGTACAAGTTTCCCGTCCTCTGAGAGATGAAACGACGGGCATCCTGTTGCAGGAAGCTGCGCTGTCCGTTGAAAACCCATGAATATTTGATCTCTGAAATAACGAGATAGTGAGGCATGAGAGAGATAAACTTTCCAGTCACATTCCCAAAATGAGCAGAAAAGCAAGACCAGTAATATATAAACTATAAGGACAAATGTTCTTGTAGGAGCTGCTCAGCCATGGATACCCATGCTGTGAAGCTCCTGGCACACAGTTTGGGAGCTGATATTAATGCCAGAGCAGGTTTGGTGCTCTGCTGTTACTGAGTCAGCAGAGCCTTGGCGACTTTTAAGCACTAGAATACCACTTAGAGCTGACTTGTTGCAACAGTGTCACCCTATTACAGCACTACACTTGAATTCAGTGAGCTCTTTAGAACAACCCGTTCTTTCACAAATGTTTGTGAAGACTGCATGGCTAGGTGCTTGATTTTACCTGTGGTAATGGGACAGAAAACACCTGAAAACAACGATTAAGAGGTGTTGCCAAATACTTGAGCCCATGCAGTTTATCAGGAGATGTAACAAAATATATTTTGAGATATTTCATTTCTCTGTTGAAAAACTACATGACGCCAAAGGTCGTGGCAAGTGATATTCAATATTTTTTATTTGTCCACAAATTCCTGAACAACAAACAAAAAACAAAAAAACAGTGATTAACATTTGACTCTTATAGGCGTTTCTCTCATATAAATGCTAATAAAATATGAGGCATATTGTTACACTGGATGAAATTCTTTTATTATCATGAATATGGGCACCACAGTTTATTCTGAGTCAGTCCCACAGACAACAAATGTGCAGCTGGTGGAAATATTCAAGTGCACATATGGCTATTTGTCTGCTTTTTAACTTTAAGTTTACATTTGTATGTTATTTTTAAAGCTTTTTGTCTTCAGCAGGCTCGAAGTGACACGGGACTGGGTGCCACAGAAAGGTTAGATAACATGGGAAACGGTGAGAGATGGGCTAAGGTTGTGTTGACATATGGCAAATAAAATAGCCTCTCTATTCTGACTCGGATCAGTGACTTGCTCAGTGAGGCTGTCATCACAGGGGGCTCCAGCAAAGGAATGCAGGTTCGATAAAAGCTGAACTTAGCACTGGGACCAGTTTTTGGTTATTTTGGTAGGATTCATTGTTTCTGCCCAATCTGTTGAGCATGTGGACTGTGGCAACACATGAAAGCATGCAACATAACGTGCTTAGTAGTCTCTAACTGTATTAGTATTATAGTCTGTATTATACTGTATATTTAACAGAAAAAAATGATCCTACTTGATCCACACTTTTATCACACAGATTAACAAAGATCCAGCCATAAAGCGTGGAAAGGAAGGATGAGCATGTCACTGTACGAGTGCAAAACACACACAGAAAGCCGAAAGAGAGAAAGAGACCTAAGAAGAGGGAGAAGTGTCTGCAGGGAATGCAGAATGAACTTTGCTATTAGTGCAGCCCTCCCGTATCAGACACATGACATTCTGCAGTCAGCCCTTTTGACTGGGCAGACGGCAAAAAAATCCCACTTGCTTTCCTTCAGGGAAAGCTGTGAATTAAAATCATTACAAGGAAAGTCAGGCCAGTAACTGACAGACCTTTCATGATTAGGGACTATCAGAGAGTGGGTCTGTTGAAGAGCTGCAGTCTCACAGCAACAGAGGACTTGCAGGCACATAATCTCATGTCCTCTGACAGAGTTTAACTCTCAGAGCAGCTCCTTTTAGGCCACTTACCTATTGATTGCTCAGAAAAGCTTCAAATGTCTCCTCTTTTAATAAGGTGCATCAGTGTATTCCTCAAGTGGTGCATCAACAAGTATTCAAGAAGCTTTGACATTATCTAAAGGGGAAAAAACACCATTTTGCACCATTTTTTTTTCAATTTTAAAACACCTCTAGCTAGTGTTAGCACATCGTACAAATCCCATCAAATGTTTGACTATGCTTCATTTAAGAGGAAAAATAAAAAGATGGAGGATTTTAAAAAGGGAAGGGAGGGAATGCTGGAGGGCAAACTGCTAAAGTGTGGAATCCCACGTGGCAGCGGGATTCAGTTGGAAACAGAGAGCGGAGAAAGGCTGGTATGCTGGCGTGAAATTGTGCTGGTGGGCATCGAATGGCTGCAGGAGTGCGGACCACTTTGAGGGTCTGCTAATCAGTAGCACACAGACACATGAGCCGACTCACAGCTGTGCTACAGGATAAACGCTCCCGCGGCCACAGCAGCCACCAGCAGCCTTTATTACCCAACAGATAACCTGCCCACATCCAGGAAAAAAAAATGACAGTTGGGGAAGTGGAGCACTGGAGACTTTATAGATGACAGCATGGTCACAGATCATATGGGCAAGAAAAGTGAGCTCAAGGTTAAGAAGTATGAGGCTATGAACTATAGATGAAGGCATGGGTCTGGGCAGGTAGAGCTGCAGGTATGAGCTGATCATAAAAAGTTCCCTGTCTGACAGATAAGGAGAAGTGAGTGGAAAACAGTGTGTCAGAGTTCTGAAAGAAGAGCTGCAGAAAGAGAAGGTAGGAGGGTATAAAAACAAAGAAGACCCCGCAATGTTACAGTGAGATAATAAGCAGCAGAGTAAGGGAACAATAAAGATTGCTGAGGCAAGCAGGAGTGCGAAACTACACCAGACAATGCAGAAGAGTTAGGACAGTGCGCCGTACCTCCGTAATGGGGTGGAGGACCGCAGAGCAGAACCACAGCTTGACCCTCTCTCACCGACACGGTGTTCCTCGGCTTGCTGCTAAAGTCGTGCAGAACTGTTGAGTGCAAAATAAATCGATAACTTTTCAGGGTTTGGCAGCTGTAATAACTTATTTCATGTACAGGTGACATCCTGGGAAGGGCATTTTAATTCTGCGCAGCATTTCCCAGTTTGTTCATATTGCTTACAAGTCAAATCCAACATCCCCCCCACCCCCACCCCCTTCATATCACAGCGTGCGCAAGAGACCAGGAAGAGGGTACGCCGAAATGCTCCTCTCCAATCGCGTTTTAGAGATTACTTTACCCTTTAATTAAATGCTGCTGTGCTGCATGAGACAATAAGCAGTGGGGAGACATATCAATTCCAGTGTCTTAGAAATACCATCAAGTCCCAGGAGGGAGCAAGCAAATATCAGCAGTTGTCAAACCAGAAATCAACTGATTAAAAGTCCCTCCAAATCAAGACATGCAGTCTTCATTCCTTCATGTGTTCCACCAGTGCTACTGACTGCTATGCAGAGGTAACACTTACTGTAACAGATGGCATCCATTTAACATGATTTTTTTTTTTGGTGCATTTACTTTTGATATTTGAATTGAGCATGTGGTTTTCCAGGACATCACAGGAAAAATGATACTGTGTATTAATCAGGTTTTAAAAACTATTTTAAAAAAATGCAAACAAGAAATGCAACTGTCAGTATTTTATCAAAACACGTCAGTGCAATTATATATACACTGCTCCAAAAAATTAAAGGAACACTTTGAAAACACATCAGATCTCAATGGGAAAAAAATCATAACTGATATGGACTGGGTAATGTGTTAGAAACTAAAGGATGCCACATCATTTGATGGAAATTAAAATTATCAACCTGAGGACTGAATTCAAAGACGCTCTAAAAATCAAAGTGAAAAAATGATGCAGCAGGCTAGAACGTTTTGCCAAAATTTCATTGCAGCAACTCAAAAATGGTACTCAGTAGTTTGTATGGCCCCCACGTGCTTGTATGCATGCCTAACAACATCAGGGCATGCTCCTAATAAGATGACTGATTGTCCTGGGGGATCTCCTCCCAGATCTGGACCAGGGAATCGCTGAGCTCCTGAACAGTCTGAGGTGCAACTTAGCAGCATCGGATGGAACAAAACATAATGTCACGGAGGTGTTCTATTGGATTTAGGTCAGGCGAGCGTGGGGGCCAGTCATCATCCAAGAATTCCCTGCATACTCTCGCCACATGAGGCTGGGCATTGTCGTGCACCAGGAGGAAAGCAGGACCCACTGGACCAGCGTAGTGTCTGAGTGGGTGCAAGGATTTCATCCCGATACCTAATGGCAATCAGGGTGTCGTTGCTTAGCCTGTAGAGCAGGGCTATTCAATTAGCGGCCCGGGGGCCACATCCGGCCCGCGGACCCCCTTTGACTGGCCCAACATAAACCGCAAAAACGCTTTTAAATCACATTTGCTGTGAGAGTTTTAAAAATTCACACCCTTCCTTTTGTACTTGAACGCACCGCTCCCAGTATCGTACAACCCCAGCCCAGAATACTCTCTCCAAGTACGACAACCGCGAAAAGATGTCACTGACAGGTCAGAAACATAAAATTGAGAATGAGAAACGCTGTTTTAACCCTGCCTGATAAATACGTGTTTATTTTACCCCAACAGTAAAGTGTTACCCCAGTAACACTTTACTGTTGCAAAAAGATGTTCCACATTATTTATTTTTTTATTAAACATACGTATGTGTGGTGAATAGATGCCTTGTTAAAAATATTCTGGTCAAGGTTTGGACCAAATTTTAAAATTTGCAATGCACTTGAATTATTTTGCTCATCAATAAATGATGCAGTATAAAGCCTTTATTGTGAATTCCTT
>JAVDPK010002977.1:212999-224688 GCA_034780415.1 Cichlasoma orientale
ACATATACACACACATATATACATACACATACATACACACACATGCTCACACGCTTACATGTACATGCACATACACATATACATATACACACACCTGGATATACACACACACACACACATATGTACACACAGTCATGCTGTAATTTGTAGTGGCTCACTTAACCTTTGATCCACGATGCTCTGTTAATGGTGAGCAAGAAGATGCTGATGGGACGAGAGGCCATCATCAATAAAAAGATAAAAAAGAGTTTCAGCATTCTGCACTCTTGTAATACAGTGAAACAAGGCCAGAAATAGACTATTAATTCATCATCAGTGAATTCAGAAAATTCATCCACATCAACACAGAGCGCTGGCTAACTGAGACACCTATGCAAGCTAATTTATTTCTGTGATGGGCAGGAAAGGCTAGTTAGTTTCTACAGTCTGGGGAAAATTGTATAGCTCTCACACACCTTTCATCCCAGCAGGAACAATTTTCTCTTCCTCCTCTCTGCCTGTCTCCAAGTAAGAAGTCAGTGGTGGCTATCTCCCAAAATCTGTGATATGTTCAGCCCTATATCCCACAGTCCCTCCAAACTTTCTGACACATTTTCAGATTCAAACCAGTGGCTGAACTGAACAGGCAGACAGGCTAAAAATGCTTATATTACACATACAGGTAGTTTCACAAAAACTATGTTTACACAACCCGACACAACCCAAAAACACACTAGTATTCTGTTCTGAGTTGATCTTAGTTGATATTTAGGATATGATGTTTGCATGCATGAATTAACTTGCTTAATCAGCTCCCTGGTGTTACAATTACTCCGGTTTTTTAGCTGAAACTCAATGCAATTTAATTAACACATCCGATTTATGCCTCACTGCAAGGTCACAAATCTGACTGCATTTGCTTGACTGCAGATCTGCCCAGGCTCTGGTGATATTAACACTGAAACTGGTAATGTCGAACAAAAAAAGACTCAAAATTGTGCGCTCGAGCAGTTGTATGACAACCAAGGATGTGCAATCCTTTCTTAATCCCAGAGTATCCAGTACTGCTGTTTGGTTAAAGCCCCTGGAGTCTCAAGCATAAGCACAAGGTATCCTTTGGCATCACTGCATTGACTCACTGGCTACGACAATATTGGATGAGCAAATGATCCTGTTTGAAAGAGAAACAAGGTCCAAATAAGGACACCGGAGGGATGGTGGTGATGGTGTAAATCATGGCATGTGGCCCAGCTGGAAGCTTTGCTGTGAAAAAGTATTTGCCCCCTTCCTGATGTCTTTGTTTCTTTGCATATTTTTCACACTTAAATGTTTCAGATCATCAAACAAATACTGGACAAAGATAACCCGAGTAAATACAAAATGCAGTTAAGTGATGATTTCATTTATCCATCCTCCATCCTATTTAGCTTATCCTGTTCAGGGTCACGGGGGGGCTGGAGCCTACCCCAGCTGTCATAGGGTGAAAAGCAGGGTACACCCTGTACAGGTCGCCAGCCTGTCGCAGGGCTAACACAGAGAGACAGACAACCAATCACACTCACAGTCACATCTATGGGCAATTTAGAATCACCAGTTAACCTAACCCCAGTAACTGCATGCCTTTGGACTGTGGGAGGAAACCCACGCAGACACGGGGAGAACATGCAAACTCCGCACAGTTTTGGTTTTAGTATTTATTAGATCCGTGTTTGTTACATCCGCACAATTTATAGATGCAGCTACAACAACTACCTCAGCCTTTGGTCTAAATATGGTCACGTCCTGTCCCAAAAAACAACATAATGCTATTACTTAAGGCTTCAAAATGTGGAGTGTTAAACCCAATGGGTCACACTGTGGTTATATCCATCTCTCATTTACAATCCATGGACCCCCACCATGGGGAGAAAGGTGGGCTAAACCACACACCGTCAAAGAGACTTGTGAGTGCTGTTAGCAAAGGCACTTCATGTTCCCCATAAAATGCCTTTGCTAACATAAATAACACAAACAATACACGAAGAGGGCAGGTGAAGGACCCTTATTAATCAACGCTTCTAGTTTGTCATTGATTTGTTTTCTCTGAGACACTTGACTTTCCACAGAACACAAGTTCTTCAGCTCAGCACTTAACCGTCTCGTCCAGGTGACCATTTATAAAAGTCCCTCAAATCCGCTTATCGAGGTAGGGTGGGCGAAACTGCATGAGAGTGAAGTACACCCCAGACTGGTTGCCAATCCATCATAGAACAATATCTATAGATATTTCATCAACCCAAACAGAACCGAGTCATATTTTAACCTAGCGATATTTCCGAGCTGGTATCCTGTTTACATTTTTTCCACTGACACGAGAAATGGGAGAATGCTATTAAATTATCAAAGAATTCTTGCAAGCAGTCATAATCACAAAACAATCATTGGCTCACTGTCCTTGACAATAAGAGCGATCCAACGTATAGGAGAGTCTGAAAAGAGACTCTGCATTCGCCATTGCAGCGCAGTGTACGGTCGGGCTGAAAATAGACTCTAAGGAAGAATGCATTTTATCATTCTGGCAGCAGCAACAGGGGTTTGTTTTGAATAAGTAGAGGAATACTTAACATGTATAACAAGGCACCCTGGCTATCCAGACAAGAAATACAGAGACTCCGACTTCATCATTGCAAATCCTACGGAACAGGAACCAACACACAAATAAATAAACAAATCAAGGACGAATCAGCTTACTTGTTCAGCGCCTCGAGAGAAAATATATTCAGTATTTTAGATTTTATCTGAGAGCACAAATTGAGAATATGAGTCATGATCCATTATGGTGTCAGTGTGTATCTATGTTCTTCCTTCCACCCAGCAGGTAATTATTATTGTATGTGAAGCTGTGCAGTATCTTAAAACAATCACATACTATATATGAGACACCTCTGTTCCTGAGCTTCAGACAATGTGCTGCAGATCGTTTCTCTAAGGCTATGCTGCTACATGTCACAGATTTTCGAGACTAACAGGAAATCTCAATAACTAGATGATTTCTAATGCTTTCGGTTTACAACCTCAAACAGTATAATGTTGTAAGAAACAAAACAAACAAACAAAAAAAAAGACAGGCATTCCCTCTGCAATGCACTAAACATTTATTTCAATCCCTTCTTTCCATGCACAGGTATCACATGACCTGCTGGAAACCCCCACTAAGTGCCTGCAGCAAGAGAGTCACATTACAGCAGCTGTACAGATTATGAATGATAGGGAAACTCTTCTCCCATTCATTAAAGTGCCACAAATGAATAATTCATAGTTTCAAATTTCAGCCTTCTAAATATTCAGCCATATTGCGCGAGGCCTTTCCTCTCCACTTGATTGTTCCCAGTACAAGTGATGTATTTTGGTGGGCTGAGATCTGTTGCCAAGCTAATGTAAAATACAATGGAAAGTGTCATTTGTCAGGTGACACAAAGAAACAGATAAAGCAAGCTAAAGTCATCAACAGAGGGCCCATTAGTCTTTGGATAAATGAGACATTTTAGCAAAAAGTACAGTGCAGTAAATATACTTTGCTCCTGGCTCAAGCTATTATTTGTCTATGTTGTCAGCCGGAATAGTAATGGTGCTGGAACAATCTTTTATAAAATGTTGCTCAAAGTAATAAAACAGCCACAAGAACTCCGTAGAGCTGCACAGAACTGCTAATTCAAGATGAAAACACCGTCATCCTCATATTTTCTTTTTGGCCTGCAGATATCTTACATATTAACCTTGACCGCTGTATTATCTGCAGAAACATCGAGCGCCCTGAAGGGCCTGTGTATTCATGTTTTGACTTTCTTATTTATGGAAGACATAAATCATCAGTTTGGGGGTGGCAATGCAGAGTTGGAAATTTGAAAAGAACTGAGCTTGCTTCAGAGCAACAACAGAGAGCTTGCATCAATTTATCAGTAATGTTTTCTAATTTTTTGATACAGATGGATTTTTTTTTTTTGTGATGCAGTGATTCCAACATGTAATATTTATAATTCCAACTTAAAACTCCATTTCCAAGTTGAGACAGAAGTATATTTGTCACTGTGTTGCATCGCTGTTATTTTGTGTGTTTTTCTGTTTGAAAGTGAGCCCAATGTTTCCAGTTGTCTGAACTGCAGGCAGGCTGGTTTGGCACTTTACATAAGGAGCCGTGCTGTTAACATACATGGTACTGTAAATGTTGTTTGGCATTGTCTTGCTGAAATAAATAAGGCTTTATCCGAAATATGTAAATAAATAAAGTCAGGATGCGTTTAAGTCCAAACCAGGCAGGAGCATTTCTGGATCATCTGAATGCTTTTGTCTTTGCATGGTAAGGTTTAAATGACAATTTTGGATCAAACTGTTTTCTGACAGAGGTTTTCCAGATGAGACCATGCAGCTATTTTCCACGACAGAGGCCGGCCTGTTTTTATTGTAGTGCCACCTGAGTGCCCAGCTATTCAGTTTTAGGTTTTGCCCTTGTCCCTTGCACACAGAAATCATGAAAGACACTGAATCTTTTACTTTGTGCTACAGACAGTGAAATCCCAAGGTTCTTCGCAGTTCCATGTTAAGAAATGCTTCTTTTTTTTCAATGTGGAACTTTTCTCTTCCACACATTCTTTCAACCCCTGCTCATCTTTAATTCTGGAAAGCTCAGCCTCTATGGGGTTATATCCGGTCATGTTATGAGCTTATTTTGTTGTGAAGTGTTTTACTGGCAATGCATCTTTTAGAGAAAAAAAAACTCAAAACATGAGTCTCAAATGATTAGTAAATCAGTCGGAAGGAACTCGTCTTACTGATGAACACCCCTTCAGTTCATCACAGAACAATTGTTGCCATTTGGCTTAGCTTTCCTGCTTTTATTCACTCTAACGCCTCCCTCATCAACCTGTATTTTATCACCTTTATGTGTTGACAAAGGTTTAATTAAGCTCACTGTACTGTAGCTGACAGGCATCAAATGGCTGACTGATATACTTCATATTTATTGGAACCTATAGCTATATAGAGAGACATAACCAATGAGCTGGTAGAGAGCAAAACTGAGATAAAATTGCTGCAAAGCAAAGAATGTAGGTACGGTTGAAGCGGGGAACATAATTAGCATGTTTTATCACTATTGATATATCACTCTGGTTTTGTACTACTGTAAAATTAACTGGAGAAATCCCCATCGCTTTTGTGTGTAATTAAAACCCACAAATTCTATCTAAATAATGATCTAGAGAAAAAAAAAACTAAATCTCTGACTGACTGATGTGGAAATTAAAAATCCTTTGACATCTATGCAAACATTCTTCTTACTTTGACAACTATTTCGTAAGCCTGAATTACAGCACTTAAGAAGTCAAGCAATCAGAAGAATAACAATGTCACCAAAACCAAAATCAGCCCATCTGTATTTCCTGAGCCAGACGCACTGAAATCAAAATTGAAAGTGTTTCGGGGAGCACCTTGGAATATTTCATCCATGAAAGAAAAGCTGAGGCAGCCTTGGGAAGAAAAACTGTCCGCTGAAAATTACAGTTTTCAGTGTGAGCGATGGCAGCTCTGTGTGTGACACCAAAACAAATTTTGCTGTAAAAAAAAAAAAAAAAAAAAAAAAAACCTCAATCATAAATTGCTGATGCTGTAACACCCACATCATCACGCCATACAGTATCATCACAGCTACTCAGGCTTCCGTCGACACTGCCTGGTTGTATAGCTGGCTGGGCAATTGCAGCTGTCAGTCACCTAAATAATGTGGGAGATAGCGGTGGTATTTCAGACAATGGAGGGGGATTTTATCATCTTTTCTCCAGTAGGTCATAGAAGGAAAAGAAAAAAAAAACAAATTTTAGTAAAGGTGGAGTGCAAGCAGCAACTGCTTTTCTTGACAAGGCTTTAACTGAGTATTGTCGTGAAAGAAATGAAGTTCATGGCTGTCTGATCATCCTTCCTGATATCATGGAAGTGAGCCTACAAGGAGCTTGCTCAAGCTGGGAGCCTCGCAGCTGGGAAGTGCAGCAGAAAATATGAAGACCCCCCCCCCCTCCCCACCCCCCAACAATACAGTTACTACATAAAAAATTCATGCCATTTTGCTTCTTCCACGGTTGAATCTCTTCAATGGTTCCAGTGGCGGCTTGTTGGAAGAAGCCTGATGAAGAGAAAAGTCGGCTCTCACTTCTCAGGAGATTTGTAGAGTCAGTCTCAGTGAGAGTCTGCAGGAAGGATCTGCATGCCCCCACTTTCAGCTAGCAAACACATCACACAGTGTTTATGTCTGTTGTTGTAGGGTTCTTTAACCGTGGTTCTTTCGTGAGCATTTCATGCATTTGCACCAGGGCTTAGATTAAATCAGAGCACATCTAATAAGTTGTTATGAGAGAGAAGGAAAGATTACAGCCTACAACCTGTGCAAAGGCTCACGGCTAAATTTAATTTGTAAGGATGATGAGGCCTCCAAAGCTTCTTAACACAACAAAGACCAATGGATTTAGGGGTCTAACAGACGGTCAGCATCAATTGATAGCAATCCTACTGTTTAACCCCACTCCTGACCCAAACACACACACACACACACACACTTGAAAATGAATAACAATTTAAAGTATTTGAAGACTGAGTCTGTTGCGTCTTGTTGTATACTTTCAAAAACTGCATTTGCCTTCTTTTCTTTGAAAAACATTTTTAAAATTATTGCAGCTTCCTTGATTCTGAAAACCTCTCATTATGAAACACTCCACAAAATCGCAGCTTCCTGCGAAGAGCAAGAAACAATGTTTTGTTTTCAAAATTGAAATAAAGTAGTTAACTAGTACAGTTTAGAAGTACTGCATTTATTAACCTGCAGAGAGACTCAGGCAAATATTTCATCATTTGCAGTTTATATGGTACACTAAGATAATTGTAATTTTAACCTATTCACTTACATTTCTTGATTATAGTTTAGGTGAAACTATTCTGAATGAGAAATATGTTTTGAATTACTGTATATAAAAGATGGACATAGACTGAAGGTCTGAAAACTAAAGTAATGTAGAAATGCCTTACATTCTTTCTAATGGCCATCAGAGGCCAGCTGGTTTCATAAAGAACTTTGATTGCATAGAAGCCGATGGGAAAGCAACTACACGGTTCTCTTAGGTTTATGGCAGGGGTGTCGAACTCAATCATAGGATGGGCCAAAATTCAACACACAGTGCGAGCCGTGGGCCGAACAGGATTAAAAATAATAATTTTAATCAGCAATATGAATTTGAATGGCCAGAAAAGAGCAACTTTTTCCTCAACACATTAAATAAAATATAAAATTATATTTTTCTTCAAAAATAACATCAGGAAAAATTAATATATTTCAAGATGATGAAAATTTGCACATTTTTCAGGTTAAAAACTGATGTGAATTTCTGTGCTTCACAGTTGGAAAAACGCTGCGTAAACTGCACAGTGTGTCCAGTTCCTCAGCAAAAAGTGGTGGTGAAGACCTGGTTTGATTTATTTTTATTTTTTATTTTTTTGGACAATCACACGCGTAATCACGCGGTCCGCCCCTGAAGCTGCAGGTTTAAGATGGTTCATTATGTCGCAGAGAAAAGCTGACTCACACAGCCACCTTTCATCCCGGAGCCCTGCTGAGACTTTTACTTTACTTTTTACGAACTTGACAGATTTCCTCAAGCAGCTCATTGCACCTGTGTTTATAAGGCATGTCACCAAATTCAGAAGATATTTCCTCCGAAGCTGCCGGTGACTTAAACCTTTGCCTCTTTTAAAATTCACAGTCCATTACAGTGCTCATGACGCGTTCTGTCTTCAGGACGTTGCTGCACAGCATTTCCTGGTGTGTGACGCAGTGATGCAGTCAGCTCACCTGTGCAGGTCTCCCTCTGCATCTTCTCCCGCATCTGTCCCACCAATCCGCTCATTTCCCCCGCACATCGCAGGCGAGGAAAAGAGACACACGGTTTACCTCCGATGTCAGGAAAAATCCCTGTTTTCTACTTTTCATTTGGCCATTTTTGAGGGTCAGGCTAGCTAAAATGTCACTGTAAAAAGTGCTGACCGATGTTTTTATCTGCTGATCACTGATCAATGTGTCATTGGCAACACAGAAAATGGGTTAGCGGACAGGTCTTGGCCTGCGCAGCAGCTGTTGCAGTGCATTGTGGGATTTGTAGTATAAGTGGTGGGAGCGCTATTTACTCGCGGGCCTTTAATAATAGCTATATGAAATCATCTCGCAGGCCATATAAAATTATATCATGGGCCGGATGTGGCCCGCGGGCCTTGAGTCTGACACATGCATTTTATGGTCTCAGTTACTTATTTTATGTCTTACTGAAGCCAACATGGATGTTCACTATGTTTTAATAACCTTTGGAGGAGGAGGAGGAGACTAAAGCCTAAGGTGGGCTTACTTTATGACTAACAAGTCACTACTTTATGGAATGTGTTGTGTCTTCATCACTTCTGGTTTCAAAACACCAAGATGGCAGTGGCCAAAATGCTCAGTCCTAGGCTTTACAAAGGGACTTCAAGAAAAGAATGGGTGACATCATGGTGACTGTGTCCATCTTTTATCTACAGTCTCTTGCTTTGACATAAGAGAATGAGTGATTTAGCTTGCATACATCAGCCACACAGGCCTAGAGACTGATTGGTGACCCACCTGGAAACCTCTGGTAACTAGGAATAAATGTGTATTCCCTAACTGGTTGACGAGTGGGTGCTGGAGGTTGCTGGCTGTAACTGGGTGAAACTGGCTGCAAAGAGGGTTCTGCACTGAAAACCTCATTGTGATTGCTTTGGTCACCTGTATGGAATACACCAAATTGTCTGCAAGCACTCGCTAACTAACCAAGTTTCACTCCTGCTTCGTGGTTAGTTAGCAAGTCAGCATCTTCCATGCAAGCTATAGGTGGCCACAGCACTCTGCTCAGACCAAAGCAATCACAAGGGGGGGGGGGGGGGGGGGGTTGGGCAGTATACCAAGCAGCCATCATCAAGGTTGTTCAACTGTGAAAGGCTTCTCCAGATCCACAAATTATAAGGACTGTTTTCATGGCTGAGTAAGACGCATTTTCACAAGTAAACTAACTGTAATCTTTAAAAACTGTGAAAAAACAACCTTGTGGAAATACATTTACAATGCTGTGTGGACAAAAGTGTTAGTTCACTTACTTTCTCAGATTCATGGCGAGAAGTTAAGATAGATTACATCTAACTCTGATAACCTCTTTGAGAAATTAGGTAATGGGTTGCATTATCCTCAGTTTTCATTCATCTTGAAAAGCAGATTTCTGGGTGATCAGGGTTGATAGTAACTACACGGCACATGAATCCCCTGAAATTATGAAACCATGTCTCGTGGTTTGATTACTGAGGGTCTTTACTCAGAAGTCATAGTAACATACAGTAAGTATAGCAATGATAAAACAGTAAAATTCAGAATAAGTTTGGTGACAGTGTTGAAATCAATGATATACATGCTTGTTTTTTAAACTAATGAAAAAAAAAAAACAGTCAAATTTCACCTACCCTGGTCAAAGGCAGCCAGCAGAAATGCGTAAATTGAAAATCTAACATGTCTGCACACAAAGTGGCTGTACAAATAGTCACCGAGAACACTATTGCACCTGCTTGAGAGCTGAGACATTTCAATTTCAGAATGCAAATGGTTTGAGACTTCTACTGCTAAAAGGTCATGCCCTGCAAAAATCAAGAATCAGCGAGCGGAGAGCAAAACAATCTTTTGCACACAGTTCAGTTTCAGAAACACAGGATTAAAAAAGCAATTTCACCTGAGAAATGTTAGACTTCAGAGGATTATGTTGTCATTGAGATAAAGAGTAAGCAAAAGTGGGAGATATTTACTAAGTGAATTTGAACTATTTGAGGAAAATATGTAATTTTGATACAATTTAGAGTTTATATTTTAACCCATTAAGAGAAACTCAGGTGTTTCTTTGCATGTGTAGATAAAAAGATTATCAAGCACAGCAAAAACCCATCCTGTTTCAAAATTAACAGATAAAATAACGCAACTATGAAGCTCACCATTACTTCTACTTTCTTAAATCGTGTGGAAAAACAAGTACACTTTTACACTCTATAAATTCTTCCAAAGATGTAGTGTTGCCAGTACATTATATATAGAGAGAGTGTACTGGAGTATATTTAATTTTTTTTAAATTTTATAAACTGAATTAATTGAGACAACAGGTAACATTGTGTTCCTAAGATCTTTAAACGTAGATGATGAATTAACACACTAATTCAAGTTGAATCAACTTTTTCCCTACAGTGCAGATTGTTGGCCCAACTTACTATAACTCACTTAGTTGATTCAACAAGTTATTTTTTATGACATCATGAATGAACATGTAAATTCAAAGTTGAGCCAGCTAATGTACAACCACACGAGGAGAAGAAAACTGAAACATTCGCAGAAGTCAGTTTTTATTTTTATTTTTTTGTAATATTAGACTTAGATTAGCTTAATAAAGTTTTGGGTTAAAATAGATGCTTTCACAGGTGAAAACCATGCACTAGTACAGCTTTCTTTTTAAGCATAAACCTTGAAAACACATTTCTCATATATCAAACCTGCTTAAGGGGCCGCTTCTCCCATCTGAGGATGCACTACCTGACTCATCTAATACTAGACACACCCACTCTGTGTAAATCATCAGCAGTTTTACTGGTTTTCAGGTCAGCTTTAGCATTTCTACAGTCTTTTTCCCTCAGGTGCAAAAAAACTGAGCTCACTTCCTGTTTTGAATTGTATAACAGTCGGCTAACTGGACCCCAAAGAGAAACATTAAGTTGACCTCTGTCGAGGTTTTGAACTGTGTACATGTTGTGTCAACTAAATGGCAACGCAAAGTTCTGTTGAGCAGACGCAAAAAAAAAATCTATATATATATATATAAATATATATATATATATATATATATTTGTTTTGTTTTGTTTTTCGGGGTGCATAATTATTCTGAAATCAGGTAATGTGGCAACATTTCTCTTAAAGGAGACGTATCATGCAAAATCCACTTTTATAGCCCTTAAATACATTTTGTTGTGTACTTTGGGTGTGTGTGCAGGAAATGTAAATGCATTCTGTCCTGGTGCTGCGTAGATATCTTTATATTCTTTTTTGGGTCATAATTTTCAGTCTGTTCAGTTTTCTCTATTCCCTGTTACGTTTTCTTATCTGTTACATCACAGTATTTGCTGAGGAACTGCTAAACAAGGGCATGGACTTCCGGCTAACCAATTTCATGAATCCTCCATTTTTTTCTAGCAACGATTTTGTAGTCCAGTTCAGTTATGCTGAAGTTGCACATAGGTAAGTCAAAATGTTCGGTTGTTAGGTGTATTAACCCACACGATTCCTTACATCGCCCCCCGGCATCAGAGCCTCTTCGAAGTGGCTGGTTAAATTTTATTTTCAAGGAAATGTACTCACATCAGTGGGGAAAGTCCTCCTTGTTTCTCTGCCGGTAGCTAATCGTTTCACTGCTATCAAACTACAAAAATGGCTGAACGGGATGGAGTGGAACACTCTGCTACCTGGAGGGGGCGGGAATGAAATGTCTCATTCACATTTAAAGAGACCGCACCAAAACCAGTTGCTCTAAGACAGGGATGGACAACTCCAGGCCTCGAGGGCCGGTGTCCTGCAGGTTTTAGATGTGTTCCTGATCCAACACAC
>JAVDPK010002977.1:228074-241619 GCA_034780415.1 Cichlasoma orientale
CTCCGTGTAGACGGGAGGCTGAAACGCATCAAAACGACACCGTTTCCAGTGAAAACGGTGTCGTGTAAACGGGGCCTTAAAAAGACTGCACCAAAACCAGTTGCTCTAAGATGCGCCTCAGAACAGGGGTAAACGAGGGCTCTGTGGAACTACAATAACGAGGAATTCAGACCAAAGCATTGCAGTTCTACTTTATATAGACCACAAGTGAATGATTTACATATCAAAAGAAAGGCTTTAAAAGCATGTCCACTTTAAAGCACTTAGTTCATCACTTGAGGCCTTGACCTGCACATTTCAAGAAAACATCTTATTTGCATTATTTGGTCTGAATTTGGCCAAGGCCCCAGAGGCTTGAGTAACATGAAATAGAACTACACTTGCAGTCACAGTGTCAGGTCAGACTGAATATATCAGCACCAGAGAGACATTAGATTTTTAGATCATTCCATTTTAACTAGTGAAACATTTTGATTCATAGACATGACTCCAAACCACAAAATTAAATGTTTAAGTAGATATGGCTTTGATCTGACCTGGAAATTAATTAGGTGAAAAGGCCATTTTGTGCCACGCAGAAAACTGTCAGTTATCATTTGGATTTATTGTGTGAGCTCTATATGTGACAACTTTTATGGAAATAGTCTAAATCAAGTGGGTGTGGACACATCCCAGTAAACAATAAATCTAACACCCTCATGGAGCTGGTGGACAACATCAGTATATTCCCGAGAACACAACTATGCGTGCATAATTTAGTGCCAAAGTGATATGTTGCCTGACAGATTAACTGATTAACACACTGACTGAACCCTTAACATTAGTCATTTTTCCAGTGCCAAACCTACTAAGAATGCTATTTCTGAAGGCAGAGAAGGTGAGTAAATTCATATTTATTTATGCCGATATGACATACAATGTCCCAGCAGGCTTCAGAGACCTGCAAGAGCATCGGTTCTTGACCAAGCACAAGTTCTCTAGCAAAACAAGGTCAGTCTCCTTAAAACCTCTGGAGCCTGAGGGGAAATAAATGGAAGACAAGGTGAAAGAGGAAAAGCAGTTCTCTGCGCCACACACAAGAGGAGACCGTGGCGTTACACTGTGATTGTCATCTAGCAATAATAAGAGCAAAGGTCGCTGAAGTCATGCAGACATTTCACCATCCATTATACATGAGACCATGGCTAAATAACAGTGCAGCTCCTGGGTCTCTTGGCTACTGTGAATAGATATTACAAGACTGTGTTTTTGTGTCTAAGAGCCACATTTCGTAAAAGTCCCAGTATTACAGAGTTATTGAACTCTGCCAAATGGCCGTGCTCCTAATCCATGCTCAAAAAGTGTTGCAGTGGTAAAATGTAGGGTTCGTACACCCTTTGTTAACTCAAACTGCTGTGACTTTATTAATATAAACACCCCCCCAAAAATGATAAGAATGGATCTTTAACAGGCTATAATGTTAATCCCTGTATTTAAAGTTCTTCCAACTATTTTTATTGTACATGCCTCCAATTATTTGCTGGTTCCAAGCCAATTTTTTTTTTTCTGTTCCTTCATTTTTCCCTAAATCAAGCAGCAAACTCCAGGGCTCAATAATGAAGCCAATGTGGAAGTGCCAAAAACTGAAATTCTTCAAGCGAGGTACAACCTTGCATCATTTGCACAAGTTTTATTTTCGCCATGTTGCCTTCGCCATTTCATTCTTTGCCTTATTTCTGTCTTGCTAACTACAGCAACTCTCAAGGACTTGCGTCATTTGACAGGTCACTATTAAGATATACAGTATACGTATTAAGATCTTAGACTGCATGCACTCCATGAAAGTCAGTCTGCTTGCTAGCTTTAGAATGAAGGGTTTGCTTGTTTTATTTGCACAACAGCAGTGGCTGGTGGGTCGCTCCGTGTTAACAGGATACAAAGACGCTGATGTCGGGATTCCAGATACACTTTGTAGAAGAGATGGGGCCTAGCTGTGCTGCTCTGATTTCTTCAGAATTTGAGAAAATCCTGTGACCGCGAGCCATCATTTAAGTCAAATGTTACTCCAAGTCTTTGAGATCAGAGACATCGCATCTATGAACCTGGTGAACCTTTCACTCCGGTGGCCTCCATGTATTCTTTATATTGCGGCCCCATTAGACAAGCTCTGCGCCTAATTGCAGCGGCACAGTCTGGCACATACAGCGAAACTGTGTTGCTGCAGTCAGCAGTCCACAAGGTTCATTTTCACATCCCTGTCAGTGCTTTACCGCCAAAAAGAGAGAGAGAGGCTTCCTGTGGCGATACCTTTTACATTCTCTTGTCACTGTAATTGATGGAAAAATTGCTACTGGTGATCATTAACAACTCAGACCACTTCTGACTGCAAGTGGCACTTTGTTGAGAGGTTTCAACTCGTTTATCATCCACTGAGCCTTTCTGTTTGGGTTAATCTTCTTACTTCAATTAATGGTAATGAATTCAGGATTTTCTACAAATGTGTCATTAATTTTGATATCAGTTAATGGTGCAAAAATAACAGCAGCAAGACAAACAGTCATAACAAACACGAGAAGAAAAAAAGTACAGCATAATCATCCTTTTTAAAATAATAAACTGCCTATTTAACTTTTCAGAATAAGCTCCTGTTGAAGTGGCAATCCTCTGCAAAAGCAAAAAAAAATGTCACAGCTATTCCGGAAGATTTTGAGTGCATCACATTCTTCACTGAATGGACGCACAGTTCCTTAATGACATTAGAAGCCCTGGCTCACCTTGGATGGCAACATTTTTGAATATGTGTGTTTTTATTCAGGACTGCATGGGAACATTTTTTGAAAAGAATGTGAAGACTACTGCAATGCTGTATGAGAATGCTGGCATGAAAATTAACTATGCTGTAATCCTACAGACCACCAGCACCTTTATATCCTTTTTTTTTGTACTTAGTGAGGTGCAGAAGTCAGTTCAATCAGTATGAATCAATAGTAAAATGTGTCAAAACTCAAACGTGAGATTGAATTGGGTTAAACCGTACCTTATTTTCCCAGAATATATAGGTTGTTATGATGTTATATACTTATATTACACATGATCAAAGTTTCTAATAATGAAGTCAGCACATGTGCAAGTAACTCTCAAGAGTTACTGTAGAAGCTAAGGTTTCAGTCAGGCTGCTCAAATTTCACCGTGGATCCATATGATATCATAGAGCGGGGACATAACTCTTTGTTATCCAGTTCGTCTCTTTGCAAGGGGGAGCCAATCAGAAAAAAAGCTACCTTAAAGGTTTGAGAGTTGTACAGGGAGAGGAGCTAAAAAGCCTTGTTTGAGGCAGAGGATGTTCTGAGGAGCTCCAGGGCCTAGCATGAGCTAAACAAGGGTTATTCTGAAGGGTGAATCAAGCTAATCTAGAAGAATCCAAGAATAAATACATGGAGCTGGAAATAAGCACAATATTTTCACACGAGATGCTTAGTCAATATTTGATTATGGTTTTACACTGTGATTTCAAATCTCCTTCTGCTCCACAGGCCCGTTGGACTGGGAGCGCAGTTGGACTCAAGCTAAGTGAGTGGGGTGGGTATGGGGATTCAGACGCATTTAGCTGGCACAGTGAAACATGTTAGTTCCAGGGCGTTGGTGCTGTCTTCTGCTTTTACAGCCAGTGCAACACACAAGGCGACGTCGGGTCACTCAGGCCGCACACTTCTCCGAGGCATTGAGTGGCTTCAAAGCAACGCTGAATGAGCAGCTGAACATCGCCCAGCCAAGTCCTTCTCTGAGTCAGAATGAAAGTAAATAAAATTGCTTTTACGGTTTGGCTTTCTGTTTTCCACTGGAAACAGGAGTATTAATCTTATTTTGTTTTTGATGTATAAACTGTAGTTGTTGCAGCATGATTAATATTTAATTCCAGATAACATCTGTGTTGGGCTTGTTTTACTGGATGGCTTCTACAATCTGGGTTAACCCTCTGAGGGCTAAGTATAAAAACCTAACCTATGTACTTAAAAGTAAAAGTATCCTATCCCCTTTTTCAAGTTTTATTGCTTCATTACACCCGCGTAGACAGCGGTGGTAGAAAACTATGAAGTGCGAGCCAACATAAAACTTCCACAATTCTTGGCATAAAAGGCATATTATATCCGAAACACACAACGTTCAAACGCACTCATCTTTTCACAGACTGAACAGTAATGAGCTTCAGCGAGATAACATTCACTTTTGTGAGGTTTTTGTGTGGAGCACTGCCTAAAGAGATGCACTGGCTGTAATCCCCAAACAAGATGAACACTTTGACTTTTCCACTTTGAATTCTGTGTACCAATCCAAATGTCTGCCTTTGAGCTGGCTAGATAAGTTTGAGGCATTTCCTCTTTTCTTTGACACCATTTGTCTATTTTCTGGTCAACAGACTCGAGCAAAAAATCTGCAGCTGCCAGCACCACTATCTTCATTACCTACTCCATCTATGGTATCTGCAGTACCTACAGCACCATAGAAAAACAAGTACTGTGAGATTTCTCATAACATCCACAGGGGACACCATTATTTCACCTGAAATTAAGGAAGTCAGCTATAGAATGGTTGAGTATGGTTACATTTTTACTGTGCCACAAAAGTGCAACCAGTGTAGTAATCACTCTAATTAGAGGAAATACACTTATTAACCAGGAGGTTGCATGATAAATGTTTTAATATTTCAAAGTAAAACCATTTTTTTTCCTGTGGTATTACAAATTTCTTTGAGCTTTTGGAAGAATATTGTCAAAATATTTATTTAATCTCCCATTATTATGAAGCTGATGTGTTACATAAATCTGTAATCAAGAAGATTACGTAAGAAGATCTGTAATCACTCATCTGCCTGCATTATTGGGTGGGACTCTTCTGCTAGCATGGGTCATTCAGAATCGCCAAATAGCGATAATATTCATTTAATTCTGTATCTCAATAAATCATGTTGAATTCTTCCAAATGATCTCTCCTTATAGAAATGCAGTTAGATTAGGCAGAAATCTCTGTTCTCTGAAGAAGCTCTCAAACATTCCAATCAAACAACTTATACATGATACTCATCACAATTAGATTGTTACATGAACGTGACTGCAAGTTAGTAGTCACCTGATTGGCAATTAGCTGGTGAATGATCAAAAAAAAAAAAACGTGAAGCATAAATGAAGCAGCTGATGCCAACACAACCTGAATGTTCTACTTAATGCTATGTTCCATTTAAACCTGAATATTCACTATTAAGATTGGCAAAGATATCCAAAGCAATATGAATTGTGCACAAAATCACTCAAAAATGATGTGAAAAACATTCCAAAAAGGTAATTCAAACTGCACTACAAACTTCTTCAAAATGCCACAGAGGCTATTTTGCATTTCAGAGGCAAATGTTCTGAAAGGCAGAGGGCTGCTGAGCTCACAAGCCAAAGCTTGAGCGCATGCAAGGTTTCCAACAACGCAGCAGGAACTCCAGCTGTGGGAACAAAAATGCACCTTGCAAGCGGACAAAAAGACTTCAGCAGACATAACCTGAACCAGAGCAAAGTCAGTTGTATAAAGCAGTTAAATCTATTTTGAGGAGATGAGTTTTAGCACATGTGATTGTAAGCTAGTTTCCTCTGAAAGTAATACTTCTCACTGCTTAGAGTCACAGGCCAATGCTATAAGACCTTACAGAGTGGTAATGTTTGCTTTCCAATTTTATTTTCTTTATTTTAATGGTTTTCTTGCAAGAGAATAGTCACACGGCCCAAAATAGCTTATAAATTGGACTGACTTCCTCGGCGGTTTTGAAAGCCACAATCTGTAGAAATTTTAGAGGTAGGACGCCCACAATATTTTCCACTGCGCACTTGTTGGTAGTATATGTGGAAAACTATCAAACCTTATTATTAGTCCAGCTGGATTCCTTCGGCCGATAGACTTTTCTTGGTCATTTGCTGCAAAGTAGTTGGCCTGATTCTGTCTCTGTTCTTAATGAACCTCCTAGCAGATCACCTGGAGCATGACATGTGAGATTTAGTGCCATGTTAAGTCAAACTGTATTGTTCTCATATGGGCAAATAAATCAAATGGAATGAAAAAAAAATGTTCAGACATGGCAGACATGCAATGTGCAAACACTGTAAGCCCCCTGCTGTGAGTGATTTGTTGTCAAGGCTACAGATCTTTCGCAGTCTCTCCTTACAACAACGAGAGAGTGAGGCAGGAGGGCACCATCAAGCAGATACAAAAATGATCCAACTGGCCAATCATGTGGCAGCAGCATAAACTTCAGTTTATTTTCCTATCAAATATCAAAATAGTGACTTTCGCAGTGGCATAACTGATGAGACAAGCTGGTCTGAGTATTTCGGCGAATGCATACAGTATGTCCTGGGATTTTCAGTTTCCTCAGAATGGTGCAAAAACCAAGAAAGTCATCAGTGTGTGTCAGTTCTAAGGGAACAGATTTGTTGATGATAGAGGTCATGGGAGAGAGGCCAGATGCTTCCAGCATGATGATTCACCAGGTCACAAAACAAAAGTTTTCTCAAACTGATTTCATGAACATGACAAGGAGTTCAGCGGCCTCCACAGTCACCACATGCTGACAAATCTGCAGATATTATCTGATACAAAGATATCAGCATGGACCAATATGGAGCATACACTGCAAATTCTATTAGCAGGATGAAGCAGTGTACTAAACAGTGGCGAGTCTACCGAAAAGAAGAAGACGAGTAATTGCTAAGGTGTGAGAATGTGAAATAGTCCATTTCAAATCTTAACCATTCCCTGCAGAAGATTGGCGGGCAGTCGGTGAGGGTACACAGTAAAGAGCATCACAGTGCTTGGATGTTGACCATTTTTTTTGGAGGTTTAGATTTCTCTTTTGAGGAACAATAAGGTAGATTATCAAACCTCTTTTGTTTGTCAGTGCAGCTGATATTATTTAACATTTGTGAAAATTAGTTTGCTAACGCTAAAACCATGGGAACGAAAGTACTGTATTAGTTTACTGTCAAAGAAAATCTGAAAAGAAAAGGCTTTGTTTCATTATCCATTAAAAAAAAAAAAAAGGGTGATTGAAGGCTGGTGAAATAGTACGAGGAAGTGAGAACAAGAGGAAAGCGGACTTAAAGTATTCTCTAGTATCTATGGGTATTCCCTACTTGCTCGATAAAAACATGTATTTCTTGGATGTGGTAGAAGCTATTTTCTGTTAGCAGGACTGTACTCAACCACTGAATACACAGGATTTTAACGCCTTGAAAGACTTCACACGACAACTGCCCATTATTATTTATTCCTTAAAAATCTTACGGTTTAGGTTTAAGGGCCTCAGTTAGCTAGTTGCTGCACAGTTGGACTTAATTAAGTTAATGGATAAATTCTGCTGGATAAATGTGTTGGGGCTTGTTTTGGCAGTATAGACTAGCTATCCTTCCCACTGGCCACTGAGGGCCTAAAAACACATTTTTATCTGTTCCAATTGAAAGTGGAAATTTTAACTTGTTTTCTGTTTTGCTGAAGTTGACACAGTGACTGCAGTTTGGTCCTCCGGGTGTTACAGCAGGTAAACTCCATACAAATAATAACACTGACTGTGGTAGCTGCAGAGGCAGCTCTACACGGCGCTTGTTGTACCCACACTGGCTGGTTAATTAACCATCATATTTGACCTTAATGTTTGGATCCTGATTTTAATATCATTTGTAAACCCAAAATCTATTTCCTCAGAAAACTGGAAAGTGTCATAATTAAACTGACATGGCTATGTCTCTATTTGAATTCTTGCTATAGGTCGTCTGTATTATTATACTCAAGTTGGTTGTATTGTAGACGAATTGACCCGACGGGGGAAAATATCTAGGGTCTAAGAATCTAAAATACCATACGATCCAGCTGCAAACTATATAACTCCTGTAAAACTTAAGTTGCCATTTTAAAGTCGGGAATTTACAGTATTTTGTCAGAATTTGTGGTCCATTGCAATTGATAACAATAAACTTGTGGATTTCCCTCCTTCAGTCAGTAACTGTTAGCTGTATTGTCAAACATGCGTGTTTTTTTGGGGGGGGGTTTTGTACTATAGTTTTTGAATGCTTCATGACTTCGTACTTTATTTTTTCATTGTTCGGCTCTACAAGCCAGATGTGGCAGGAAGGTGCACCACTGTAGTGCGTGAACCTCTTAACATCCACAAATCTGATCACTTTTTATAGCTGCATCTTAAACACACAGTTGTGGGGAATTTGTTTTGGATTTGCAGGAGTTAGATAAAGAAATTACTGCGGACTATATACATGTGAGTTTACGATAAGGTAAGCCAGTAGCGCGGCACACCAGACTCTATACCGAACAGGAAAACCACCTGATTTAACCTGGTTTTGTCTCGCTGCAGCGAGGGAATATTAGTCAGTTTGGGAACACTCACTTTTGGTTTGCCTCCAAATGTTAGCTTGTTTAAGTCCGGTTATTTCCAGATCTCCACAAATCTCTTGGTGAACGCAGCGCCACCATAACTAACAGAAACTGTAGGGAAAACGAAACAAGATCCAAGCTGTGATAAACTGTAATTTTGCAGAATTAATGTGTGAATCTTTTCTTACCCCCCCCCCCCCCCCACACACACACACACAAAAAGAAAACACCTCCCTGGCAGTTTGGTGCAATCCTGAAAGGAGCAGATCACAAGCGCTCTGCCAACCCCCGCTCATGCGCTTTAATACAAGCTGTCCTGATCAATCATAGCAGCCAATTAAATGCTGCGCTTCATCTCCGCATGAGGACAAACATTTAGCATTTGATAATGGGGAGCAGCAGCAAGTGGAGGAGTGACTGGGGGATAGCTTGTTAAAACTCTCTTCAGGACATGACCACACCTGGCTGCTGCTGCTGCTGCTGCTGCTGCTTGAAAAATGTAGTCAGGCTGAAATTAGTATGCAAAGCCTTTGTCCACTGAACATGGTGTTTGCAGCCTGTGACAAACAGCAATGAACTGAGCAGGGTCTTATCAACCGCACAGAAACTAGGAATGATCACAACAGTCTGCTGTGATGGAAAGTGGAATGAAACCACTGAAAAGGGGAAAGAGGCTTAGAGCTGCTAGGCATTGTTTTGCATGTGTGCTGTCTGTATATGCACTCGTTTCCTATTCTCAAATTATTCTCAAAATGCACCCCATGACACTAAAACAACTACACTAGTTATATACCAAACAATATGTCAATTTACCATATTTAAGATTGTAGCTGCAATTTTTGAGGTAAAATATTAACTAGCAGAAAGTAGACAGCAGGTGCTGCCTCTGTGCTGCACACAAATTTGGTTTCTCCCTTTAGGAAGAAGCTGTAATCATATAGGATGCTTTCCTCTGATGCACACCTTCAATAAAATACAATTGAAATGACAATAAGATTTACTTAATTCCTTCCAATAGGTACAGAGATTGATGTAAGTCTCAAAGAGAAAAGCAATCTTTTGAAATCCAATTATGTAAAGCTGGCAGGTTTCCCTTTCACAGTCTAAGATCAATTGCGCGGCAGAGAAAACGAGATATGATCCACAATATGAAGGTCTCTGTTTCTAATGCGGTGAACAGGTTGAAGGAGTCTGTTGTATAGAGCCAAGTAGAGCAAAGACAAGTAACCGATCAAGCAGCCATCAGATGAGTGCAAAAATGAATAATGCTAACATATCTTTTTGAGTATAAATGGCAGGTGTAATATATTACCTGGCCTTTTTTTCCCCTATAAGCTTGTAATACTGCATCATAAACAGCACAGTCAGTGACCTCGTGGTTGTCAATGAAGAAAGAAAATGTTTGGAAAAACAAAATATTTAAACCTGTCACTTCCTGCTTGTCTAAAACAAAGCAATAAAGAGTCGTCCTCCCCCCACTCTCTGTAACTGTCTATGGTGCTAAACTCCACAAAGGTTTTTTATTAAAGCACACGCAACTGTACTGTAGCAGTCACTGTTTTCGCTCGCCTGTCAAATCCTGTTGAACAATTTGAGGTTTCACACCAAGCCCAATTAGTTTGGTGGCAGGACTTATTGGAATGGAACAGCCGTGATGCAGAACAAGAACCAAAGTATTTTCTGGTAAAAAGGAAAGTCAATCAAACACATGTCGCATAGTGTCAGGAAAGAAGTGAAGAAAGGTTGATTCACACTGCTGCCTCTCAGTAGTATTACTCCTGGCACTTTATTGCTAAATGCTCTCTTTCTTTGTAGCCCGCTGATGATGCAGAGTAATAACATGACAATAAGAGCATGTTTGTTATTTAATGTTAAAGCACAGGTGACATCAGCACTGCTACTGCTTCTAACCAGGCTTATTGTTAGTCTCCTGTACAATGATATCACAATACTGTCAAACTAACCTTATTTCATTTTTATGTCCTTATTTAAAAAAAAACAAAACATTAATTAAAGCACCAAACTCGCTCTTGATTGAAAAGTTGTACTTTTTGGCATTTGTTATGGTATTTACCATCACCGTTTTTTAGAACTTCAAAATGGAATGTTTCCACCAGAAAAGCTGTTAACTCTGGCAGCCAGGTGATCAGGGTTGATTTAATGTTGCACTGGATTACTGTGGCGCTATCAGCCTGCTATAACACTAATTGTGAGGCACAGACATGTGTTGGCCCAGGTGCACGTCTGCGCAGGTAGTGGGTGACAAGAAAGAAAGAGAGATAGCAGGGAGTTTATTTTGACAGCTAGTGAAGAGCAGTGAAGAAGCACAGTTAATGTCACTCACATATGGTAAATACAAATGATCCAGCCTACCACAATTCATAATTAGGGGACCAAAGTTGATTTCAGCTGAACAGGTAAAACAGTATTAAATTATAACATCTGCCCAGTTCTTGATGCCCCTTTTCTAATGACTATTCTAGCTGTTTTTATATTTGTAAAATGGCTAACTGCAACAGTTGGTTAATAAGATACAGTTGAAACTTTTGCATTTAAAAAAAAAATCCCTAGTGATTAAGCAATAAGTCACCTTTGGCCATGCAGCCTGCTGGGTTTGTAATATACTACCAGAAACCACATGGAAGCGCTGCATCTCAAGATCTAAATCAAGGGCTCATAATTGTAAGAAAAGGTCAAGGTGTTTATTAATCACTGCTATACTTGACAGGATAGATGCGATTTTTGTCATGACAAAAGACCCAGTTTATGGGCTTTCAAGTTTATTTACATCTGACTTCTTAGTTCCTGGTTGTATTGTTTCTTGTTCTATCCTGTCGTGTCAAGCCCCCTATATTGAGTTCATGTGTTTGTGTTTCCCCATTTAGTTTAACTCCTCACTTCCTGTTTTATTTTGGTAGTTACTTATCACTGGTACTTTGTGCTTAGTTTTACCTTGCCTCCTGTTCCAATTTCTTTGATTACTATCACCTGCATCTCGTTGCCAGCTGTGCCTACTTGTGTATAGGTAATGCTGTGTTCCCTTTAGTTCCTGCTGCAGTGTTTGTTATTCCATCTCATGTTCTCGTGGCCAGTTCTTTTGTATTTTATTCTGTTAACTTACCCAGCTTGTAACCAGCTGAATTTGGTTATTAACTTTATGGCCTTTGGACTTTTGCCAAAATAAAGGGGTTTTTTTGTATACTTGTGTCATTTGGGTTCACACTTCTCCACTTGTGACAATTTTGATACCTGATTTAATCTAGCAATGATTACCTTATAGCTTATTAATGCTAGAGCATGCCCTTGTTTGGTCTGTTTGTGCTGTTAGCCGTGAAGTGAAAAGATACTTTTACGTGGTTTTGTAGGTGCATAAATGTCAAAAAAAAAAAAAAGGGTAATTTTAGTTCATTGCTAGGTGGTTGCTAGGCAATAGGATGACTTTATAACATGTACATTTCAACTTTTGTAGGATGCTTTCATAAGGTCTTATAGGTGCGTAAATGGTAAAAACAGGCCATTTTATCAGGAGATGGTATCTGCTGCTAGGTGGTTGCCAGGCAACCTGATGGCATCATATTATGCCATGCATACTTGTTTCGTGCATAAAAAGTAGGTGCTACGGATTGTGTAGGGATTGTTTGTGGCCAAAGGAACACCAAACTAACATGGATTTTGCACGTGCATGTATTCATTGACTTTGATCTGCTGACAAAAGTGATTTCCACCTTTCCTTTATTAGGCTATGGGACAGTAACCTTTAATGTTTAAATATATCCAGTTTAAAGTTTCAGAGTCCTTAATATTGCTTTCAGCATTGGAGGACTTCGGTACCTTAATACTTGAATCAGAGCTTCAGGTGACCTAATGCAGGAAGTTAATCCCAGCATGCACTGGGCAGGTCTGACTGTCAGCACAGTTTTACTTATTTATTTTCCATTTTCAGTATAATCCAGTTTAAACTTTTGATAACTGACAACTTTCAAAGTTGGGCACAGATCTAACATTCTTTACTTGGAAGTTTAAAGAAAAAAAAAAAACAAGCTTTCCGTAGACAATATAACATAACATAATTTTAGACAATATTTTAAAGAAGATGGAAGGAGATTTTAAAAAAAACAACTCTTTTTCTAAGCAATCAGAGGATATAACCTCCCCTGGTAATTATCCTACTCTTTCAACACAGCATGTGAGGGTTTTTAAAAAGAGACAAATTGTTTATAAGTACATTGCTAGTCCAGACCTGTAATTCAGTTTGGTAGCACTGAGGTGTCAGTGACCTTTGCTGCGAGCCGACTTGTTTAAACCAGTGACCTTGTAACCCTTGAAGATGTCAGGTAAGATGAAGGCTAAGATAACAGCTCCTTTGAGCTGATCAGTAATTTGTAAACCAAATGGTTGTTTACACAGTTGGATGACAGCTGACAGAACCCTAGAAATTCAAAAGACACAATATCCATGCAATACTAATCAATACCGCAATCAAAGTTCAAGATATTTTGTTTACCCTTCTCTGCACTCCAAATCAAAGCTTAATTTGATGTGCAGGATTGTGAATTTATGGAGTAAATTAGATTTGCGTTCAGAGGTTTCTCATTTCAATCTGAATATGCAGTGAGGGATTTCTGGGGCTATTCTGAAAATTAATTATTAAAGGCTGTCCAGTGGCTACAAATAGTCGCAGACACCCTCTCTCAGCCCAGGAGTATTTAACATGCATCACAGTTAATGGCCACCACATGAATGTTTAAATATTTCAAAAGGTTATGTACCCTGTAGCCTTTTGAAAAGGTTACCCACCCTGCAGTGTTAGACCCATCACCTAGTGGATGTCCTGAAGTGACACAGCTGCTCTGCATTGTGTGTCTGGCAAAAAAAAAAAAAACTTCACTATTTACTACTTTAGGTCTCTTCAGGACTGGTACAAAATCACTCATCATTTCATTGAAGCATTATAGGAAACTGAGTGAGCTGGTTGGCAGTGTCTGGGGTGATTAATGAGGCAGGTCAGTCTTTATACATATAGCTGAATAACTCATAGGTGAGACCAATCAAAAATTAAATGCACGCAAAAGCACATATTTAGGTGTCTTTATAAACAGCAGTAGCAGTAAAAAGTGCATTAATCGAGTAATTCAATCAGTTTAT
>JAVDPK010002977.1:241883-277644 GCA_034780415.1 Cichlasoma orientale
CACACATGCACACACCAGTCATACACTCATGCACACATACACGGAACGTACATAGACACCAAGTGTGGGCTAGTGGGTACCAGCACAGAGCCAGCGGCAACCTACGGAAGCAGCCACTCCAGCCCCGAACATCTAGCCCGTCCCCATCCCAGGCAGGGTGCATGAAACCGGGGCGTGAGAAGATCCGTGTTCTTCATGTTTCAGACCTGCTCTGAGGCCCATAACTGTAGGACTCATGTGCAACATGTAGTGGTGGAATTCCAGCTAGATTATATTAGGACTTGGATTTGGCATCGAATGATACCATCGAAGAAATCATGTGCAAGGATGTGTCCTGTCTAATTAAAAATATTTTAGAGAGCTCTTTTGAGTAAAACTTGAGATGCACAGATCTCCCCTAATATCGCCGACATCTGTGACAAATGCTCCCAGTGTGCATGCAGCCTTATAAATATGTATGAGGCCTGCCATGACAAATGACCAGGTAGTCAGAATAATGTTCATAAGCCTGCAGGCAAGGGTTGCAGGAGGGTACTGTTTAATAGGAAGTTACAAGTCCTTCATTCAACTCCTAGTTGTGTAATGTTATTCCTGACGGAGTTACTCTGAATGAAGAGGATCCTCAGTTAAATTAAACTGGAAACCCATAATTTCTTCACAGAAATGTGTCACCTGACAAATCTGTCAACATTCGGCTTTGTCAACCAGAACCAGGTGGAGGGTGGAGGGACAGGAGGGGTAAGATGCTGGAAAAATTTAAAATGTGTACTTTCCCCATATTTTACATCTATGGAATAGATATATCTGATAGAGCTCACCCACAGCTTTATCGTGTTCACTGAATCGTCAGATGTAGAGGTCAGGTATACGCGTTCTTGCCCCACAGGAATGGAAAATGAAAACTTGCCACAAAAGCAACATTGCACACTAGCAGCACCCGTACACAAGAGTAGTGAACACTTTGTCCAGAGAAAGCTGGACTCATTAACATCTTTTACTTCTCGTTGCTGTAAGGCATCACAGCGCAGCCTGAGAAAATAAGTGTGCTGTGTGCAGTTTTCTGACAACATCTTATAGGATTCCAGCTTCCTGAAATTTGCATTTTATTCCCTTTTGCTGTTTGTTGGGGGCTGCTTCAGAAACATGGGAGGGTGGGGTTGCTTGGTGCAGCTTAAAGAGTAGTGAAATAGCCACAATCCAAGGGCCTACTTATTAAAGGTCTCCAAATTCATCAGATTTGCCCTGTGGTCATTCAGCGCATTGCAGAATTCTGCAGCGTAATCTACTGAGAACATATAGTTTGACTTGTAACAATAACGTCAAAAACCAGGGGGGAGAACTGCACGGTGTCAGAAGACCTTTCTTTTAGCATGCAAGGTGAGAAAGAGTTCACCTGTTCCGTCAGTAATTGCAGCACAAAGCACTGCATGAAAATGGGAATATTATAATAATATGTTTGTTGCAGAAAATACACAAAAAGCTAAACTATATTATATATACACTATATTCCTTTGCAGAGGGGAGCAAAAAAGAACCCTGTAATTATATTATTACTTGCATAGAAACATAACTATCAGGAAATATGATTGCATCATAAAAACGATATAATGCATCATTCTGTGCATTAGCCAAAAAAATAAAAATTGTGCAGACGATTCTGTGAAATAACAACAGAAAGATTTATCAGCAAACAGTGGCGGATTATAGCCACTAATGGGTTCAGATTTGACTTCGTCATGCTCCATTAAGGCTATAGATTACATGCATGCAAACAAAGTTGCTTTGTTATAGCTATCTGTCTGTACAGGATTTGTTCTTCAAAGCTCTGAAGGTTAGACTTTGTTTAAATATCATCTGCAGCGGCGTTTTGAATATTATTTTTCATTCTGAACATTTTTTTTTTTTGAACAGGAACAAGAGAAAAACACCACTTTTAAATCTCTGTGTTGTCCTGAATATCATTAAGATGCAGACAGAGACAAACCATCAGAAACAAATTCCCATTCGACATTTATGGTCCTTGAGAGCATAATGAAATTCTTATCTTTCTAAACATGCATAGATCTCACTAAGCTCTCAGCAGAAATAAGAGTTCTTTGACCAGCTGTACATTTGAGATAGATCTATCAAAAACCTCTGTCAATTTGAACTAAGGCTGAAATGAGAAAAGATGAAACAGTACTGTATGCAGAGCGGCATGTGAGGAAAAAATGACAGCAGAGCTTTACTTGGAGTTGTTAGTAAACTACAGCCTCTCATTCCTTTTTATTAATTTGGATAATTTGACAGTACAAACGATTCAGAATAAGAAACAGCAATTACAGTCCCTCATTTAAAAATCACATTGCTGCCTGTTAAGTTTGATGAACTGCTTGTAAACAAACTGATGGTACGTCTTCAGGCCATCCAGAATTTTGACATCAGCAATAATGAGCGATGGAAGTATGATTACAATGACTATAAAAATGACAAACAAGACTGTGGCTTCATCTGTCCATATTAAGATAAGCTTGAGTGAGAAGTGAGAGGCTTAGGGGAGGCATTCAGTGGGATGCTGATTTGAATATGATTAATGGAGGGCCAGGTCTTCAAATCCAATCCAGCTCCTGCAGTCAGTCTGTCTCTGATAGGCTACCACTCAAAGTTGCTCCTGCTATCACGGCTCACACTCACTGTGTGTTTGTGCCCAGAGCTCAGGAGGGGGAGATGTCTGGGTGCTGTCTAAGCCTAGATCACAACGGAAAGGGTTACAGATGGTCCGTCCAACTGGACTGGAGTTCAGCACCACGACATCTCAGCCAGTGAGAGAGACTTTTGATCTAAAACATTCTGCTGTTTCGGTGGGCTTCGCCCAGTTTTATAGGTGGGCAAAAACATGACGAGGACAGGAACCGTTGCCTTTACCGTGACTCTTTTAAAAATAAAATTATACTGTAAGTATGAGGAGAATTAAGACCACAGAACACCAACCGCATCACATAGCAAAGAGAGACATACATTCAAAATTATATCAGTTCTTTATCCTGACGCATCGAGAATACACTAACATTGTGTGGCCTTAAACATAAACTAAGTGGTAGGCGGTGTTTGTTCATGTCAGTTTTACTCAGAACAATGAGAACTCTAATTAGTAGATAAACAGAAAAATATTTGGCAACAATTTGTTTTTCAGGAAAATCTCTCTGAGCCAACTGGTGACATTTTATCCAGTGTAAAAAGACGACGCTTTTGGTTATTGATTGTTGGTCTCTCTCTCTCACACACACACACAACACACACACACACACACACACACACACAATGGAAAGGAGTTAAAGTGTTGGTTGACGCCTTTTATTACTTGCAGTAGTTTTTCACTGTTTTTAAAAACAGTGATTTTCATCAATCAACAAAAACTGAAGAAATTTAGTCTCGATTTCAACTGTGATATTTTAGGGTTTTCGTGTTTGCTGATTCTTATATATTCCAACTATTTTGAGGCTGTAGCTCGTCTCTGTTTATGGCTACAGGTGTTATTCTAATCCATCACAAGTTTATTGGAAAAGGCAGAGATACAACAGATGGAGATGCAATCGCGCTCGCTTTCACTCTGTGTTGTTGTTTTGCGGGCTTGTTTGTTTCCGCTTTTTTTGTTGCACCCCCCCCCCCCCCCCATGCTGATTGGTCACACCAGCATGAGTGAAATGAGCGAAAACAAAGAACTTCGGACTGAAATACTCTGCAATGAAAAAAAAAAAGAAATAAAACAAGAGATTGCACTCTGTCTACAGCCAAATTTGTATAATTTGCATGAAGATGTCTTTCTCCATTCTCTGCTTTTGGTTTGAACACAACCCAACTAATAACTTTAACCCCCAAGATACCCATAAGACATTACAACAGTAAATTTACAGCACTACCCATTTGTCAAGGAAGCTCATTAATTCTGCTGTGCAGCTTTCTGGTGAAGTGTAGTTAGCATGCATGAGAAGACCTTAAACTGTAATATTACACCAATGGGAAATCTCTAACAGACCAGACAGTCAAAGTATTTGAATGATGATATCTGAAGGTTAGATGTTAGACTACAGTTATTATGGGCAGCAAAATGTCAGCCAAAGGATAATTTTTCATATTTCCTCAACAAATGTTTGGTTCATTGCTCCTGATTTTTCAGTTTGAATAATTTCTTGGACTCTAACTCATCATAGTATTTTTGAGAGCACTGAGGAGAAAGCATCAGCGTTTAGAAACGACACAACCAGGAGTGATCTGGCCCACCCACATCACTCCTCCAGCCCGCCAGAGTAATGGGAACACGGGGGAGATCCTAAAAGAGGACTTACGCTTTTGGCGTAATGTGAAAGTGCATCGTGCTTTTTCCAAGGCGCGTGTACACAGGTGAGGCACGTTGCACACGTCGGGAGATGATCAAGATCATCGGCTTGGCCTTCTTACATGTTTGGTAGATTTATTTTTAATCTCAATGTGCTGAACCGATAGCAGCTTACAGCGGTCGCCCTGTTGGAGAGCTTAGCCAGTTCAACAATTTCTCATTTGATATCATCCCATCGCATCTGGCATATGAAGTTCAATATGTCCACATGAAGTGGACTTTAGCAATCTCATATGTGCTTGCTGTAGTTCCTCAACAGGTTCTATTATATCTGAATTTGTTTGACTGAGCTGGAAAAACAAAATGACCTTGAGTCAATATGCAAAAAAAAAAACTCCACGGGAGATTCAAATATGACAGATGTACGCTCCCGAATGAGTTTATTGCACCGCTGGACAAACCTTAGACTGTGAGCAGCACGAGCACAAAACAAAGAAACAATTTGCTACAGTATGACAGATATCATTGTAAGCATTACAACCTCTGCCAGTTCCAGTGCTCAGATGAAAGGGACTTCACCAGACTAAATACGAACGCATTCAACTGAAACCGGCATACGCTGTCCTCAGCCTGGAAGTTTAAAACTGCAAACACAAACTTTAGAACACGCAGCTGAGCAAACACGACTGTCAGTATAATAAGCAGCTTTTACTGTCTCTGCAGGCTGATGAGAGCGGCCGGTGTCAATCAGGAAAGATCTTATGATTGCGAACTGTCCTTTTAACTTTCAAGCTTTGTCAAACCTTCATAAGTACAGAGTCACATTTACTCCAGTTTTTATTAACAACAGCACGAATCCGATAATATAAACATAATTTGTCTGAGAGACTTGTGGGAGCAAGAGTAACTTTTCAAAGCTGCGGGCACTGCATTGTGTTCAGCTTTATTAGCACCGAGAACATACGAAAACTTGGAGAATGTCGTCCTCTTTAACAGGAGCCTGTGTGTGCGTGGAGTTATTAAGCACGCGATTAAACACGTGTAAAATAAGTGCCAGTGTTGTCACCTTTTCGACTGGTTGCATCTTGGCTGAATCCTGGTAACCTACAGCCCCGTTTTTCAATAAAAACAAACAGAAAACAAATCAAATGTAAGGGCACTGTGGAAAATATGTGGATAATTTTTTTTTAATCAAGCTAACAAAAAAGATGGATGTTTAAAATTTCAGCAGTTCGTGGTTTCAGTGGGATTCCACTTGAGTTTATTTTTGTCTTCTACATTGTTTTTACTATTTGTAGTCCTTTTTATATCTTTTTTATATTCAATACATCTCATATCTCACATAACCGCTTGTCTTGTTGTTGAAAGGTGCTACAGAAACAAGCTTTATGCTGGTTAAAGAAGTGTGACTACTAATAATGCTGAAGGCCCCTTTCCACTTAACTGCACACCTGTGCTTTTGTCATTCACTGTGAAAGAATTCACTCTTAAACTAGAACAAGACCACCAAGAGACCAAGGAAAGAAAATAGTGAAGTGTTCCTTTAAGGAAGGACAGCCTTACCTAAACACAATCAGCATGGTGGCTGCTGACTCTTACCTTCTAGTTCATGCCACTTTAAAGACATCAAAGGTGATGTCAGCAGAGAGCATGTCATCCCTATCAAGCCATACATGCATTAAGGTCAACCTTGACAAAGTCAACATCCTTCAGCTACTGAACTGATCCAACCTGCAAACAAGAGCTGACGGAGACTTAAATAAAAATGCATAGCTGTTCTTCAGCGTCAGGCTCTCCTGCTGCAGTGATTTTACAGCTGACACTATTTTTATAACATGACATTCTCATTACACTCATTACTGCAGTCCGTGTTTTTATCGTGAATTAAAAATCGCTGTCTTTTCTCACATTATTCCGAGGGTTGTACCATGTGGTCGAGGTCAAAAGATGTTCTGACCCGGTGTATATTCCTTCATTTAACCATCTGCCAGGTCTGAGCTACAAAGTCATTTTTAATCCCCGATCACTCGTAACCTCAGACCAAATTATAATAATCACTCAGGTCTGGCATTCCAGTGCTAAAAAATGATGTATTTAGATGTGTTTGATATATTTATAAAGGTATATTCTGAAGCTTTGCTTTCAAAGCCAGACATTATGCAACAGAGTCGATTATTTTTCTTTTTCAGATGCACGCAAGTGTCAACAGGAAAGTGTGAGGTGAGTCTTACATAAATAAAACACCACAACAATAACAATAAGCACAGTGAACCAAATGCAATGTAATGTACTCACAAAATAGGAGTCCAGTTTTCTCAGTGTGCTGTGCACAGCCAAAAACAGAACACCGTGTAAAATTAGCAAATTCAAATTCAAACACAACAAAAGCTTAAAATATGACCACTGAGCAACAGGAAACATGAAGCCTCTGCACTGACGCTGCACACAAAAATCTGCGAGGAGATGTTTCTGTTGTTGGAGCAGAAAAACGACCGGTCGGGTTTCGGCTTAGCTGACTGGCATCTGTATGTTGGGATTTCTCAGTAAAACCATATGGGGGAATCTGATCTTGTTAGTGTTGGCCACAGTTTTCATTTGCGCTCTGCTAAAAGTCTTTCCAGGTAGTGTGCAGACTGAAACATTAACTTAATGCGCCTTGGCTATAGAAGTGGGCTGAATTTGTATTTATATTTTGTTACCAAGAATTTATTAATAAAATTAAGGCCTCTAATTACTGATTTCTGGATCCCTCCAACTGATCGCTATCATGCTGATTTCTGAGCATGCAATACTGCACCTAAACCCATCAGGTAAAGACACGCAGGCAGTGCTGAAGGTGATAACTGTTTGCAGGGTGAATTTTTCTATAGCTCAACCGTTTAAACTGCGAGGTGCCACCTCAGCTGATTTGAGTCACTGAACTTGACTTCTCAACTTTGTTTTGGGGGTCCAAAAGAATTTTCTGAAATTTGTGAATTAACGCTAACATTAAATAGCTGGATCTGTGCGATGCACCCACGTAGTCTATGGATCCATCACGCTAACCACGATAGCTATTAATAGACTTCACACTGCAGTCTTTTGACCAAATGCAGCCACTTGGGGTTTCTTTCACTAAAAAAAAACAGAAGAACCTTTAAAAAGAAATCTGTCTGGTTTATGTTCAAAACACTATTTTTATAGCTACTTACAATTTGGTAAGTATTATTTTCTGTCCATAGTTCACAATAGCTCAGAAAGAAAGACTGTAGCCTGCTTTCTGTCAGTTTTTAAAATATTACCCACTGTTGTGAAATACAGTAAGCTGCCCTAAAACAAAACATTATGGCCCTGGGTACCAAATAATAATGCAAACAATAAATAACATTTTGATTGGATGGAGGTCTTATGCTGCAGTGTGTGAAGCCATGCACAAATGATATTCTGCTAGACAATCTCCTGGCTCTTACTTTGAAAGATTAGTCACTGCTAACCAGATTCCTTTCCTGTCTTTCCTAACCGGCTGGCTCTCCGGTTGTTGCGTCGGTCTTTGATATCATTCAGCTGCTTCAGTCTGTCGGCTCCAACGTCTTGGACCGCTGCTGTCGACAGCAGTCCTCGTTCTGTTTTGTGAGCAGGAGGGCCACTCTGACCAGAACCTGCGGCAGGTGAAGAACTGGTTCATGCGCCGCTATGCTGCACTCAGCAAGACTACAGAGCAGAACAAAGACTACCAGCTGGAGTCCATCCCTGATATGAAGGCTCGTTCAGAGCTGATTAAAGCTCCACAACATCACCCAGAAAAAAACCAGACTAAAAACCTGTAGGAAAAACACAGATGATAGCATACTCAAATTCTGGGATTCATACTTTTATTTCCACCCACCTAATTCTAGCAGCGACATTCAAGTTAATGTGCACAGAATCAGCCTCCTTCCCCTAACCGTGATTTCCTTACAGGCTACAGTGTAGGTGTGGATCATTAAACTGCTACATAACATGTGTTTAATCTTACTCTTTATAGAGGCACAGTGAGATCTGTGCTCCACCGCATGCTGTTAAAGCACGAGGAGCTCTACTACACCACTCACACATGAAATTCCGCTTCATTTTAATTAGTGCACCGAGAGGTGTGATAAGCTACATGAGATCCATGTTCAAAGCCTCGAGAATTGATGGCTTCAAATGTACTGATTTGTGTTTAATCTCCAGTTGACATAATTACTAACAACATATGTTGTCTCGTATTATGATAACTAATGAGGGAAAAAAATGATGAGGTCAAGCCAACAATCATCTCTATCTTGTGCCGCTGATCAAAATTATGTATTAAGCACTTGATAAATATGCATGTAAATAAAGGAAGTAATAAATAATAAGGCCTCTGAAAACAAACAGTCACAACCGTCTGCAACACAATTGAGATTCCTGAGCATGCACAGGTGTGACTAAGTGAACAGATTGTGAATAGCATCTCTTTTATATTTATGAAATTGGTTATGAGTAATCTCAACAGTGCACTTAAAAAGAAAAAGACAGATAAAATACAAAGCTATTAAATATTTTTGAATCTGCAGCAGGAAAACTTTTTAGTCTGCATAAAATCATCTGAAAGAGCACCATGAATAAATTTGTGGTCATTTTAAATTCCCATTATATTCTATAATCAATATCCAAACAGCAGCAGAGTGCTGTGCAACGCCTGATATGACACGCCTCTCAGTGCGGAGACTCTGCGGACCTGCCGAGTTCTCATCGCCGGGAATGTCCACTCGCACAAAGTAATGAGATCATCCTGGGTGAAGTGATGCTGAAAATGAATCATCTCCTTCCTATCCCCCTAACAGCACAGTGGGTACATTTCTCCTGAACCTTGTACTCTGAGGCCATCCATCCTCCACCACCACGCGGGGCTATGGCTTCACTCATCAAAGCCGCAACCCACCGTCATCCGACCTCACCAACGAAAGCACCTGACAAGGAGCTCACATTTAATCCAATCATGGCCGAATAGGTCAAATCCAGCAAGAGCATTCCTGTAAGAGGTATTATGATCTTTCCATTTTGGGTGCTCATTCACTTGAGGATTAAATTCAACCGCAAACTGTTACACCCGCATTCCAGTTATTGTTTGGGCTGGTAAAGATCTATATTTGTTGATAAAGGCATGTCAACCCTGTAGATACACAGTAATACCCCTGTATCTTCGGGACACGTTTTCTATTAAGAGAGAGTGGCTATTTCAGGTAACGCAATTTTACGCTGAGACGAAAATATAAGAACATTCCTGTGGGTTATGAAATCACAATGCACAATGAATGGTGGGATTGAAGGATGGCCGTGGTCTTTATCCATCAGACCTCGCAGCCTGTTTTTATGCTGCCCCAATATTAGGACAAAGCACATTGATGAATTCCTGCTAGTAGAGGCTTTTTCCGGACAGACACAAACAAACAAGAAGAAAAAGGAGGTTGCAAGCTGGCCATGAAGATAAAGCTTAATCTATCACACCTCAGTAAGTGTCACAGAAAAAGAGTTTAAAGGTTTAGAATAATCACAGATGTCAGGAGTTATTTTTCACTGCACACAGGATATGAGTTGTCTTGGAAATATGATGTCTTGAGGAGCCATGCTGAGAACAAAGCTGGGGCTGGGACTACTGCCCGGGTAACTCGGGGGAAACGGTGCAGGCCACGGGGCCAGATCACTGACAGTGCCACGGGAGACAAAAATCACCACAGCCAGGTTGCCGGGACAGACACCCAACAGAGAGCAAACAGGCCTTTGACCAGGTGACCTGCTCAAGAGGGGGATGGGTGGGGTGGGGGGTGGGGAGTGGGAGGGACGCCAAATGTTCTAAAAGCTGAGACCTCCATTTGTGATGTGCGACTCACCCTGGTCGCATCACATAAATGAGTCTGCCATGGCTATTTGACATGCAAATTCTCACATAAAAGAGCAGAAGGAGCCAGACCACTGTCGAGGTACCAGTTTATTGACAGTGTAAGTGCAGCTCATCACATGATTGGTTCAATGCAAATCCATTTAGTGTGCAGTGCATTAATCATGCTGCAGGCTGCCAAGGTTCAACATTTATGCTACTGTGTAGATTACAAGGAGAGGGGTGTTGGAAATTCTGCTTAATAGCAAGGAAGCTCTCATTAGGCGCTCTCTGCTTTCATTCATTTTCCAGTGTTCCTTGTGGTCTTGCATGCTTGTCTTACATGACAGAGAAGCATGGGAGTGATGTAGCATGTGCAACGCATCTGCAGAAATTTGTATGAGATTTTGCCTCCTCTGCATTCGCTTCGTTTAAAGGTATATTGCTGGACCATTTGCAGAAAACGCTTGCTGTACAGTAGATATAGATATCATTACGAGATTCTCAATCTTCCCATCAAACTCCCCATGGGCTCTCTCAATTACATTCTTCTTGCAGAGCTGCACTGAGTGGGGTTCTGACATTATATTTGACGCTAATGTAATGTTACCACTGCACAAGACTGCATTACATAAAGGTTATATGAATTAACCCAGGTGTAAAAATAGCACGCAAATGCACACACAGCACCCACTGTGTGCATGCCACACGCATCTACCTCGATGAATGCTTACTTACTAGATTAATAGGTCTCCGTTACTAGCCGTGCACACACACAAAAAAGCTGATTGTCAAAAACTATCACGATCATTTAGTGGTTGTCAAACTTGATCAGAAGCAGCCTTATCTATTGAAGCATTGGCTGAGCACTGAATACATGTATATTAAAAACAGGTTTGCATCAAGAAGCACATGGAATCATGAAACACTGCACACACACACGCGCGCGCACACACACACACACACACACACTGTTCGTCAATATCAGATAGGACTCCAGACAGGATTTGATGGATGGAGGTGCCAGGGGGAAAATCATTTCTCCTAACTTACTGTGTTCTAGCTGCTGTGAATAAGAAGAAGCAATGGGAAGATCACAGGGTGCAACGTAGCAGGTAGTGACACAGGATGTAATGTACTATACTTTAGGTGCATATAACACAAGGACAAGAGGACTTGTAAGTGCGCGGTGAAGGTGGATACCGGAAAACTCACTGGCATCGACTGGCACGAGTTTGCAGCCGGCGCTATGTGAAAATGAAGAACCTTACTGCGCCTTTAGGGGCACAACGGCTTCTCAGAGGGGCAAAACCTTCCTAGGGACTAACATTGTACTTTTAGCAGTATGCACTTTATACCCTTGTGGTTTGTGCTTTACAGCAACAGGTCTTAAACTTCTGGTGACAATTTTGCACCTTAATATAATGTTGAAAAAATAAACATTTAAATAAGTTTAAAAATTAGGTAGCTGTGAATTTATTTTATATATTTGTATTAATTCATACATTTGAAGCAGGCTATTATAGTATCGGCATAGACCTTTTCTGGTGTTATCGTCCACTCAAATATTTATCTCTCTCACATCTACAGCTACAGTCTACTTAGAAAGACCATTCACACTGAAGAGGAAAATTTATAGTTTTTTTTTTTTTTTTTGTATTTGGCTGAGCACAGTCTGTCTCCTGATATTGATTCAATTGTGTTTTGACTGCTTGGGAACATTCTCTATATATACCATTTTGGTCCTTGAAAAGGTACACATAATTACCTTGAAGTCTGGTAATTAGCTCTATGGGGGGTGCATTTGTTTAGATTGTACCTGCAGGCACAGAAAATTTATTCTGCTAAATCCCCATTTCTGAGAGTTAAGAAAAGTGTAGTGCTCGTGGCTACAGTGAGGTGGGTTTGGATTGTCGTGGAGGAAAGTGTAGTAGAGACGAATTGCAGGGAGTGAACGGCATCACCTCTGCTGACTGCAGTGGGCTTCTCTATGCTCACAGACATGGGGAATGGAGGAATCCCCCAAAATATAATAACTAGGTAAACACGAAACTTTATATGACAGATCTCCTGCATTAGTTCACTTTGCACGGCAGATCAATAATATCTATGGAACAATGAGACATAGCTGCTGCTGTGAAGTCAAATGCTTCTGTAAACACGATTAAAATCACATTCTGCATGGGTAACTATTAGCTGCATATATATTGGGAGAAAAGTGCTGTGAGGGCGAGGGATAAAACATAGACTCCCATCACAGAGAGAAGTTTCCTATTCCAGATAGTAAAATCCATACACTGCTCTAAGGCACAAAGCTGCTCTAAAGACTGCACCGCATTTCCTGGAAGTCTAATGCATTCTTAGCCGGGATAAACTACCACTTTATGCAAGTCAAGGTTTCATCTGACCAACCAGCTGCCAATCTCATATTTTACCTCACAAAAATCCACACATCACTTAACTCATGAAACATGCACCGAGGTTTTTTTTTTTTTTTTGGCAGGACTATCTGCCTGCCCCTGCTCCCCATAAAAACAAGATTTGGGGATTTCCATTCTAATGATGAGCCGATATTCCACCTGAATATCATCTATTTAAGAGTTTGCACTAAGTGTCTGTGTGACAGGTTCATATTACAGGCTTTCTATCAGTGCTGTGCAGGTTTTGCTTGACTTGAAGCGAAGTCTGTTTTTGAAAACATGCGCCACCATTAATGTGTTTGTGATGCCAGCACAACAGAGGATTTGTTAGAGGAAACTGAGCTCGGCTCCCGCCTTCCTTCCATGGTATTATCCTCAATCATCTTTCAGCCTCACCGCAGAGTCTGACTGAAAAGCCTGTTTGCAAATTTCCAAACTTCACTTTGGCACATTGGTGGTTTGTGCAGATATTGAATATGTGTTACTTCAAACTATGAATTACATTTGTTTTGCGAGTGTGCGGCTGTTATCTTTTAATACTGCTTTGGTCACGCTGGGCTGGACTACAGCTACTGACTCAGATATCATTCTCAAACCTAAATCTGCAGTGTTAGCACTCACACGGATGTGAAAAAACACAATAATATTTGACAAACATCAATAATAAAGATGATCAATGTGGCAGATGATGCGTTTCTTGGGAAATATCTAATATGATGCATATGGCTCAGAAGATTAGACTTAAATCATGGGAGACTGCTGAGAGAGGGTGGCCGTCTTACATAAGAGATAAGCAATTAAAGTCTTTGTGCAAAATCCTGATACAGTTACCGATGGGTTCATAGCCAGGCTTTAATGAATAATTGATCGTAAAAGCTATTGTCGTGGAAATCAACAATACAAGCAGGAATTATTAATGACACTGCGTTTAAGTTTGCAGATGCAACATATAGACGTTCCTGAATTTTTGGACTATTTTTATCATGAGGAGGATGCAAAGGATGAAACTAGCTCCGGGTTCTGTATGGTACATCCATACAGTGCACGGTAATTTCATCCACTATCCGTCAAAGCAGTGAAAGTGAGGGCTCTGATTTATTCATAAGCCACGCTTCTTCTGCCAGGGAGCATTACACAAAGGCAGATCACACAAAGGTAACGATTCTGCTGAGAAAAGCAAACTACAAATCAAAACAAATCAAACCAAAAGGTGAGAACACTTTACCGTGATGCTCTGGCACCACACAGGTGAGCAGTATCCTGCAGCTTCTGGGCTCAACAGTTAGAAAACTAGAGCTTTGGTATCGAGCAACTGAAGGGAGGATTGTTTGGACAGCTGTTGGTGGGGTTTCTTTCATTAATTCTAATACTACAACACACAACGCACCTCAGTGGCTTTAAGGCTTCCTGCAGGTTCATGTCAGGAATAATTCAACATGATTCTAGCTGCACCGGCTCCATCAAGCTTCTGTCAGTTTCTATCAGAGAGTGAAGGTCATCACTCTGTCCTGCTTAGCTGGCCTCCTACAGCTCCAGCCACAAGTTCTCCTCCTCGTCTCTGAATCTCTTCTGACTGCTGTGGTTGAGGATCAGAAACACCAAGTCTATTTCAGTCCCTGAATTGGCTAAGCAGTTAAGAAAATAGCTGAATGGATAAAATGCTTCCTGAAGGCAACTTAAAAGTTGGACTTAACGATTATATATTTCAACTTTAGAACACATTATTGTCTGCAAGAACTAAAATTAGACATATAAAAAGGGGGGAAAAAAAAAAGAAGGAGCACATTGAATTTTAAACTATCTGGTCCTCTGACTGACCAGCTAATTTCCCCTTCTCCATTATTAAATGGCTTGCCTGTTCACTGCGTGCTTCTGACGTTTTAATTCAGACCTATTAAACTGGTTGAAATGATTCATGAGCTGCACACCTATAGCACAATCCACTCCTGACAGACACCAGCCAATCAATAATCGCACCGTAATAATCCTCTCTGGATTCTTTACACTGGCAACAATCAAATTAAAAGACAACATTGTGTCAGGCATTTTTTTTCCTTTTTATTACATACGACATCTTGACCCAAAGGTTATTTTTAATGAACAAACACGACTTCTAATCTAGAGCCCGTGGCCCGTCCCGCAGGTATGATCCATATTTGTCTGTGCACTCCTTCTTCCTAGTTATAGTGTAACACAAAAATAACACCGTGCTGCCTCAAAAAAAAAAAAAAAACTCAGGGAGATATAAACGTAGATCTGGATGTTTCACCATATTAGCACTTGACCTTCTCATGAAGGAGTACAACCAATATGTCAGCAGTTTCTACTGATTTACATGTAAGGTAGCATTGCAATATTAACTATCAATAAATAATACTGATTTACTATTGTTTCTATATTACTCAGGAGTGTCAGGAGACAGACATATAGATAGTCTATAATTTATTAGGGATTTCAACATTATTGTTTACTAATTGCATTTGGGTGTTAATGATGTGGTTATAACATATTAATATTATTATTATATTATTAGTAGTAGTAGTAGCAGTAGTAGTAGTGGTGGTAGTATGATCACATATTATTCATGAGGCACAGATAATTTAAAGAAAATAATTGTTAATACTTAACTATATGAGATAAACAGACTGGTGGTGGCGGTAAACATTAGATTTACTATTTTACACCTTATTCTCCACACATTTGCCACAGACATATAAACTGTATCAAACAGATACTGTATCCCCGGACCTCCACGTGTATTTGTGCCACTTGGAGGCCAAACTAAAAGCAACGTGCACATTCCATCACCTCCTGACATGGATCTCAATCCAGCTAACCTGCAAGCATCCAGCAGTGAGCATTACAGAAACATTACAGCATTAGCATTAGAATAATTCACAGTTGTGAGCCGCTCTCCTCTAGCTCTTTTTTGGATTCCACCAACTTGTGCAAAAAAAAGATTCACATGCTAACACGCGCTTTCATTTGGTTCGCAGCAGTGAGACGAAATCTTTGCTAATAGTTCATTTGACCTATTAACGTGCATGGCTGCAACATTCTGCAGAGCTGTACTGGATGAAATGTTGGCTGCTTATTTTCCTCGTTTCTTCCTATAAGAAACCATTTTCACATCCCACTTTGTTATTTTACAAACATTTGATATAAAAATATTGATGAGTGCAGCTTTAATATCATGATATTCAATAACCACTGGCCTTGCCAGGATGAATTTAAATGCTCGCGCTGTGCTGAAGCATTCCATGTACATGCAAGATCATAAATTCTATATATACAAGGTGGTCACGTAGTTACTTCGCACTCAACAAACAGCAGAGTTGTGGTTGTAGTTACTCCTTTAGGAATAAGCCATCACCTTTAGTGGGAAATTCAATAGGAATACGCAACATAACCATGTCACAGTATGCACCGGCTCCCCGTCTGGCTTGTGGCCAAGGAAGCAGTTTACTTGGAGAGCAGAAGCGACTGACAGATGCCTGAGCAGCAGCACAGCATTCATCAAGGCATCTGCAGGCTGTGAATACCGAAGCCGCCTCTGCTTGCATCCACCTGCAGCTATTAAGACTGCCAAATCCCAGGCATGAGAGGAGCTGGCTGAGGTAGTACTCAAGCAGCACAGACCTGACCCTGCTAGACAACAGTCAGCTCTGGGTGTTAAACCACCCCATCCGCTCCATACATCACTGTTATCTCTATCACCCCTGTGAAGATTAGCCTTCAGCCGGCACTGCCTACCTCTTCATACTGCTGCTGTTGAGCAAAAACCCAGAGAGCCCAGGCAACACGAGGTGATAACCCCAAAAAACAAGGTTTATACTTTGAAATGTGAGACAGCTCTGAGGTGTGTACAAGATGCCTTCCTTTCCCCCTCCAAATAAACGCAGTGCAACATTGAAAAGTATGATCTAATCTCTGATTAGCCCCATTGAGAGCTGTGCTTTTCATGTAACGTTGCATTATTAAAACCTAAATGTGATGTTTTCACACAATTTGTTACTGTGTTTAAACCTGTTGAGTAAATCTTGTTTGGATTTCCCACAAACATACCTGGGAGGTTCCCAGATCCTAAAATGGGAAACATTGCATAGCTGAATATTTTGCCAGCACTGACCTTTATGTTCAGCTGTATTTCATGCAGACTACCCTGAATTCATGGCAAGTGAATAGAACAAAGAACAGAATGAAACTATACTGATGTGATTTTTTTTTTTTTTTAATGTACTGCATTGTCACCTCAGTGTTTTGGATGAAGGTAGCCCGGTGGCCAAACTGTGCCTGCCTCTGTCATTATGTGGTGATGAGGACATGAAGGGGCCATATGTATTCTCCTGATGACCCTCCTGAGAGTAACCGTGGGGGCTACATGAACGTGGCAGGTTCATTAAGTCAGTGCTTAGAAATTAAGCTGCAAAGTGGCTTATTAATCATCATTTTCACTGGACTAAGTGACAAAGGAGTGTGATAACTGAATACAATTTGGAAGGGCTGCATTTGAATGGAAATGGCTAATGGCATTTTTATTATGCTCTAGTACCTTCCTGGGGAGGAGAGGGGTGAAGGAGTGTGTGTGAGTGTGTGTGTGTGTGTGTGTGGGGGGGGGGGTCCTTTCAAAATCCTTGTGTAGCAGCACAACTGCCAGCATGAATTGCTCTAGACAGAGTTGGGGTAAATATTGGTTACAGCTCTTTCAAAGTGAGGGCAGTGCGGGAGGCACACATACTGATTGAATGAAGTAAGATTGTACGTGCGCACTATTTTGTCACTATTATATCATTATGTGTGTAAGGTTAGGCTTCGAAAGCATTCCTTAACAAGATGATAACCAAAAACTAATTTTCAAGTAACATTTCCAATCATCTCAAACTACAGTTGGGTTCTCTTCAGTCGACATGGCCGTTTTTAGTGAAGAGAAAGCCGCGGATTACAGTCGCTGCAGGTGCGTTTTGCGCTTGAACCTGAAGATCTAAACAGGACTGGAATTTTGAAAGGGGGAAAGCGCGCTTTACTTCTGTCTGTGCCACCAAACCCGCGCACATACGTCCACTCCCCACGAGCATCTTGGTGCCCAATTTTTTTTTTTTTTTTTTTTTTTTTTTTTTTTTTTAAACGGAAATATGTGTTCACAAGGCATTCTGCTGAAATCTCTCATTTTAGCAGTGCGCTGCACTCTCACTGGAACGCGCAGGGAACCACGGAATATACTCTCGGCTGTTAACTTTCTTTACAAAAAAAATATCTTAAAGCGACATATGAAAGCATACCGTCTCCTGTGCCGTTACACGGTTATTGCGCAAAACCCACGGTAAAGGAAAGGCAGTGGATTTTCTGAGCGTCTCAGCGTGCAGGCAGGATACACACCGAATAGCGCAAAGATCGCACACTACTGAGTGGCACAATAACTTTGACAGATACCTTACCTGTTCAGGAGCGAAGACACGAGCGTACGCAGAGGAGAGAGGACGGAGGGTATCGGGCAGAGCGCCGAGCCACACAGCCTGCACTGTGGATGAAAGAACTGCTAGACGTCCCAGCAGTGAACTCCAAAGTGTGTCTGTCTTTTTTACCACGCCAATAAAGGACAGTGAGATTCAGACCACTCCCCCATTGTATCAAATTAGTCCCAACTGTTTCCTCCTGATCACAGGCGTCTCAGTTTCTAACATACTGCGGCCAGCGTGCTTCTGTTCTGCAGCGTGCAAGGCATTTAACAGTGATGGAAAGGCGAATCAGGGGAAATCTGCAAGTTGTGAAATAGGCAGCATACTGTATGTGAGACCACCGCCTGCCAGGCTCTGTCAACACGTGGATCCGACGGATGATTATCAATTCTCATATTTTTCTTTTCTTTTTTTTTCTTATTTTCTCATTATTATTCATTGTCTTCTGCAGAAACACAACAACAGCATATCCTCACCTTTTAAACCCATAGGGTGAGCCCATTTAAACATCCAGCAGTTACCAAGCAACACTGGGGGCATGTTTCTGCATGTTTCTGGTCAATTGGTGAACCTAAGTACAATACTCATTTTCTTTCAGGCAGTGGCACAAGGTTAATGTGGCCTTCCCCCTTTCAGTGATCCAGCAGTGATCCAGCAGAGCAGAGCATACAGTAAATGGCTGCAAGTCAAATGAGTTTTTATCAGGTCTTTGAGCTTTTGGTAAGTGGGTGAGATGGCCTTTGAGTTAAAAAAAAAAAAAGGGGGGGGGGGTGCAGATTCCTTCCATACTGGAAGTCGGGGACAAGGTTTAAATTCTTTACTTTGTAAAAGTAAATTCAGAGGTGGCACACATTTTAGTCTTCTTGGGATATGTTTCAAAGGCAGGAGTGTCAATCTGGCCCACTGGACTGCTTTGGGAAATGTGACTTTTTTTATTTTTGTGAATTTTATAGTCTAATTGTTGACAAAGATATCACCCAGGGCTTGTCATAAATGATGACAGAAATTTAGTTTTTATTATTTTTTTAAATTTATTTATTAGTAATCCGTTGCATAATAGGAATTAATTAGAACAAAGTTCCTCACAAAATCCAAATCTCTGTTTAACTTGACTCTGCAGTAATGAGGGTGAGGGTAATGAAAGACAGCTAGGCAGCTGGAGTTTAGGTGGCCACACCTACTACTGAGGGGAGGTAAGCAGAGTTACTGTGCACATGCACACCCACTCACACAGGACAGGGAGAGGTAGAGCGGCGGGAGAAAGAGAGAAAGGCGGGTCAGCACCTGGAGGACAAGAGGGACCTTAACAGCTTTGCTCTTTTACTCCCCCTCTCTCTTTTGAGTCCAAAAAAAAAAAAAAAAAAAGCATAATTCTGTTTCTGCATTGCTTTGCTAGTTGAACCATCTACAACTGCTCCTTTATTTGCCATATGACAAACTACAAATGAGGCACCACCCCATCACTCGGCATTGCTTCTGTATAGCTACTGTACACTGCACCGGCCCGTTGCAATGGTTGTCCTTTTGGCAGGTTTTGTCATCTCTTCAGAGAGCTTCTGAAGCTCCATTAGAGCGGCCTCTTGGTCACGTCAGTCCAAGACGTTTCATGTTTGGTTACTCGGTTTTGCCAGACAACCAACTCCAGAAAGAGTCCAGTGGGTTTCTAACATCTACTGTTATTGAGGCCACTGTTCTCCTGGGAACATTCAATGCTTTAGAAATGGTTTTACACCCTTACCCTGATCTACATCTTGTCACAGTTTTATTGCAGAGAGCCGCAGAGAGTTCCTTGGACTTCGTTTTTGTTCTAACATGCAGTATGAAATATCTAATCTTATACACACATGCGCGCACGCACGCACGCATGCACGTGCGCGTGCAGGCGTGTGTCTTTCTGGGCTCTAATCAAGGTCTAGATGCATCTAACCTCAATTATTTTTTTTACTTCATTTTCTCATCAAGGTAGAATTTTTAGAACTATTTGTAATATGTAATATGGAAATAATCTATAGTATTAAAAATGCTGGTTATCTTTGACATAGTCAAAAATCATTGGATTCACGAGAACAAATAAATCAAAATCTATTCAGCCTAATAATCATCTTTCGTTTCCTTCTGTGTCCTTCTAACCCAAACTCCAATAACGTGTCCCACACTGGTCTAACCAACTTAAGCGTTTTCTACCCTCGACACAAATTCAATTAAATTATTTGTACTTCTCCTCTATTTAAGGACGGTAATGACTCAGAGGTCCACCTATCTTTAATTGAGTTCTGGTCAAGAAAACACTTTCTGACAAAAAAGCAACTTGACCTAGAATTAAAGATAAAAGCAAGCAAATTAAAAGTGTTCATGATAATTAAAAAATGCATAAGAGCTAAAAACGAAAAAGATGCCCTTAAAACCCTGAGTTACGAGTTTGGAGTGGTAAACAGCAGCAAAGATTGCTCTCTTTCTTTAAGGCATTTTCTATAGTCTAAATAATGTTTCTGAAAGTTTCATGTTCAGGGTGCTGGTTTTCCTAATTCTACTCCTAAAAGGAGAAGTAGACTAGCATGCTAAACTAAAGAATGAAACAGTGATAAAACTATGAGATATGACACGTTTTTGCAAGAGCTTTGTCTTGTCGGGGGGGCTCATTTTGTGGCCTCATTCGGAGCACCTGGACGAGAAGAGAAAGAGAAGGAAGGCATTATGGCTACAGACAATAACTCCAGGGGCCATTCATGTAAGGAGAATTCCCACAGGAAAGTCCGCCTGCAGTATGCATGTCATTATCAATATAATCAACTCCCTTGTGAAATTTCACCCCTCTCCCCCAGAATAGAAAGGATGTGGTGAGGGTAGATTTCAGTTTCATGATCTGTGGAGAATGTGTTCAGGATCCAGGAATACAAACTACACCTTATCAGCACTTATCAGAAACGTCTACATAATTAAAGTATTCCTTTCAGGTAATTACTGCTTAATCCGATGGGACACCGAGTGTTACAGTATGAACTTCCTGATATTGAACAACCTGGGCGAGCGTAGCAGAACTCAGTAACACTAGAAGGTTTCAGTCATCAGGGTGACACGTTGACTTTTAAGCCCTGAGTTTGTCACTTGTTTTCCAATGAAACTGATTTTGATTTCCTTCTTAGCGAAAGAAAAACTCCCAAGACTGCAGCTTTTATTTGGTTAGAATTTTCTTTGCTTTAGGTTCATCGGCTGTAAAGGCACACTGTGCCCCGCAAGCATGCAGGCACGGAAATTTGGGTGACACTGGGAGGGTCATGTGAATTTCTATTTTCAGACTGTAATAAAGCCAGAGATGTATAAAGATAAAAGCCGTATGGGTTGCAGTTTATACCTGCCATCAAGCGCCATCATCTGCCTAGTACCAACAAAAGACACCAATTTTGTGGGTACTACGTCTTGGCCTTAAGTGGAACCATGTAGTCACAGTGAGGTTGCTAGGCAACAAGCAAAGACTTCAGCGAGCTACTGCTCCCTGTGTCACGCGGGGTCTGTGGATGTACAGACCGCGTGTCTGTGTGGAGGACCAAAATGCAGACACGAGGAGGAGGCGGAGTTTAAAAGTGAGCCGTTTATTCCGGCTGATGATGGACAGTTCAAAGAGTGAAACATAAAGCTCAAAAGGGGAGCCTGAAAACTCCAAACTAGTGAAACCAAAACTTGAAAAACACACTGGGACAAGGATGACAGACGCTCTGACAGAGGACTAGGGGAGACTGACTATAAATGTACAGAAGGCCAATTAGGGGCAGTGGAGACAGCTGGAGAGAACAACACACAGCTGAACTAAATCACAGAAGATGAGACAAGGGAAGCACAACTAAAAGCAAAGCACAAGAAACACAAACTCTCAAAGTAAAACAGGAAGTGCAATAACCAAACGAGGAAACGGAGGCATGAATGAAGTTATCACAGGAGATGAGACACAAGGGAGGACTAAACCTAAAACAACCAACTGACTAGGAAGAGAACTAAATACACTAAAGAAGAATACATGACGTTACTGTAAACCACGATCCTCCACCATGTTTTTCATGTGGTTGTAGAGACTCTCCTGACCTCCTCTGTACGTGTGAGTACTGATGCCCTCATTTTCAGCCCAGTTCTTGTGTAATTTGGCCTCAGCCTTTTCTCCCTGTTTCCCTTCTTTAAGAATGGCTTCTTGACAGCCACCTTTCCACTGAGACTATTTCTGATGAGGCTTCAGCAAACAGTAGATGAATGAACTCAAGGGCCAGATGCATCTTTCCCTGTCAGGCCTTTGCTGGATTTTTTTTTTTCATATTTCTTAAGAACATGACTTCCAGATTGGTTCCAGATAGTTTTTTTTTTTTTTTTCAGACCTGCCACGTCTTCTTTTGTCCTCTACTTGTCCAGTTTCCTCAAAATTTTAAGGACACACATTGTACAAAGTTTTCAACTAATAGCTCTTTGGGAAATTTGTTTAATTTTTACAGAAATACAGCTTACTTAGTTTTTAAAACTTTGTTAAATACACAAATATCTATCTTATTTATACATTTTTTTACATAATATGGCTTCTTTACCACTTAGTCAGTTTATAGTTATAAAACTAATAAAACAAATAAAAATGAAATTACAAGAAGTTCAACTAGACATCACTGATAATCCTCCGATTCCCATCTTGCTTCTCTTTAATATGGTTTTTCCCTTTCTTTCCCTTTCCCATCTTTTATAATATTTGTAAGGTTCATATTGTGATACTTTTTGTAACCCTGCCCCTGTAGGGGGGAATGGGGTATTGTTTTTGGTATGTTTGTTTTTTGTTAACAGCATTACAGCAGAAGTACCCGTCTGATTCATACCACGTTTGCACAAAATATTGCCAGTGACCCCTAGATCACCTGATTAAATTTTTGGCCATAATTGGGTGAAGGTAAAAAAAAAAAAAACAAGAAAAAAAAATCCCTATCTTTAGCCAAAGCAGTGCATAATGAGCAAATTGCTTTACTTTATATGGGATTTTTCTTTCCTTGTTCATATCCAACTTTTAGACCGTTTAAAAGTTGTATTGAGTGTGGTTAGCATACTCTTAGCTGAAAGCAGGTACCACACCACCATCTGACTGGACACAGGTGTTCTTTGGAGGTGTGTTAACATGTTTGATCTGAGCCAATTATAAATCTAGCCTCCTGTGCACTTTCCCCCAGTGAAAGTTTGTTTGTAAATTACATAAAAAGAACAGTTCAGAGTTCAGACTTTTTGGCGACTGCGTTGTGTCGAAGGCCGGCGTCTGGCTCCTTCTCACCGTCTGTTGTGCCTTTGATAAGATGCTGATGTTACAGCCCAAAACAAGATATGAATTATTTTTGCACTGAAGTATGCTCTCCATCTTAAAGGAAATCACCAGTCGCCAGTTTTACAGAGAAGATATTTATTAAATAGCAGACAAAAGAAATGTAATTTATTTTGAGTGTTATGTAAAGAGAGTAAACACTGCGAACCCGTGAAGCCCATAAACCTAACCAAAGCATACACTACCAAATCCCTGCTTCACGCTCTGAGGCAGGGAGCAAAGTAACTATTATATTGGCTTCAAATTCCATAAAGCAGAACCATTTATCAGTATACATGCAATTTACATGCCAACAGTGTTGTTGTCTAGTTAGACTGATTAAGTTCCCACACATAACAAACTGCACCTGCAGCTCTTTTGGAGGATGGCTTATTGTCTTTATGTGCTGCTGCATCATCTCAAACGTAGCTGTTACCATCCATCAATCGAACAGACTCTGAAGAATTTGTTCCTCCTTACATTCACACCAAACATGTTTTTATCACTGAGCAAAACAGTGAAAACTCCAGAAATGTAAGTGCTGCCCGCTCTTGCATTTGAAGCTGTTTTCATGCTAACCAACATATATCAAGAATGTGTATGTTTAAGTGTGCGTGCACTCCAAGCTGCAGGCGTGTAAGACAGAACAAAGTCAAAGTCAGCTTTTCTTTCAGCACAGACAGAGACTGATTATATTCCAAAGGAAGACCTAGCTTGTAAGCTGGCTGCTGTTATGATGGAGGACGGTTTAGTCCTGAATTCCAACTATATATCTCATTGACTGACTATGGAGAGAAAATGAGACAGCTGCCTTTTGATGTCCTGTTGTCATTTGCATAATCATATTCAATCAACAAGGGTTAAATTGAAAACACGAAGGGCACAGACCTGTGCTCTCACCTGCTTTAATGTTAGAACCACTTTTTCCCCCCCACACACTGTTTTGCTACAAAGTAGCATGCTGCTGTGTAACATGCAATTTACTTGATTACTGTGTGATGAAAACAGAATCTGTAAAGTGTAGCTTCACCTGTCACCCTCAATGTGGACACTTCACAGTAGATTTATGGGGTTTTAATTATAAATGTCTGCTGCTTTCCATCATGTTTATGGTCAATCACTGAACATCTGCTGCACTTCTTGTGTTTATCTGCAATTAACACAAAGTGTCTGCTGTTCTTAATTAATTATCTTTCTCTGTTATTAGGGGAAAAAAAGCTGCAACTGCAAAATTGCAGTCCCCATACAATGCACACCTACAAGAGCTCTGTTTTCATTCGTATTTGAACACTAACCATAAACACAAACACTGGCCAGGAGACACGAATCGCCGCATTAGTCCTGAACATGGTTAATGGTTAAAAAACATTTGTGAACATATTATCTTTAGGGTTCCTATTCATCCAATCCTCTGAGCTGCTGCACATGGTAACCTGTTTTACTACAAAGCAGTTCTTTTCTAACTGAAACCAGAAATCAAGCAGCTGGATTGTATCAATCGAAACAACACATGTAATATGGCCATAATAAAAGTCAAGCTTCAGAGAAGGGTTACCGACTGTAATAAATCAGCTTTATCACTAATGAATCATCAGTTCATTGTACGGTAGCCTTTCAGCTGTAAAAGTTATTCTTTTCTGCTTGCTGTTGGCACAGCTGTCATTAGAACACCAAAAAAGAGGCACTAAAGTCTGGTATTTCCTCCTATTTGAAATGGCCGGAAGAGCCCTGCTGCAATATTGTGGTAGAAGAGCTGCATCTCAGCAGCTGACTCCAAACTGTGAGGAAGCTGGATAGTCATATATGTTGTCTTCTCTATTTTTGCATGTAGAAAACATACGACAATGTGGCAAAAGGAACTGCAAGGAACCTCTTCCTGGAACTGCGAGTGACTGAAAAATGATGCAGCAAGGAATTTATTTTTGCTACTTAATAATAAATACTGCAATTTGCTTACTTTGCAATAACAGATAATGAAGCAATTAATTTGAAATATCCTGCCACTTGAAGGCATACTGAATCACAGTCAGCTGATATACTTGCACCAAAAATATTCAGGCAAAAATATTCTCTTTTTCTTGTCAACATCAACTCCCTAAATCTCGCATTGGCTTTTGCCTGGGACTAATACAAATTTTGATTTTTTAATGACCTACTACTACTACAGTGTTCCTGTTGTGAAGTGAAGTTCACCAGTGAGGTGCACACATCCACAGAGTCCTTCATGCTGCAGCTGTTAATAATGATTCATAGCATTTCCTCCCCCTCAGTGTGTGAGTAGGATTTCAGAGGGAAGAGACAAATCAGAGCTGCTTTTTATATCCCGACCTTTCAATCAGGATCTGACCTGTCTATAATAAGTGACACCCAAGCCTGGATGTGTAATGTATGTGTGCCGGCTCAACAAATTGCTTCACAGGGGACCCGAGGAGAGCCTTTCTTTTTCTGACAGATGAAACCCATGGAGAAAGAGCCCTTCGCAGGCTGCACTTTAACGTCAAGCTAGACACAGCTTCAAAATATTAAAAAAAAAAAATAGCTACATTTAAACACTATCACACGAGTGCCTTTTATATAAACAGCTGTGCAACTGCAAAAGAACATAATGACTCTGATTGTATGAAACCCAGCCGCCATTTGTCATGTTATTATGGCTGCTGCAGCTTTAATCAGAAAACCCACTTGGTAAGGTGTCAGCAGTGGCTTCTGCTATTGCCTCAAGTCACACTTCTGTCTTATTAGATCTCTGAAATTTTATTTGCTTACTGAGGCAACACAGGTTTCTTTCTGTAATTGTCTCTTCAGGGAGAGAGGTCTTAATGTGTTATGGGAAGAAACACGAGTTTTTGACTCACTTTCATCTGGCCACAGATGACACTGGCCAGAGACATGGTGACTAACAGGAAGAATAAACTTTTCAGAGTGGTCAGCTCTGTGACAGTAAATGCCGAAATCATTCATAAAGCAAATCAAATAGCTCATCTGCTCAGACCTGTACGACTTGCAATGAGGTGAATGAAATTACTTGGGAAATATCTTAACTAGAGAAAATTGTAAGCATTATGGGAGTAAAGAATTATGAAGGTTAATAGAAGCAGCAAAAGCATAAATAATTTGCCTTTAGTCTGGCCAAATGGAAAAATAACTTGTGATTATTCAAAGTGTTCAGAAAAACCTTTTGTTAAAGGTTGTAATTGTTGGGAGTAATTCTTGGGATGAAAAATGCAGATGCACTATAAATTCAATTATAGACTAGAAGTACATTCTTATTCTCTATTCTTATTTTATAGTTTTACGTGTATATAAAACATGGTGGGTATTTCCTCAGCTTGCTGCCTGTACAGTGGAATTTTTGCCAGTGGATGAGAGATCCTGACTGTTATTTGTGCGTATGTGCCGAAAGACAGTTCAGAGTACCCAATCTTCTTGGAGTTGCTGGGCAGGGTATTCGAAGGTGCTCCATCTGGTGACTCTGTTGTCCTACTAGGGGACTTCAATGCTCACGTGGGCGACAACAGTGAGGCCTGTATCATACCATCAGATCTGCGGCCTTTGGGAGCAGCTGACAGGTACCGGCAGGCCAAGCGTAATGCGGCTCAGGCAATGGCTGAAGCAAAAACTCGAATGTGGGATAAATTTGGTGAGGCCGGGGAGAAAGACTTTCGGACGGCCTCGAAGCGGTTCTGCAAACCGTCAGGTGACTCAGGAGGAGAAAACGATCCTCTACTCACATGGTGTATACTGCAGGTGGGGTGCTGCTTACTTCAACTGAGGATATAGTTGGGGGGTGGAAGGGATACTTCGGGGATTGCTGAATGGTCCGTATTGTTACTGTCAGACTCCTTTCCTGTGGGTGTTGAACTTTGCCAGGGCTGCCCTTCGTCACCATTTCTCTTCATCATTTTTATGGACAGAATTTCTAGGCATAGGCATAGAAGGCTTCCGCCTTGGTGACCTCAGAATCTCATCTCTGCTTTTTGCGGATGATGTGGTCCTGTTGGCCTCATCAGGTGATGGCCTCCAGCTCGCGGTGGAGCAGTTCACAGTGTGAAGCAGCAGGCATCAGAATTAGCTATGACTGCAGTGATGCTGTACTGATGAAGAGAGAGCTGACCGTAAAAGTAAAGCTGTTAATTTACCAGTCAACCTACGTCCCTGCCCTCACCTATGGTAACGAGCTTTGAGTAGTGACTGAAAGAATGTGAAAGTTGTAAATCTGCCATTCCAGTATTAACAATTCAACTCTGTGGTGTGTAACATTCAGTTACTGCCACTGGATCAAATGTTGGTTTGGCAACAATGATAATGAAACAGTGAAACAGCAATTTAGCATCAAAATATTTACTGGTCAGTTGCTGCTTTCTTTTTCCACATCATTGAGAACTGTGGCCAGACAGTTCAATCTTTGTTTCGTCTCACCACAGGATTTTGCTTTTCATAGTCTGGGAGTCATTCAGCTGTCTTTTAGCAAACTCATATTGGGCTGCCATGTGACTATTATTGAGGACTAACTTTGGTCTGGCTGCTCCACCATGAAGGCCCGATTGAACTTCTTTAAGGTTCTTTCATCTTCCATTTATGTCTTGTAAAGCACAGTTAATAAACCCCCAACACTTGTTTTTGCCTTGTGACAGTGAAGTATTTAATCTGTATTTAATCTATTTTAAGATGAAACATATGAAAGTGCAAAAGATAAAAGGATCTAAAAACTTTCCTCATGCAATGAATATATTGAAGATTTATATTCATGTCTTGTTTTGTGTGAACCGAGCCAATGGAGGCAGTGTCAAGTGGGCTGCAATATGCAGTCCCCATTCTTGTGGGAGTGTGCAGTATGTGCTCCAGATCCAAAGGTGATGGATAATGCATCTTCTTCTTTTTTTCTCCACCTCCAAAAACCCTATCCATGTGACAATATCTTGACATCGTCTGACTTGCCACCCCTGGAGCATCAGCGAGGCATCTCTGGGCAAGAAAAAAAACCAAACTCACTGGGAGAGGGAGATTTCCTCTGTGTGTTCCTCCTGAAGTACTGCAGTAGCTCCTCAGACTGATTTCCTCTCCTGTGTCTACATTAGCTACAACAGGTGCCTGAGTACTTGTGATCAGGCCTTCAGACAATAAACCAGAGAAATAAAAACAGTCGAACAAACAATGGAACAATTTTATGTGACCTTAATCTGAGCTGAAGCATCATGTTGTGCAAAATCTGCAAAAACAGTTATACTGATGGACTTTTTCATTGAGTGGGCTGCTGCTTGTCAGCATTATTCTCTTTTGGTTTGCACTTGAGGGTGTTCTTAGTAGTCACTCCCAAGTACTATTAAGAGGACTTTTAAGCCTGTGATGAGTTTATTTCTATGCAAATTTTCTTTGTAATGATAATAACTATGTTAATAAGTCCCATGCCATATTGGACAATTTAGTTTCTAACATGTACTTTGGCATCTTTGTCTGACAAAAGGGGTGAAGAGACCTAACAGTTCCTAACTACAGGCCAGCACACAGAAATTAGCATACTCTCTTGCCCAGTATTTCCTAGGAGGCTCCCTTTGTGCAATCACACCATGGCACACATGACAGAAGAATTTATGACCATGGAAAACATGGAAATTCCTACACATGCAGACGAATGTTCCCACTTGGTCCGCAGTACCTCACCAGCCTAGGGGGGGCATGTAAAATAAGGCCCTAGAACAGTCATCTCTGTGCTGCACTGTGAGAAACCAGCACTTTTCCTAAAGTGGTGCAAGCCCATTCAGTGCCTTTGCTGTATATCTGTAAAAGTCAGCTTGTAGCTCAAAGGGGGAAAGCTTGTGTCCATGAAGTTTAAACATTCATCCCTCCAGCAACGCAACAGCTTATAATGAATAGTGACCCAGTCGTTAGTGCTACTGTTTAGCTTTTAATTTTTACAGCATTATGAACAATAAGTATCATTATTTTTTTATTTATCTAAACAATATCATTTATTTATTTTTTAATAACAATGAATGAAATGACTCTGTAATGTGGAACTGGTCACTGACGCTGATGAACCCACAGTGAATGATCAATTCTGTTGTTTCCTTCAGCTCTACAGCGCTTTTATTGTCCTTTACCTCATTGTTTTGGTTTTTTGGTGCACCGTTTTACTGTTTTGGTTCAGTCGCTCTACAGGTGGTTGGTGGAAAACGTCAGATAAATCTGTTTGCTGGCTGCCCAGCAAAAATACCCTACGAATGGTAGAATGCATCAATGTGTAATGTGCCATTATAACGAGCCATGTGTGATAAATAGCAGCTAAAATGCAAGTTAATAATTAGGATTGCATTTGTTGAGTGGTCAATATGGATGACCAAATGACTGCTATTTTTTTCCATATCTGTTGACTAAACAAACAACTGTTTGCTAAACTAAATCAAATGTAATAACTGATAATATGGGAAATGTTGTGCTTCCTGCATTTTCTACTGCCGCCAGGCTGCCAAAAAAGCTTTTTCACTTGCTGTTTACCAAAGTAAGTGACCGAAGTAATTTGTCACAGAAAAACAAAGACAAGGGTCAATAAAAGTTTAAGATAAGAGTTTTAGGCAACCTTAGTGATGAAATTTTGAACTTCTCAACTAGACTAAGCATTGTACTGACCTGGGGCCCAAGAAACACTGTTACTAAGTCTGAACCGCATTAGATAATAGTAAAAATAAATAAATAAATAATAATAATAATAATAATAATAATAATAATGCTTGTTTAAACAGGTTTTTAGACAGGATTGTGGGAATGAGTTCCAGAGATGAGAGGCTGAGTAACAGAATGCTCTGGACCCCATTGTAGGTTGACAGACAGGAGGTGTAGTGAGAAGCGTAGAAGGAGCGGATCAAAGTGTACGTGAGGGAGTGTAAAAATTAATGAGAGCAGCGATGTATGGGGGTGCAAGGTTATGAAGAGATTTGTAGGTGATTAGGAGAATCTTATATTCAATACGATGGAGCCAGTGGAGTTCCTGAAGGATGGAGGTGATGTGTTGAGTGGAGGGGGGTCGGGTAATGATGCAGGCAGCAGAATTCTGGACCGTTTGAAGTTTACGGAGGAATTTCAGTGGTAAACCGTAAAGAAGTGCGTTACAGTAATCAACGCGAGACGTGGCCAAGGCATGAACAAGGATGGCGGTGCTGACGGGTGTGAGGGATGGACGAAGGTGGTTGATGTTGCGTAGATGGAAATATGCAGACTGAGTAAGGTTATTGATTTGGGCCTCATAGGAGAGTGTGCTATCCAGCATGACACCCAGACTCTTCACTTTCTTGTGGAAAACTTGACCAGAAAGTTCGGATCGGTTTGGCGTCATCAATGCATTACTTGTGACGAAAGCCTTGATGAATGTATCTCCTGCAGACATGCCAGATGGCGTCCCGGTGGAGATGCAGCATATTTGGAAGCACAGCTAAAGTGAACCGGAGTTGTATGAGTTCATAAGCCGAGTACTGGATTATCAATGCCGCCAGTTTCCATAACAGGGACAGAATAATCCAAGTGTATGACGGAGTATTAGGGCCACATTGAGAAAAAGAATAGAAATTGTGCATTTTGAGAATAAAGTCAAAATTTCACAAGACACAATAAGACAGCTGATCATGTTGTTTCATCTGCCCAAGGCATTTTGTAGAGGGGATAGCAGCCGTGGCCGTTATTTGACTTGAAATGATGACTTCGACTTTTGTCTCAAAATTTTGACTTTATTCTCAAAATGCACAATTTATTTCTTTTTTCTCAGTGTGGCCCTAATACTCCTGCATACAAGCGAGTACTATTTATATGAGCAACTTGTTGGACCATATTACTGTGGGGTCCAGAAATAATCAAAAATCACAGAAATTTACACCCAGGATAGCGGCAGCCGAACGCGCCAGCGTTCACCCTGGAGGTCAACAGCTGAGGAGATGATGGCGATAAAACAGATGGATGGACATTCCTCAAATTATTGGTGAAATAAACTAAAGAAAACAAGCCATAGTTCCAATATTACAGCCAACAGCTGCTGAAGGATGAAACGGTATCATGCCATTCATAATTCATTTGAAGTGTGAATGTGTGTGTGTGAATGGGTGAATGAAGACATGTTGTAAAAAGTGCTTTGAGTGCTCAAGTACAGTAGAAAAGCTCTATATAAGAACTAGTCAATTTGCCATAATTTGCAATTTAAAAAAACTAAAACGATTTAGTTTGAATTAAATTTACCAACAAGAGCTGGAAGAAGAAAATTATGTGACAAAAAGGAAACTCCATCACCGTTAGGTGACCTCGAATTAGAAGAAAGACAGGTAGCAGTTTTCTGTCTTTGCTCATTCTGTCTAATGAAAATCGAGTATAGACATAACTGGGTTAGAATGTCAGCTTTTTCTATAGCATGCATGGACAGACTAATGCTGCTGCTTTCAAAGGGCCAACCTGCTTCCCAATTTCCCCTCTGATCCAACACAGAAACACGGGCAGATAAAACAGAAGCAAGGTAGACGGCAAGCCAGAAACCCCCAGCATGACAGAGAAGGGAACACCGAGGCTCATTAACAGCAGCCGCCTGGACCAATCCCAGTGCTCAGTGTAGGGAGTAAGAGCCAACTCGCTCCATTACAGAGAGGAGAGAGACTTCTAAAGGGCAAGACCATCTGGAGCAAGCCTCACTCATTTTTTCTTAACTGCATATGGGCGGGAGGCAGTGCCCAGATTCATCAGGCAAGCTGATAATCAGATGCCACCGACACTCATTCATGTGGCTCTGTGTAGGGTCAATTGTGGCCGCTGGTGAAATGTAGCAACTGAACTGAACTTAAACGCAAAAAAAAAAAAAAAACTCAGCATGGGTAAAATATTTTTGTGAACTCAAAGCAGCGTAGTTGATGAAAGCAACAGGGCTTCATCAGAAGCAGGACATGTTTTTAAGTAACAGTACGTACAGCCATGTCTTCTCCCTCAGTGTCCGGGAAATGTCAGTGGAATATCACAGGAGTAGGTGAAAACTCAGTATCCAGTGTTAAGATGACATTCGTCCCCTGAGGACAAATGGCTACATATGAAAAATTGATACAGGGCAGAAAATAGACTTCCAGTCTGATAGTGACCATGAGGCTACCACAGAAGGAGTCTGCAATAGCAGTACAATTTACCCAAATTAATTATTCACTGGGCAGGAGGCTGCTATCAGTAACTAGACACACAATTACAAAGACACAAGGTTGGGCTTGTTTAAGGGTACATCCAGAAGAAAACTAATGAGGGCTGACACACTGATTGATGGCAGAGTCCAGAAGCTATTTGTCTGCCCTCTGCGTGAAGTTCTTTGCTGAGAATCAATCTGGATAAGCCTCTTCTAGGATTAGTAACACAAGGAGAATGAATGAAAGTACCAGCAGTCATAATATTTTCCTGTGAAATTACAGAATACGATTCCGGTGATGGTGACATACAGCGGTGCTTGAGCAAATCCTTGGAGGCTGAAAAATAGCGACCTCTTCGGAAATACACCGCAATACGTGTACACGTGAAGTGTCCTCAAAATGCTGTTGCAGTAACCCCACTGCTTCTCAGCTCAAGGGAGCTGTTCAACATGCTCACAAGTGACAGCAAGCTTTAATAAGTGAGCCGGCAGCCAGGCTGTATGGAACACTGCTTCCGTGCTCTGGGCAGATGCATAGATAATCAAAGCATGACAGTAGGTTTTACATTTCAAATAACCCACGGTGCATTACCAGCAGTTATTTACAGTGTAAGCACTACTCATTAATTTTTAAACAGGCCCTTAAGGTCTGGTTGACAGACAAAGCTGGCGAGCGAGAGCAGCAGAACGAACTGTTGTTGTTTTTCGATTCACAATATGAAACATAGTAATGGCACCGAGCAAAGTGCTGGAGAATGCATTATTAATGCGTTGATGATGTAATATGTAAAGGTCATGGCCATTGTCTCTGCACACAGTCATTCATCATTTAATGTGTCTCCATGTACAGTATTGCACAATATTACTGCACAGCCAATTTAAAATATAGATATTTTGCAGATGTTCATATTCAGGAAGTCCGTTTTTAAATGCAGGTGTAGTTATCTGGCTGTAAATCTGGATGATCTAATTTATTTCTTGGATGCTGTCTTTTGAATGAAAACCCACAGGACAGCTTGGCAGATGTCTTTTCTTACTGGGAGTAGTGGGAGTCCCAGACGCCGCAAATGAGACTGCACAGCTGCCACGTCTCCATCCACACCGGTGTTGTGTATGTCAGCCGGCTTTCGTGTACAGGTGTGTTCCCCTGCTCTGCTCTGTGGAAATGAGGCTGTGACAGCGTGTACCTGGTAATCCTCCTCTCTGGCTTTCCCTGCTGCAGCTTTGTGATCTCATTTTCCATGAGTGTCTCATTAATCCCCGTCATGGCCAAGGGGCCCACCACTCCTGCTGTCATCACCTCGTAGGATCTTCCAGCCACCGCACGCCAACCCAAGGCCTCCAAACAAAGCAGGCAGGTGAGGAGGGGAAAAAAAGCGGGCCCGTGTAGCGGCCACAAATCATCGATGAGGGTCGGACTGTCTCAAACTGTGAGAACTCACCTTGGTTTGGCTTCTTGCAGCCTTATAAATGAAGACTGGTGTGTTCTCTGATGGATGGCGTGCATCAAAATAGGAGACCGCAGAGTTGTTTGGCCGTGATAAGTGTTGCTCAAAACTGCCACACACATTTTATATGGGAAGATATTTGTTCAAATGAGTGTCACATTCAGTCGATTTTTAGTTATCGCTTGCAGTACTACATATGTGTAATGAGTTCAATCATACTTATTAAACTAGATGAAGCTGTAGCTTGAGTATGTTATGTGTTGTGTAATGAGGGTGCTAATGATGCTTTAAAATTGTTTACTGGAAAGCTCACCACTAAGTGCTCAGTTCAATCTTTTATCACATGGCTTCACGACTAACTTCAATATCTTCAAATGACAGCATTTGTCACTACGGTGCAAAGATGGAAGTAAATCGACTGCTAGCGAGTCTGCAAAGTAGAACAGAAAGGACTGTGGAGTACAGACTGCTCTCTTCTTCCAATCAAATATGAAGAGTTTTGTTATTTGTTTTTTTCTTTTTAGTGTAGCCTATTATTTTGTGACTGTATCATCTCAAAGTGTAAAGAGTCAAATAAAAATCCAGCTAATTGTGCCACATGTATAAGAATGTCAGCGTGTGTTAGGATTTTACAGAGACTTTGTGTTTTGAATGATGGTCGTCTTCGTCATTCAGCTGCTGTCGCCACGGTGGATCATCTGCCTCAGCCTCACCCTATCCCTAGCATCCTCTCCTATTGCTCAACCTGTTGTCTTTGCTGGTCACTCTCAACAAAAATCTGAGCATTGTCACCTCTGTCATCAACATTCCCAAAGCAAGCATCACTGTTGTGCACTTTCTTAGCATGAACCATACTGCTGCTCAGTGATCAGTTACCTCTCTTATTAACCTATCTTCACCAACTTTATCCCTCTGTACTGTAGTTACTACAGCTCCACACGTCACCCTTATCCTTGAAAACGAATACTGATTGGAAACTATCAATAAACACAAGCAGGAGGAAGACCATGCAAATTAAAAAAAAAAACAGTTGGCTGTACAGTACTTACTCAGAAGAGAGCAAAATAGTATTACCCGTGCTCTCCAGCACATAGCCTGCTTTAACTCATGTAGCTGATGCAATATGTTGATGATATTTTTAAGTCTGTGCAGTTGTGGTTAATCTGTTGTAACAGTTTTGTCCTAATGATGTCTCTCCTTAGGTTAAGCTAACAATTAGTTCATTACTGACACCTAAAATCATTCAGAAATTTTGGCACATTTTTCTGACTTGCATTTCTGCAGAGAAAACCTGCCAAAGTTTGCGTTTTACGTTACGTTATAGTGTTGACCTGTTGTTTTTTATATTCATACATATTTTTATGGTAGAACTGTGTTAAATGAGCAACCTAATGTGAAAAAAATAAAACAATTCGTTAAGGCTCCAGTCAGACAGGGCTAGAGACTGGTTGGCAACCACAAGCTGCTAGAGACATATGTGCATTCCCTGTCTGGTTTGCAAGGGCTTACTGGAGGTTGCTGTGAGTTGCGAGGGGAACATGGTCCCAAGAGGTATACGGTGCAGCCCCAAAAACCTTGCAATTGCTTTGCAAATCTGCCAGCAACCAAAGCAATCAGGAGGAGGTTTATGATTAATTTTGCAACTCATTTCACCTGGAGACAACCAGCAACCTCCGACAACCACTTGCCTACAGGTTCAGGAATGCACATTTTTCCCTAGCTACCAGAGGTAGCCAGTAGGGCTGTGAATCTTTGGGAATCCCACGATTCGATTCAGAATCGATTCTTGGGGTCACGATTCGATTTTTTTCC
>JAVDPK010002977.1:277744-293601 GCA_034780415.1 Cichlasoma orientale
AATGAGAATCGATTCTGAATCGTTCAATGTTAGAAACGCGATTCGAGCTCGAATCGATTTTTTCCTGCACCCCTAGTAGCCAGTGGGTTAACATTGGTCTCCAGGCCTGTGTGACTGAAACCTGATAAACACGTTTAGTTTTTTACATGTATTTTACATGTAAACTACAGGGTAAAATATTTAGTGAAGACTAGGGCTGTGCCATATCGTGCTCCTATATCGATAAGATTTTTAGGTGATATAAAAGTGTCATATTGCTGTGTCACTACTATTGCACCATAAGGCTGCTGCTGACTCACACTTCAAATTAGGAAAGTCTGACATCAGTGACAGTAGCTCATCACTGCTGAGTTTGTCCACATAAAAGCTCATTCTACCATTTTCAGCGTTTTCACTTTTCATTATGCAACGGCAGCGTATTCAAAACCCTTTCATGTATAAAAAAGTAGTGCCTGTTCTGTAGGAAAATCAGTTTGTCATGCCCCCTGCAAGAGTTCAGTCTACATGATGTGATAGCAATTGGTGTTTCTAACAGCTTGTCCCTTTACACACTCCAAAAGCTGAAATTGTTTTTGTGCAATTCCAAAATCATATCCCAGGTGACTAAAATGTGGCCACAACTGGTGAAAGCGTTGATTTGACAGTTTTAATAACCGTCTCTCCATCCGTCCATTTCTCCTCTTATCAAGGGTTAGGGTTAGAGAGAGAGAGGATTATTTGTTTTACTCCTCATTTTAAAAATATTTTTTATAAAAATATTTTAAATGGATTTATTACACGTAAGATGAGAAGGAAATACAACTCATAATGGTCAAGGGGTTTTTAGAAAGCCCACTGGAAGTCATTTTAGCTGTGGTATAAACTATTTAAGCAGTTACAGCCTGAGCTTGCTATAGCTGAAAGATTATGTGAAGTACCAGGAAAAGCCCAGAAATAAAAAAGCTATCAGACTGAAACAAAAGAACTGTTTCACTGACGACAGACACTCGGTCTACTTGATGTCAAGATTCTTATGAGATCTGAGATTCTCTCTGGCTCTGCTTATTGTAGGCGAAAACAGCAAATAAAACATTCCTACCAGATAAAACTGGAGCAGTGTCTAGATATGTGTGTGCTCATACAATAATCTTGGTAATGGGGCAGCACGGTGGTTAACACAGTTGCCTCATATCAAGAAGGTCCTGGGTTCAAATCCACCATCTGGCCCCTCTGTGTGGAGCTTGCACGTGTCTGCGTGGGGTCCAGGTACTCCTCCCACAGTCCAAAGACATGCAGTTACTGGGTAAAGTTAACTGGAGATTCTAAATTGCCCACAGGTGTGAATCGTTGCCTGTCTCTCTGTGTTAGCCCTGAGACAGACTGGCGACCTGTCGAGGGTGTACCCCGCCTCTCACCCTATGGCAGCTGGGATAGGCTCCAGCCCCCCATGACCCTCAATTGGAAAAGTAGAAGAAAATGGATGGATGGATAATAATCTTGGTGATCATAAACAGTCGCTAGTAAGACATATTTTAAGACCTTAACAGCATTCCTGCATTACGGGTGAACAGTGCTTATAAATGTGCCTCAGGAGCCTGGCTGCTAAATATTTTAAAAGAACTGGCCCAGTCGTCAGAGGGGCTACAATATTGGAGTTTTTTTTATTTGGGGCCCCACCTGGAGCTTTAAAGACAAACACCAAACACAATAGACTGTGTAAATAAATCCACAAAATATACACAAGACGCCAGTGGGGCAGGGGATCAACAAAATTTAGAGACATATTTTATTCAAAGTGTCCCATCATAAGATTTAACTCTCCTTCTCCTGCCACCTTTATGATTCTGCAAACCCATCAAACCAACATCTCCACCACAACATAATAAGATTTGTCTTGTAGTTGAACAATAAATATAAAATAAATGACACTTTGTAATGACTAAAAATGAATTTCGTGACAATCTGGCTGCAGCCTCTATTTCAGGTCACGGGGTCACGGCCAGATTAGCCTCTGTTCCAGTAGCTTTGGAAACTCATTCAGTTTTCCTACCACTGGTCTCGCTCAAAGAATAAGGCACGTTCCTTATGTCTCCCATCCACAGTCGATGTGGAAATAATTCAAAATTCACTGCAGCTGTGGCACTATGAAATGTATTAAACAGTCACAATTTTAACTAAGCAAAGAACAAAGAGCATCAATAAAAACTGTGGTTCCTACGAATGATATAAGTGCAGCTTCCTTTCCTGTCAAGCCTGCAAATAAGGTTTGTGGGGAATGTGTTTGCAAAAACCTGTTGCCCTCATATAAACAAAGACTTAATAAAGAGTTAAGAAAGGCTCAGTTATAAGTTATTAGTGTCTTCATTAATGCCATTCACCTGCTTAGCGATGTTTTCTTTCTTCTGGAACGGAAACAAGAAGTTTTCAACAATGTTGAGCAACAATGTGGCAACAATAGCGTCCGGTCAATACTGAGGGGGGAGCAAAAAACAATTTTTTATTGAAATGGGAGTGTTATAAAGTTATGGCAAAATCTTTAAAAAAAAAAAAAAAGCAAACAGATGCTTACTACATCCACACCTCCCTCAGGAGATGTGGAGAAACATTAGCATTCATATAGAGTTGTGTTTTTATCCACCGGATGAATTCAACTCCAGTGTTCACTGTCTTCTAGCTCTCTTCGGAGCTCAGTGGCGTTCCGTCAGCACAAGCGAGCTAAACAGTGTTTGTCCAGTGAAATCTGAAAATAGATGTCAATTAAAGCCGAAGTTAAAGCGATCTCTCACCTTTCATCTCAAAAAGCGTTCTCTCATAAAGCTTTTCACCTGTTTGCATCCATGCTTTAAATTACTGCAATCTTCTGGCCGTGATTGGCTATTGTTTCTGGAACCAGGCTGAGCGCTGCGTGATTACTTTAATATACATTCTTAAAATAAAGGTGTACGCCTGGTTTTCTGAGCTCATTAAAAGCTGTTTTGTTAAAGATACATGGTCCTCACAGGACAGCCACACTACAAACATATGATTTAATAAAATTACTGTATTCAGTAATTACTGGAGATTAGGTAATTTATTCTAACTGAGCTCAACCTTAAACATCTGCAGCAGTAATATTGATCCAATAAATCAGGAACATGATTGACACTTGCTGAAGGAGTCGCTGGTCAGTTAGTGCATAGCCAACATTATCAACATACAGAATCTAATGTATTACTTAATACTTAATGCTTACTTAATGAACATGTGACTCTGCTGCCCCCCCCACACACACACACACACTCTCCATCACTTCATCACTCCAAAATACTAAATAAACAAATAACATTTACTAACATTTAAAAAAAAAAAAGACCCCAGCATTCATCATTTTCAGCTAATCCTAAAAATCACGATAAGTGGAAGTAATGACGTTTTAGAATTCTTCAGGCAGAAAGGAAGAGCGCTGTGAGCATATATGAAAGAATAGAAGAAGAAATGTATAAATAAAAGAAGAAAGGAAGCACAAACTCATGAAAAGGTGTGTTTCATCATCTCTGCCTGCCTTACTTTGAGAGTCACCACCGCATGCTGCTTCTTCTTCTATTCCCTTTAGCGGTCACCACCGTGGATCATCTTCCTCCATCCGTGCATCCTCCTCTGTCAAACCAACTCTCTGTCCTCTCTCACTACATCCTAAACTTTCTCCACGATTTTCCTCTTTTCCTCCTGCCTGGCAGCTCCATCGTTAACGTCCTCTGTCCAGTATGTCCACTATCCCTCCGCTGTACACGTCCAGGCCATCTCAGCCCAGCCGTGAGGGGGCCTCAAGCCTGAGGGAGTGATTTTTTTGTTTTGTTTTGTTTGTTTTTTTAAGCATGAGTGACAACAGCACTGGACCTCTCGCACCACAAGGGAGTCTCTCAAGAGATGTTTCTGATGGGCATAATGAGGGAAGAGTAACATTTTTCAGAGCAGGATGAAGGTCAGGGATTTTCAAGTTTTGTGCATAGTTAAAGGGAAGCCTGACACATGTGCCCCAGGGCCACCGAGTGCTCGGTTAATCTGGCTGTGGCTCTTATTGCTCTTTTTCACTGCTGGATGACAAATCAGTGATTCAGCATTGAGTCAAATATATGTGCATATTTCTGTGTTTTAAACATCTGAAATCTCTCATGGAGAAAAAAAAAAAAAAAACCTTGAATATGAAGTGGAATAAAGTTCTCAAACCGAAATGTCAAATAGGTCATTGGATATGACGATTTCAACAAAAGGTGGCCGGTCTCCTTTAAAGAAATAGTTTCTCTAAAGGTCTGACTATGTCTTTCACTCCTTGTGCGTCGTTCCTTGTGAAAGACGGGATAAAAATAGATTTCCTACATGCTGGAAAGAGTGTACAGAGAATGGACTCAGTGTGAATTCAGGGTAAATGTCTTTGATCCTCTTTCTGCTGTCCTTTAGCCTCCGCTATCTGAAAAAGGGTCAGAGATGAAACGTTCAAACACAAAAAAGTCAGCGGGGCTTTTCACCAGACGCGGCTGAAATATAAAAGCTTTATTGTTGCATCCACTTTTCATAGAGACTGCCGGGAGATGATCTGCAAAAACAAGCAGCATTTACAGGATAAAATCATGTCGGTATGTGGAGTACATAATGCTATGGAAGGCTGTGTTGTTAGTGAGTAAAGAGACAGCGAATAAGAAAACGCTGCCTATATTTATCAAATCCTGTTTTGCAGATGACAGCAGCAATAGCTTTTTGTGCTTTCATCAAGTGGTTCAGGCTTACTTTGATGCGCCAAACCCAAAACTGTGAAAATTGTCAGCAAAAGCAAAATCCCGCCCCACAGCAAATAAGGCGTTCCCCATTTCCCCAGTGTCAGCTGCATAAAACAGTGAACAGCCCTGACAAATCTTTTTCTTCTTGATGTTTTTTTTTTCCTTCCTCAAATCGACTGTCAACAGATTCCTGGAGAATTTCAATTTCATGACATTTGTGGGCGAGCCATTCAAAACCCAGACACCGTCTAGAAGAGAGGTATTGATATCCACAGAGATACTGAGAACATTTCCCTGCAACCGAAAACTCGCAATTGGAAATTTCAGAGAGAAGGCAATGGCCTCAGACACAGCTCAAAGACATGGTTACTGGACTGTTCAATACTAAACGAAGACTTTTTCTCTGGAGACCACTGAAGCCTTCCTAGAGCGCTGCTCCGCAGACTTCTCCTCTGTGGCAGCCTTCAAGGTGCGGAAGATAAGAAAAATGAAAAATGACACTGTGGGGAAGCTGAGCACTCTTGTTGTGAAAAAGTCAACATACCCTCTGTAAAGTATTGTTTATTTAGACTCTTTGTCCTTGGGAATGCCGACTTTTATACGCTTGAAGATGCCTCACAGAGCTTTTCACACCTGCCTCTGCAGCTCCTATTTATATATATTTGTAAAGAAAGTGTTCAAGAGATCTCATATAAATGGGCTTACAAAGGATTTTTATGTGCTTATAATCTGATTCACCACAAATGTTTTGGAGGAATGCTGGACTGCTACTGTACACCTAAATCTTTTCAGTGGCATCTGTGACCCGATCTGGCAAAATGAGTCGCACGTCGCCGGGGAGAACAAGAATTAGCTCAGGTGCCTCTTTTTGCCAGATCGGGTCACATATTGATGGAGGGTGAAGTGCCTGATGGGCCCATATGTAGATTTGTATTAACTTCAAACCTGTTGCTATTTTTCTTCTTAAAGTAATGTTAAAAAGTCCTTACAATCAACAAGAGTATATACTCAAGGGACACTTTGTTTTTGTTTAGGTATAACTTTTCAACTGCTTGTTAATGCAAATGTATAACCAGCCAATTACAACTCAGCACATTTTAGGCATGTAGATCTGATCAAGGTGGCCTGCTGATGTCATAACCATTAAAGATAAGATTTTTGTGGTGGAGTCAAAATGAAACAAAGAAGACAGCGTGCAGTAAAAGTGGTTTATTGACAGGAATTCAGAATTCACAAAGGAGACTCGTAACTGCGGAATCACAGGCTGTTTGGATTCACAGCGCTGGTTGTCAACTCTCCAAAAAGAGAAGGAGATTAGTATCCAGTATCCAGGTAACGTGACGAGCTGGAGTCAGCATATTGAAACTGGCTTGGGATTTCCTGGGGAAAAGCAGCAGGGGAGTGAACTGGTCAGTTCCTCGGGCAGTTAGAATCGGCGGAGGGTGGACAGGCAGGTAAGTATGTAAGGTGAGTACTTCACAAATCCTTCTCAGGAGAGGCAGAGCGGGGCCGTATTCCAGGAAACCCAGTTTCCCATTCCAGAACAGCTGATCAGAGTTAGTTCAATCAATTCTGAATATGTTCACCTTGAGTTAAGCGTGTAGGTGAGTAAGGAAAGAAAGCCATTATCAATGGATCACCGATACCATGATTCACCATGGCAACAGGTAAATAAAGAGCAGAGTCTCCAGTTTAATCCAGAGGACTGAGGAATATGAGCGCCTGTCAGTGCTGACCGAGATATTTATCTTAAAAATCAGGGGGAAGAAAAGAGTCCTTTTAATCAACTTGGTCCACTCTGTCATCATCACAGACAGAACAAAAGTTTGATATAACAATTTATTTTATGATGTCGTCTGTCATCATTTACCCAACTTGAATTTTCATTAGATGAAGCTGGAATCCTAATTTTACATTTGATTTTTCCAATCTAATAATTCAGCTGCAGCCTGACAGGACAAAATGAAGGAGACAGAAACTGAAGATACAAATCTGGAGAAACAGACCAGACACAGTTTACTGATGGACCTGCGAGATTAGTAACTCAGAGAGCAATATATATAAAATCAGCCTCAGAGTTTAGTAATAGTTTCACATTTAACTGAAAAAAATGCAGGGCAGCTTTCCAAGTCTTTAATAAATGTGAAGTTCCATCAATAAAGGCAAACATGTTGAAAGAAATGTCTCAGATTTTATAGATTTTAAATGTTTCAGTGCAGTCTGGGGAGGATGAGTCATTTTAAATAAGGAATGCAGATCGTGTTTGGAAAAATTGAGGAATTATGAATAGATCTGAACAGGATGAACTGGGGAATGACTGGAGCCTGAACTGGATCTGAGCCTCGTCCGGTCTGAATCCACGATCCTTATCTGTTTTCGATCCCTCCTGCTGTGCAAGTGGACTCGGACACGGTTTGCCGATCCATTATGAAGCTTATGATCCCTTCAGGTGGATCTGATTCTGGGTCGGCCTACTAAGGCGATTTACATGATTTTCAGTGGAAAATATGTCGTGATTCATACTCTAAACTTCAGACACCGTAACTTTCAAAATGTTGATGCATTAAATCACTTAAAATACATTCAGTTCAGTTTTCAAGTCAGCCCCAAATACTCACATCGTCTCCAAGATCCAGACATTTTTCCATCACTGTGTAAGCCACCTGAAATATTCATCCAAGGCTTTTACTGTAAGAGCCATACATTGGATTAAAAACTGTATGATGCCTTATCTGAGCATTCAAAAATCAAACATGTTTTAAGTGGAAATATATAACCAGCTGTCAGTGAGAGAGAGGAATTTTATATTTAAATATGGGCCTAACAGGACTTGGTGACACCGTATTCTGGTACAAAAAGGTTAGTCTGTTCAGGTTTTAAAGTTTTTAGCTGAAAGGAAAAATAAAGTGCTAAAATGGAATTTCCTGCTAATTTATGCACAAGGTGTCTGAGGGCACAACATGATAATACCAACAATATTGGTATTATCAGATGATGGTATTCATGAGTCACAGTTTGATGACACATGTGACAGATATGTTTGCACTTGCACTCATTGATTAGGTTTATGCACTAAAGTCTACTTTGTTAAGTTTAGGATAAGTTTTTTGTTTGGATTAAAATAACTACATGTGGAAGGAAATTACCAGTTGATGGCCCCATCTCCGTAATACCATAACCTAGCGTCACACACTGCTGCCAAAGGATCCTTCTGTGTTAATGAGACAGAGCAGTAACTTTGACAAAACAGCATTAATTAATACCCTGGGAATCTGATAACATGGGAGTTCGTCATGCCCAGGGAATAAGAAACTGTTGGATATTCATAATTTTGCACTTAGCTGCAAAGATTGAAAAACAGAAGTCAAAAAGTTTAATCCAGGATTTTGTTCCATGCTCCTCCAGCTGATGGGAGCTAGCAAAAAAGAACAAACAAAACCAAAAAAAAAAAAAAACATGGCCATTACTATAACTTTAAAAAAAGCATGAATTTAGCCTTCATGTTTGAGCAGGTGCTGAAAAGAGAAGAAAATTGTTGCTCTGCCAAAGAGCAATTTTGCACTTACTTTGCATGATGTTAGTTAAATGCATATTTGTATCATTCCTTTTGAGTCTGCCAGATTTTTGAATTTGTTGCTTGTCCTGAGTTTGTCAACTTTCTATTATCCCCAAATTGCAAAACACACTTCATGACTCCTCTCAAGTTCAGTTATTTTATTATATTCCCAGCCTCCAGTGGCCTCCTAATTAACCTCATTTCATTCAACCTGGAGGCAGTGATTATCTGGTGAATACACCCGTTTAATAGCATTTTATATAAGTATCATTTTTTATGCCTCATCTTGAGGCAATGATGCAATTATGCCTATAATTATGTGTTATCCGTGCAGAGATATTCCACGTCATTCGATTTGAGGAATTTTGTTTTCTGCGTTGCACACAAGGTAGCTCTGTCCCACAGGTGTGGGGAGAGTGGAAGAAAAGTTGCCAAATGAATAGGATGACACTTTTGTTTCTAACATATGGGTTCTGTTCAGTTTGTGAAGGGCAACAATCATGACATCTCACCCATCAAAGCAGGGACCTGAGCTGGAATCACAGCGCTCCATTTTGAAATTGGCTTCACAGAGGGTTTGGTGCAAACTGTGCTGGCGACTGTGTTGAAGGGAACTAACGGCATCTGTGCTACCAGCTGAGTTGACTTAAGCCTCCTGGCAAGCGCTTCACTTGGAGAACGGCTGTGCTGGAGAGAACACAACACTTCCCCACATTTCTGTGTTTGTTTTTGTATCACAGGGTTTGTTTCAGTCAAATTTCTGTCTTTCTGTTTGTCTCTTCTGGGCAAGAGGAATAATGGTTGAGGTCTCCGGAAACCTGTTACTTAGCAACAACAGCTGTGGTCAGATTTATTTAGAAAGTATGTTTGTCAAAGTTTGTCAGACTGTTTTCTAGAGCAAACATCAAAAAACAAGAACAAGAGAGAACAGTATTAGAGAGCAAAAAGGTTGGCATCCACTTTTTTTCTGAAGCAGTTTTTTTAAAATATGACTTCTTAATGGCCTAAAAAATTTCCTTTCTTTTTAGCTTTTTCTCAGGTAAGTCATCACTAATGGCAGCACCAACCACATGTGTTGCAGTGCACACAGAGAAGTGAAAGAGATGCTTGGTGAAGTGATCCTGACCTTTGTTTTAATTTTTTCTCTGAAAAGTGCTTTTGTGTCTGTTGGTCGGAGAACCAGCTCTGTGATGCTCAGAATGAATGTTAGATCAGTTTGACACAAAATTTAATATTTACACCAAAATTATCATGACGTGTGCAATGAACTTGCGATGTCATTGCCTTTAAAATGATTCAAAGATGGGGACCAGGTCATAGGTGACATAGGTGCTCAGCAACCTTGCTTTGTTATAGGAATATAAATCAGAATACAACCAGTTGGCAACCTGTTGAGTTGAAATCAGTATTGCAAAGAGAAATATTGCAGATGAGTTGCATTCATCAGTGCAGGCTGACTTCGATTGATTGCAATATGTTGGCAATCTGCCCACATTTATAAATTGGATGCCAATTATTTGCAAAACTCCACCAAACTGTCTGAGAGTGATTGCAGTCAGTCAAAGTCAGACCACAATTATTTGGAGACATGTTTCCTCCAACCACACAACCTGTGCAATCACCTTGTCATCAAAAGTGGTCTTCCTCTTACCCCCGCGGCGTGGTATCTGTATGTCCCCCAAACTTGGGTCCTAGGAGTTTCAGAGAACTCTGATTTTGTGCCTGGAATCTGCTGGAGCCACTCTTCCAATTTCAGCGTTACAGCTCTTAATATGCCTGTCACCACAGGGACCACTTTGGACTTAACCTTCCACATCCGCCCCAGTTGTTCCTTCAGTCCCTGGTGCTTCTCTGTTTTCTTGTGGTCCTTCTTCCTGATTTTGCTGTCTGCTGGGATTGCCACACTGTCACAACTGCAGTTTTCTGCTACTTGTCAACCACCACTATATCTGCGTGGTTGGCCAACAGCTGCTTGTCTGTCTGGAGCGCAGACTTCCACAGGACCTTAGCCCCATTGTTCTCAACCACCTTTGATAGTGTCTTCCACTGAGACTTGGGACTTCTAGTCCATATGCAGCACAGATGTTCCTGTACACTATCCCAGCCACTTGGTTGTGCCACTCACTGTATGCTGTCCCAACTTGTATTTTGCATCCTGCTACTATGTTTTGGAAATCTCTGGGGCACCTCTGCACAGTGTGCAACTTGGGTCCTGTCGGCTGTGGTAGACTCCTGCCTCTATGGATCTGGTGCTTAGATCCTGTTCTTGTGCTGCCATAATCAGAGCCTCTGTACTGTCCTTTAAGCCAGTCTTTTCAAGCCACTGGTAGGATTTCTTGCTGTCAGCCACTTCCTCTGTCAACGGTACATCATCCATGATAGTTTCTCTTCCTGTTCCTCGTCACTGTCTGTCTTCAGCTGCCTGATGCATTCTTATATCAATTCCTCTCGGAGGGCATCTTCCTGATTTATTCACGTGTTCCATGTTTCATCCTGGATTATGGCTCTGGCTCTCACTAGTCCTCACCCTCCCTCTTTCCATTGCTCATAGATCCTCAGGGTGCTGGACTTCAGGTGAAGACCTCAATCAGTGGCATCTATCTCCTCTTGTGGCCAGCTTATTATCTTAGGTATCTGATGTATATGCATATGTATATGTATGTATTGATGGCTTGGATCTTATTCCTACTGTTGAAATCTTGGAGGTATTTGGCTGTGGCTGACCTTTGCAAATTTTTATTATGGTTCTTGTAGGCCTCTTTGATACCTGGGTACTTGAAGCTATCCCTTATACAGTATCTGCTACTCTGCCTTCCGGTAGCTCCATCCCATCAGTCTGGATCACCTTTCCACTGTTTGCAACCATGTAGTGATGCAGCCAGTGAGGAGACTCAATAGTGCCCTGATAGAATGAGCACGTGACGAGAGGTGGGACTTGTGCTCTTCTCAATTTGTGAAGAAAGTAGAGGCAAGTTTGAGCCTTCTTGGCCAGTGATGTGGTGTTGTCAGACCAGGAGAGGTCCTGAGAGATGTGCCAGTGTGTTCTATTGTGTTTCAAAGTGGCCAAAGAAGTCATTGATGCTGTTATGCATTGATGCAATGTGATGTCACTCTCACAGGTCCATGGTGGAGGCTTATAGTTTGTGAGGCTTTGGATCCCATGCCAGAGAGACTGTACATCTCTGGTGTTACTGAAGTGTCTGGATATTTTCTTACTGTCCTTTCATTATGCTTTCCTGATACCACAGGACAGGTTGGCTCTGACTGTTACCTAGTATCCTGTGACTTCCATACCATAACAAGGACAGTTCTGGATGACAAAGGACACTTGATGACTTTGTCTGCACTGTTCAGTAGAAAATTTCCTCAACTGAGGAAGCTTCATCCTAGGAAAGCAGCAGGCCCAGACAATGTGTGCCCCTGACTGCTGAAGACGTGCGCTGCTGAACTGGGTGAACCACTCCAACGCACCTTCTAGAAGACATCCTGTATCATACAGTACCAGTCCCAAAGAAGGACCGGCCGAGCAAGCTGAATGACTTCCGACCGATGGCACTCACCTCACATCTAATAAAGACGGAGCGGCTCTTCCTCAGCCTCCTCAGACCCCAGGTGCAAGACGCCCAGGACCGGCTGCAGTTTGCATACCAGGCAGGCGTCGGTGGCAGAGAAGAGGACTATGGACAAACTGCTGGACATTATGGATGATGCTAATCACCCTCTGCACACTGTCATGAGCAACCAGAGAAACCTGCTCAGTGACAGACTGCTCCTTGACAAGTGTAGGACTAACCGACTGAAAAACTCCTTTGTCCCTCACGCCATCAGACTGTACAACTCCTCTTTTATTTTGGGGGGGGGGGGGGGGGCAGCCTGAGCCTGACCTCAACACAGCATAACAAAGAAATACTTATTCACGTTTGTTTATAGTGATTTCTGCTGTTTGTGGGCCTATTTTATCTGTAAAAGGTGCTGCTGGAAGTTTAATTTCCCTGACGGAATCTTCCTAAAGGGATTAATAAAATTTTATCTAATCTAATCTAATCCAATCTAATCTAATTGTGTATTTTTCTATCCGGGTATGCTTTTATTGCATTGGCAGCGTGTGTGGGACTTTTCTGTGCTGATAAATGAAATTTGAAATGATCTCCAACACCACTGACTGAAACGCAGCCCCAAACATGACAGAGCCTCCACTATGTTTTACTGACCACTGTAGACACTCACTGTTTTACCTCTCCATATTTATCGATGACAATTTGAACAGAAATTTCCAATTTGTGTTCATCACTCTATATTGATCAGTGCTTTTTTGAGTAATTCATAGTTCACTGTTAAGCTTTTCACTGAGTCTTCACCTTAAATGTTTAGAACAGAGCTCCACTTATTTCTGCCATATTTCTTTCTATATGTGCGTGTGTAGCAGAACACACACATACATACATCATAGTTGTGCAATCCCACTGCTCTCTGCCATATCACATCTAAACTGCACTGTTCACTGAGAGGACCCAGCAAGAATCAATTCATGTTTAAAATTTGAATTCATTTTTTGTTTAAAAATATTAGCGGTGCGGGTACACTGGTATACCAGAGATGCAGAATGAACCATCTAAGGTGTACTCTCAGTGGCAGGGGAACAACATGCAAACAGCAACCCCATCAAGGTCCCAGGCACACTCCATATGCGCCTGGCAACACCAGTGAATCAGCCGCTAAAGGCTAAGACAGACCCGGAATGGCTGACAAAAGGCCGGACAGTCCTGATCCCCAAGGATCCCCAGAAGGGACCGGTCCATCCAACTATCGGCCAATAACCTCAGCACAACATGAAAACTCCTGTCAGGCATCATAGCAGCTAAGATGCCTGACAAAGCTCAACACATGAGCAGGGCCCAGAAATACCAGGCAGAGATACCAGGGGAGCAAAACACCAACTACAGTCACTCAAGACTGTAAGACCAGACTGACCAACCTGTGCATATTACAAGAAAGCCTATGACTCCATGCTGCACACATGGATCCTGGAATGCCTAGAACTGCACAAGATCAACAGGACCCTAAGAGCCTTCATCAGGAACTCAATGGGGATGTGGAGAACAGCAATAGAGGCCAACTTCAAGCCACTTGCATAAGTCGCGATCAAGTGTGAGATTTATCAAGGAGATGCTCTGCCCCACTGCTGTTCTGCATAGGCCTGAACCCACTCAGCCGGACCATTAATAAGACTGGCTACGGATATCAACTATACAATGGAGCAAACATCAGCCACCTCCTCTACATGGATGACATCAAGCTGTATCCCAGGAATGAACGAGACATGAATTCACTGAGCCACACCGCTGATTTGTCTCATCCATACCTTGTCATCCAGCTGCCCCTGGTCCCTCGGATTTGTCTCAGTGTGTGTGTATAAATGCCGTCTTTCTTTCATCCTCTGTTGTGTCATCTGTGTCATTATCCCATGTTTCCCTGTGCTTTGGACTTCGTTTCTTTGTTCCTCACGTTATATTGCTGAACTGTGTTTCCCTTTGACTTTTGTGATTTCATGAACAGCATTGAAAGCTTGCTTTATGTTTAAAACGCAGCCTTTACTTTTGGTCCTCTCACTCTCACACTGCACACAAACTGTTGTTTGTAACTATATCATTCTAATATTTTTAATAGAAAAGCAAAAAAAATGAATGTTATTTTTTTTCCCTTGTGGTATCAAAAATGGTTTCGAGTATCAAATATTTTCCTGGGTATCAGTACGGACTTTGAAATAATATCCTGATAATTTGACAAAATAAAAACTTTCACTACAAAAAAGAAAACGGCATCCATGAACTGCATGTCACAGCCAATAAACCAAGGAATTGTGAATTGTAAATAAATTAGTAGCCAAAATGCAATAAATAACATCCTATTTTTATCAGCCTGCACCTATCCCTCTCACATCATCTCCCTCTTTACCATCTATTCAACTCTTTAAACCCAAGTGGAGAAACCTCTGCACTCACCTTCTACATATGTGGGAAAGGATGCAATGCTTCTCCTGGACTACGAATGGAAAAAGAGAAATGTATTAATATATTTTCAAACATATGCAGTGACTATCTAATGTGTAATCAAATGTGGACCACACCTCTTTGCTGGTGGGAGAAGATTCAAAGCTGTCATCCTGCAGCAGATGCTGACTGGACGACTCTGCTCCTGGAGGAGAGGGTGACCCTGAACCAGGAGACTGCAGGAAAAGAACGAGGAATAGAGAGAAAAGCATAACAAACACATTTTAATGGGCTTGGTACCTTTGTGATGAGGCACACTGATCCAGATTATCATCTTATTCAATTTGATTTTATGTGGAATCCATTCACAACAGTCACCTCAAGACATTGGAAGATAAAGACCCTACAATATTAGAAAGAAACCCCAACAATCGCAAAAACCCCTATGAGCAAACACTTGGCAACAGTGACAAGGAAAAACTCCAGCTGGCTAGTTATAGAATCATTTTCAACAGTGCAGAGCAAGGTCTCCATTTTACTGAGCCTGGTCTCCATAGTTACAAACAAGCCAGATTTATTACAAATATTATTAGCGCTAAAAGGAACTAAACATTTGACAGACTGAGCAGGAGAGAACTGCAGGCCATACTTCTAGTGACAAAATATGTGAATACTAAGAATATAACTTGCAAGGGATTCAAAAGAAAGTGCACTCTGGTAAAACATGTCAATCAATCAATCAATCAATATACTTTATTATCCCCGCAGGGCAATTTGTTTTGCAGCCAACAGCAAAATAAATAAATAAATAACTAAATCAGTCAACAATCAAACATACAACCAGGGACACAGAATCGCCTAAAAAAACCCACAGAATTACCTAAAAGAGTTTAAAAAGTTAATAGTGGTGGGAATAAATGAGAATTTAAATCTGCTTGTTCTGCAATGTGGCAGCGAGTACCTCCTTCATGAAGGCAACAGCTGATAATTTGAAGACGGGGTGAGTGCTATCACCCTGAATCCTCTGCCTTTTGGGTGGCTCTAACCCTGTAAGCCTTAGACCTGCCACTTTGCTACACAGTTTCACAATGTTCTCTAACCTCCTTTTGTTCTTGAGGCTCAGAGATCCGAACCAGCAGATTAAAGAAAAAGTTTAAACAGACTCAACAAAAGATCGGCTGACCAATTACTTCTTGCTGGCCCCATGTCAAGATTGAAACAGTGGGGCAACGGAGCTTTTGCTGCTGTGGCCCCTAAACTACTGAATGAGTTGCCCCTCTCCGTTAGGCTGGCCCCAACACTAGAGGTTTTTAAGTCTCGCTTTAAAACACACCTTTTCTCTAAGGCATTTCAAAATTAAAACTAGTTTTTAGTCAATTTTAGTCATTTTCAGTCATAGTCTTTTTAGTTTAAATTTTTTGAACATATTAATAATGACTGTTAATTTTTATTTTTTATTAATTTTTAAAGTTTTTCTTTTTTGTTTATTATCTGTGTTGTATTTTATGGCTGTCTTTTATCTGGAAAGCACTTTGTTGAACGGTGTGTATTCTGTAAAGTGCGCTATAAATGATTGCA
>JAVDPK010002977.1:295275-314930 GCA_034780415.1 Cichlasoma orientale
CCCCCCCCCCCCCCCGCCCCCCCCCCCCCCCCGCCGGAGCCTGACCAGATAAACACAATGTAACCTAAAGCAGTACTGGACAATGGACAATATCAAGGTGCAATATCACTTCATTTGTCAGATATCTTATATCTTCTTTGTCTTTGTTGTATCTTTATTTATTATGTATCTATTTATTCCTTTACTTGTATATTCTGGTATATCTCCAACTGACAACATTCTGACTATATTTCTGCTTGTGTGCCTATAATGTAAAAAGTGCTACTGGAACTTTAATTTCCCTGACGGAACCCTCCCACAGGGATTAATCTAATCTAATCTAATCTAATCTAAACTAATCTAATGGCTTCTGGTTAGCATGGATAGTGATAGTTTTGCAGTGAGTGACATCATCAGTGCATTTTGCAACAGCCTCAATATATTCCTCTATGTGTAGTCATTGTAGGTGGCTGCTTGTTTGAAGATGTCCCAGTTTGTAGTGCTGAAACAGTTCATCCGAGCATAGGGAGCCCTCTCTGGTCACACACGCATCTGCTTTTGAGTTTTATGGTCTTATGGCTCTCGCTCTAGGTCTGTATGGAGGTCTCAGGATGATGGTGATGTAATCAGAGATACCAAGTTTGGGGTGGTGGGAGGCCTTGTATGCTCCCATCCAGGCTGTGTCTACCAAGTCCAGTAGGTTATCTCCTCTTGTTGGAAAGTTCACATGTTGGTGTAGTTTGGACAATAAAACCTTTAAATCTGTGTGATTGAAGTCTCATGCTTTGATGAGGAATCCATCTGGGTGCGCTCTGTTGTTCTTTGATGCCCTGGTAGAGTTCATTGATTACCTCACTCCCGTTGCTGATGTTGGCAGTGGGAGGGATGTAAACAACAATGAGGATAATCAATGTAAATACCCTCAGCAGGTAGAAGGGTTGGCACTTCATGATAATAAACTCCGCCAGCGGAGAACGGTGTTTACGCACAACAGTAGCATTTCAGCACCAAATGTCACTGATGTAAACACACACTCCCCTGCCACGAGTCTCACCTCCTTCCATAAAGATTTGCTTGGTGCAGTAGCTTGTTAGCCCAGTTAGCTCAATGGCAGAGTCTGGGATGTTGTCGTTGAGCCAGGATTCTATAAAAATGAAAACACAGCAGTCCAAGGAAGGAACAATGGTGAACCACTGATGGGGTCATGGGCGGCCAAGGCTCACTGATGCATGTGGGGAGTGAAGACTGGCCCATGTGGTCCAATCCAACAGATGAACTACTGTAGCTCAAATTCCCCCCAAAAAGGCGATACTGGTTCTGATGGAAAGGTGTCAGAATACACAGGGCATCACAGTTTGCTGTGTATGGGGCTGCATAGCTGCAGACCAGTCAGGGTGCCCATGTTGACCACTGTCCACAGCCGAACGCGCCAACAATGGGCATGTGAGCATCAGAACTGGACCACAGAGCAATGGAGGAAGATGGTCCAGTCAAATGAACTGTGTGCGTTGCTTACATGGGGAACACCTGCACCACTATGTGAAGAAGGCAAGCCAGGAGCACAACAATGAGTTTGAGGGGTTGACTTGGTTTCCAAAATCCTCACCTAAAGGATCTGTTGCTAACATCTTGGTGCCAGCACATGTTCAGGGGTCTAGTGGAGTCCATGCCCCGGCGGGTCAGGGCTGTTTTGGCAGCACAAAGGGGACCAACACAATATTAGGTATGTAGTCATAATGTTATGCCTGATCGGTGTATAATAGTCACAAACAACTGGAATATATTGACTTAAATAATTACTCCTCTTGTATTGTATGTAAGCTCCATATTTATCTAAGGCAGGAAACTGCTGTGCACAAAGGCCATACTTCACAGATGAGGCAAAAACCCAGCTGTATCTTCCACTGTACAGTATGAACTATTACACGATCCTCATTGTGAGTTCTCTACAGTTTCATCAAGCCATGAAGGAGATGAATGATGTGTGAGGAAGCCCTGTGGAAAGCAAGGCTGTGTGAAGTGATGGCAGCTCCAGCTCTGTTTACAGTGTTTGTAGTCACCAGGCCTAGAGCCATTTGTCACCCTATTGGCGCATCGTCATACAGTACAGCACACAGCCCAATCTGCTCTCTCATTCATCAAATTGAAAGTTGATGAAAGAGTTTTGACTTGAATTAGAAAAAAAACTGAATAGATCCATTCTGTAGTCTCAGCGTGAGTGTATCTTTTGTCATTTAAAGGTCTAATTTCAAATGGCCCGCATGGTTGTCCCGGCTCTATGCATGCACAAAAAATACACAATGACATAAAATTATCATTTAAATGAGATGTAGTTGAGTTATTTGTAACAATATCATTATCTTCAAATACGTCAGCCATAAAATTTCAACATGATGATTTTCCTTGGCATCACAATGGCTTTAAGCAAGCTCCAGTTTTACTTGAGGCTGGAGTTTGAATGAGTAGCTCGAAAAAATATGTTGCAACACAAAAACAAATATCAGTACTCCAACTAGTACTGGCAACACAATGAGCACAAATGTGCATGCTAGAAAATGATTAGAGGTTCATGCAGCTGTAACTATCTGTGTTTAAAGACCCCTCACACACACACACACACACACACACACACACACACACACACACACAACTGTACTTTCATCATCCATGTGTCCTATATTTAATATTACAAGTGGTTACATTACTGTAGTTCTTAAAAAAGTAAAATGCAGGCAACTCACTGCAGGTAAAATTACAGCGAAGTAGCAGAAGGGTCATTAAAGAAGTGCCCAATTTAAGAGACAGAAATAAAGACATTTATATGCTTATACAGTCCACAATGTAGCCACAAGCAAGATAGATAGATAGATAGATAGATAGATAGATAGATAGATAGATAGATAGATAGAGCCAGCCTGTTTTTGGATCAGCCCCAGAGTTTTTCCTTATCTGTGGAAGGCTGTCAGTCCAGTGTTTACCTCAACTGTCAGAACTTCCAACTTTATTTATTTATTTTATTTATTTATTTATAGGAGTCTGATACGGGTCGATGAGTCAGTGAAGCTCACGTCCGACCAATGACAGTGATACTGAGGTGAGTTTTTGAGAATATGCTGAACTTTTCTGTCGGTAACGTTGTTGCTTTTGCCGCTGTTAGCTGCTTTTATCCGGCATTACTGAAGCTGTCTTTGAAAGGGATGTAACTTTGTTGGACTCTGATGCTTATCGAATAAACTCTCATACAACGTGAGAATGTAATCAATCTGTTTATTAGAGGAAAAGTGTGATTTTCGGGACACTGGAGCCGAACATTAGCTGGCATAATGTTGTCAGCTGTCCAGAGATGGGAGTAAGTAAGTAAGTAAAAATGTATTTGTATAGCACATTTCAGCGGCAAGGCAATTCAAAGTGCTTTACATCATAAGAACATTAAACAAATGCGCATTAAAATCATTAAAAGCATTAAAACATCAGTCAAGTACACAGCAAATCATCAAAACATCAGAATCATCACACAAAATCATAAAAACCATCAAGCAGGGGGTCATATGTCTAATCTGCTGACAATAAGTAACTGCAACAATATTGGGAATATATTAACGTGGTTATGCACGTTTTCAGGTGTTAGAGGCCTAACTTCAATTCAGGAGGTGAGGCTTGAGGTGAGGAGGAAGAGGATGACATTTTATCACGTTGTCTCTTCACTTCTTTGGTGAAGGTGACCCCTCCTTCGACTGTAAAACATGGGCATGATCCTTCATATCTTGAGTTTGAAGGTGCAGGCAAGAATTAAAATGTCCTTCCGCAGCACACGAACACTTATGACTTCTCTTCTCCGCCTTTGGCGTACTACTTATGTGGCCGGTTTCTAGCCACATACGTAAAAACCGATTAGTCAGAAGGGAGATGTCCTTCCCGGCCACTGGATTCAAATGTGGTGGGGGAACTTGGCGGCTTCTACAAACCGGTGCCCGCTCCTTTGTATTTTTAATAAATTAATTATAAGTTTATGAGAATGCATCAATTTGCTGAAAGACATATCGACATAAAATATAGAGATTATATATGATCTCATTATATATGATCATTAGAGCCATTGTTCTGTGTGTTAAGCATTCCATCTTTAACTTTTCAGATCATCTTCTTTCAGTTGCTCCTGCCACAAAGGATCATCAGCCCGCATCTCATCCTATCACTGGGACCGTCTTCTGTCAAACCCTGACCGATCTGGTATGGAGATCTCATTCTATATGATCCACGTGTTTGATTTGGCCAAGATTTTGTGCTGGATGCGCTTCCTGACACAACCCTCCTCATTGTTCCCGGCTTGGGACCAGCACTAGGAGTATACTGGCTTGTGGCCCCCTGTGGCTGGGTTAGCATCTGAACATCAGACTCATTTCAACTGCAGCAAAGGTTTTTGCTGCTGTATCTTCATTTTTAACATAAGAATATCCAAATGGAAAAATTCATACCTAGACACTTGTTTTCTAAGTTGAAAGTGTACTCCTGTTTGTGTCCAAGCTAACTATTGGTTATAAATAACGGGCAGTCTACTAATCATAACTCGGTGTTGTATCCTCTGCTACTTGTGCTGTTCTTAATAAAAGCAGAATAGGCCTGTATACTATACTTTCTAACCTGGGATTCAACAGTCAAGAAAACCATAGATTCACCCTATTTTTATCCTTCATTACTGCTGCAAATGTTAAGGTTTCAACACAAAACTGAACCACAAACAGAAGCAACTGGAAACAATGTGGGGAAATACATCTTTCAGGCATCTAGACCTGGGACAGACCCTGACATTATGCCCTACAGCATGCCTCATTATTGTATTTTGGAACATTCATGACTTGGTAGCAGTTAATAGGCAGACTTCCAGCAAGTTTTTGTCACAGATCTTCTAACTTTGGTTTCTGATATTTAGCCTCCGGATCAAACTTTGAATCATATGTTTCTCATTTTCAGCAGCTCGTCTAATGTTAATGGGGTGATGTTGAAATGAGGCATCATTTATGGGGGTTTAATATTGTAGCTAAAATCCAGTCCAATCCAATCCAATCCAATACTACACATGGAGATTTCCACAGGGAAATTCCAGCCATGGACACAAAATCTGTGGCAAAGACAATATGAGCATATTTATTAGACTTGAGTTCCTACTACTCAGATGAAAGACCGCCTGGGTCCACACCAAAAAGGATATGTACTGTGAATGAAAAAACAATGTCACCTGAGGTGCTCAAATTCACACCATCATTCACATCTACTAAAAATCTCGGACAAGTTTGAATCTCGGCGACCTTGACCTCGAGGTCAAAGTCAGAGGTCGAGTTTGAAAATCTCGTGAGAGCGATAACTGGAAAGTGCAAATGCCATGTGGGCAAACAGGGTTCTGGCTGCCCATCCGTCTCCTCCTATTTAATTTGTGTTCATTTTAAAGACAACCACAGTGCTTAGAAGTTGACAGGTGGGTAAGATGTGAAGCTGGCAGAGAGCCACAACATTACAGCCAGAAGGCCAGTTGCTTGTTTGTGTCGTCTCCTACAGTATGTTCCTGCTTATGGAAGCCTCTGGACATTAACGACAAGCAACGTGATTGGTGTTGCAGGTGAGAGCATAGGAAACTTCACAATATGTCAGATTAGAGCCTGGTTTAGCAAGAAACACACAGGTTTCTAAAGAATATGTAAATCCATAAAAAAAAAGAAAATTGCACTTTTCATTTAATGCACTCAACAACATATACAAAAGCAGGAGGCTGTATGTGAGATTGACTAAGTAAACTAATACATCTGTATTCATTACAGTGAGATAGTGTGCCACGTGGCACAGTAGTGTCGTTCTCTGATGTCTGAAGTCGTGTGCAAATTAACACATCACGAGATTTCAGTTTGCTCAGGGTGGTATGGCCGTAACGCGTTAGCCCTGTGACAGACTGGCGACCTGTCCGGGGTGTACCCTGCCTCTCGCCCAGTGGCAGCTGAAATAGGCTTCAGCCCCCCTGCGACCCTGAATCAGACAAGCGGAAGAAAATGGATGGATGAATGGAAGATTTCAGTTGGTCACTTATGTTGCTTCTAAAAAAAATTAGCCGATTTATTTTTTTCCCCTACATCCTTGCAGTCCCCAATCACTGACACTTTCAGCACTAAATGCATTATGTAGACTACCGCAGAATCACGGACAGATTTCCTTTTAAATGCAAAGAAAAAGCAATTTGGATGTATGTACTACCTAAAGTGTTAGAATGCAGGAAAAAATAGCTCAGTTTACAAATCTAATACAGTGCTTTAGAAACCTTTTTTTCCCCCTGACCTAGTGGGTACAATACATAAAAAATGTGCTTTTTATTTTAGTTTGAATCTGCTCGGATCTGCTCATAAAACACCCTTCAAATGTCCATATGGTGTGTCGTCTGCACTTGTAGCTGCATTGCCTGAGCTGGCATTAGCACAAGCTTCTGCCAAAAAGCTGCCTTGTTATTGTAGCGCATCATGTGCAGCACCATGATTTTTGTTTTTTTTATCTGCAGAGTTGTTTGCTCAGTTCACTGATAACAATTCAGCATATTCATGCACAACTCTAATGTGATTTATAAATAGTTTTTTGACAAAACTCAGGACCTGTGGAAAAAGAGTTATTCACAATAAACACTGTCGATACGGTCGTGAAAAAGACCCCCTCTCAATTCTAAGGTTTTGTGTATCAGGAAATAAAAAGTCATCTGGTCCTTAGCAGGTCATAAAATTCAGTAAATAAAACCACATCTAAACATCAACTATTACAATGTGTTATTTATTCAAAAAAATCAGTAGTGTGTGAAAACTAAGTACACCTGTACTGCTTCTGTAGGCATTAAGAGTGTAAGTAGCAGCCGGGAGCTGCTCATTAATGCACTTTTCAGGGTGTTCAGGTGTGTGTGTTAACAATATGCCAAGGAAGAAAGACATTAGCAAGCTTAGAGAATTAAATGTTGCTGACCATCAGTCTGGGTGTTATAATGCCATTTCTAAGCAAGTTCATCATTTTACAGCGAGAAAAAAATTATTCACAAGTAAAAAACATTCAAGACAGTTGCCAATCTTTCCAGAAGTGGCTGTCCCAACAAGGTCAAACCATGTAACAGAAGTACAAAAAACAAAAACAAAAGAAAAACCCAAAAGCTATACACTATCTCAGACTCTACAGGCCTCAGTTAGCATGTTAAATGTTAAAGTTCATGAAAGTACAAGTAGAAAAAGACTGAACAAGTGTGGCTTGTTTAGAAGGGTTGCCTGTAAAAGCCTCATATCTCTACAAAGAACGTGCAGAAAGGTTGGGTTTGCAGAGTTGCATCTAAAAAAACAAAAAACACAAGACATCTGCAACAAAGCGGTGATGTTTTGCCCATAATGCACACCACCATTTGTGGCAAAAACAGGATTTGGGTTTGTTTTGCAGCCACGAGACGTGGGCACCTTGTAGTCACTGACTCGACCATGAACCCTTCTGTATACCAAAGTATTCTGGAGTCAAATGTGAGGCCGTCTGTCCAACAGCTAAAGCTCGGCCAAAACTGGGTCATGCAGCAGGACAATGATCCCAAACACAGCAGCAAATCTACAAGAGAATGACTGAAAAAGAAAAGAATCGAGGTGTTGCAATGACCCAGCCAAAGTCCAGAGCTCAACCTGACTGAAATGCTGTGATGGGGCCTTTAGAGAGCTGTGCATAAATAAACTGTAACATTGTAAAGAACAGTGGACTAAAATCTTTCCACAATGATGTGAGAGAAGTGGTTCTGTAAACTACTGAAACACGGGGTGTTTTTCACACACTGATTCTGTGTTTTGGCTTCGTTTTTGGTAAATAAATAATGACAGTGTAAGATTTCATGTCTTTGACAAGCCTAACAGTGAGAGGAGGAAAATATACATGACATTAATTACCAAATCTTCAGCCCTATACACTCCCTCCTCAGGCTCATAGATGCATTTAAATGATTTTTAGTTTGCATTTTTCTCTTTGAGCTCCTCATCTTCTGTGACAGCAGCAATGCTTTGCTGCTTGACAGATGATTCAGACCTCTGCCGGTTTCTGCTGTAAAAGTGTTGAAAGTTATTTCCTCCATAACAGCAAAACATATTTTACAAGTCATCACAAATTGCTTCAGATGGAAGTGGGTAACCTCGACCCTTGAGGGGCTGATCAACACACAGTATAATTGTGATGGAACAATTGTGTGGCATGCAGGACTCGGAGGACAGGAGCAAACTTAAACTCAGCTTTTATTCACAGGGAAAGTATACTAGGAGCCAGAAATACAGTAACTTGGGAAAACTAGGAAGGAACACGGGAAAACACAGAACTAGGGAACACACATCTTGAGAGGACCCCGAGACGGGGGCGCGACAAAGAAATGAGAAGGACGCAGACAATACATACACATCTGTGGTAATCAAGGAGAGTGGACACAGGTGAACTGAATCAACTGATGAGAAAAGGGAAGCAAAAATGGAAAACAAAGCACACGATAAAACAGGACTGGCAAAGTAAAACAGGAAGTGATTAAACGTGGAAACTGAACCGCAGACTTGACACAACGTAGGGAGGCAGGCACACTGAGGAACACCAAATACCAAACACAAGAGACAACGGGCTAGGACACAGAGGGACAAAAACAGACATGGGAACACAGACGCTTGACGGCTTTGCATTTAGAAAGAATGTCTGGGTTCAACTCCACCTTGGTCCACCCCCACCGCCACCGTGTCTCTGCTTAGGCTGCTGCCCCTGCGACCCGGCCCCGGATAAGAGGATGGATGTATTGTGTTTAGTTTTACTTCTCTTGCATCAGTATTTAGTGTTTCCCATTCACCTAATTTCCTCTGTGTGTCTTTAAACCCTTAGCCCTTTGTCGCGTCAAACTCGTTGTTTGTTTGTGCTGATTGTTCTCCCACCGTCATCTTGTTGTGATCACTGATGTTTTCTGTTTGGATAAATGGACTTTGTAATCCACTGCTGATTGAACTACTGCAGCGCCTAAGGAAAGGTTCTGTTTTGTTTATTAATTCTGTCCTCTGAGTGGGTCCGCATTAACTGCTAAACATGACAGTTATGTTCTGGAGACAATGATATTCAGAGGTTTCTTGATTTTACGTTGAGGAACATTATTCTGAAATTTGCCTACAATTTGTAGACAGTTTTTTGCAGATTGGTGAACCGCTGCCCATCTTTACTTCTGAGAACCTCTGCCTCTCTAAGATGCTCTTTTTATGTCCAATCATGTCGCTGACCTGTTGCCAATTAACCTAATTAGTTACAAAATGTTCCTCAAGCTGTTTCGTTTTATTACTGCTTACTTTTCCAGCCTTTTGTTGCCCCCGCCGTCAAATTCAAAATGAGCTTTTTTCATGTAATAGGAAAATATTGCCGTTTAAACATGTGACATGTTTTGCGTGTGAATACAATATGGGTTTATGATATCTGCAAATCATTGCAGTCTGTTTTTAGTTGTTAAATTAACAGCTAATGTTAGCAAGCTTGGTCAATACACTGCATCCATAAATTGTATTGTTGCATCACACAGACACACATGTCTGCTAATTAGTGCTAAGTAACAGACTAATGAAATACTACAATTTTATCAGCAAACCTGAAGCACAAACTTCTTTAACTGGCTGTGCTGCACAGCAAGTGATGTTATTTCTTAGATAATTCCATTAAAATGTTCCAAATGTTTATTTGTTTTTTTTTTTGTACACCAGGCTGTAAACAAACTGTTTAGAGCTACATAGTATTTTAACTCAAACACAAGTTAAAAGGCAAACCTCTCCCCCCTGCACCAGTCTTCTCTAACATTTCCTCATTGACATGTCACGTAACATTTGGCACCGGCAGAACACCACTGCCTGCATTTCTATGGCATCTATTCAACTCCACTGGAGCCCCCTCTACATCGAACTTTTATGTTAAAGGAGTACTAGTTGCATCACAACGTGACACCTACATTTTTGACCAATCGTCAGTCTGTAAGATTTGAGACTGAGAGCTCATGCATACAGTTTGCAGTGTGGAACTTGATGGTCCAGTCACATACAGCATCTGATACAGAAATCACATTCACAACTCCAAAAAATAATAAAGGAGGTGATGAATGAGAGCATTCATCTTTCAATCCATCATCTCTCAGTCCGCAACCTTGTAAAGCGTGTATAGAGTGCAGGCTGAGGCTCAGTAAAGATGAGCACTGGTCAAGAAGCCAGTAGTGCATGTAGACCTCGCCATGAAAAGAGACTTAGATATAAAGCATTTGTATTGGAACATAATGAAATAGTTTTTGCCGTGGCAATAAACTGGCCCTTGCTGCCTCAGCAAACATCAGATGATAAAAGAATGGCTGATGCACATTTGATTGTGAAGTCTCTGCTAGAAAAGAGAGGATAAAGTGCCTGTAAATCAGCCATAAAATTGCAGATGGTAATCCAGTAAATATGTTAAATGACTGCCATCATTATCGCGACTCTGTGCCTGACCCGTGGCATACATCATTACCTTATCAATGAGATGGAACTTCATCTTTCTTGGAGGAAAGTGTTTTATTTGATTTCCACAACAAAGCAGTCATTGTGATATTATTTTCTCTTCCGGCACAACTTTCTCTCTCTCTCCTATTTTCTCGTATGTATTTTGCCAATACGTCTGGACAAAGAAGCCATAAATAGTACCGTTCTGATGAGGCCTTAACACTGTAACTGCTCTGTCATCAGTGAAGTTCGGACAGCACGTTAATGGATTAACTATTTAGATTTTCTTTAACGATCGCGAGAAAAATAAACACACAGTCTCACATTGATTTACAGACAGAGATCAAGTAAAGATATGTGAGCTCCGCAGAGGCAAAACAGCAGCAGTCGGATTCCGGTCAGTTAGACAATGAAATCAGATAATCTGTTCCCAAATCAGATAAACGTCACCTGTTAGCTTTTTTCATCTCCTCTCATGCAGAGAAGATCAATGTCAACAAGGTCATCATCCCTTAAAAATAATCTGTCCTCTTACTGTGCAGCCGCATTATTACTTCTTTTTAAATGTTATTAAGGCTTCGGCTGTCCACTGCAGCGCAAAGTCACACTGTGACTCATCCCCTTCCAGCTGCTTAAAAAAACAGAGAAGCTTAAAATTTATGCGCAAAGTACCCTCACTGATTTTAATGTGAAAAAGCACATTTTTTATCAAGTTTTTAAACAATGACAGTCAAGCAACCAAGCCAATTTAGCGACTAAATTACCATGTGGGTATATTTATGAGTGTTATGCCTCTGCAGCATGCCTATACTGTTTCTGTTATCTATGACATATATTCTAGAATGTTATTAATTATGGTTTTCAGTCATTTTTTAATGCAAGAAAGGCATTACAAAAAAAATGAGTGAACATAATTACATTGTGGCAATCAATATTACTTCTTACAAAACAAATAATTTTAATAATAATAGAAAAATGCACTTAAACATAAGGTATATTTGACAGAATTATGTATAACACCAAAAAAATAATGATGAACTGGTGATTCTGTAATAATTTGATCAGCAAATCTCAACAAAGTCGTCATAGTCAGGGGATTTTTCATCCTGTGTTAGCTCCATGCTTCTCTTTTAAATTAAATCTAAACAATAATCTAGTTTGAAGATGTATAATATTTAAAATATTTGGGGCAGAAACACAAATTATTTAGATAATGGCAAATGACAAACCAAAATTATACATGATTCACAATTCAAACATGATGTGAGAAATATAAATACCCCAGCTGTGATGTTTAACTGGAGTTTCTTGCTTCTTCACGATCCCATCGTGATTAAGCGAGCACGACTGTGTTTAAAAATAAATTTTAAAAAGCCAGATTTTGTTATTCATCCACTCTAATTCAGTTCAAATTTATTTATGTGGCTCCAAATCACAACAACTGTCACCTCAAGGCTTAAAATTCTTTCCTTATGAATTAAAGCTAAGGGCTTAGTACTGAGGTAGAAACAGAAATCACGGCCCCAAATATCAAGGTAAGAGTTTTATAAAACTGGTATACCCCTGCTGACCGTAGATTCATCTGAGCTCTCTTAAAAAATAAAAATATTTGTTAGCTTTAGAAAATCACAGCCTACCAGTTCACAAAGAGGTTTCTTTTTTCTTTTTTTAAAAATTTATTGGCATATTTATAGATTACATAATAGTTTCCATGAAAACAGTGACCATGACAGCTTCCTCAGGATGTCACCTTCTGTTGAGTGTGATGTCATCCCAATGACTCTAATGGTCCACTGTCCATTTGAAAAAGACTTTATAAAAACCCAATGAAAATCCATTCCCTGTTTATTTCCGTCATACGAAGCAGTAGATTCCTGGTTTTCTCTCCTTTTAGTACTTTTTTTGGTCTCCACATACTCCTAAAGAATGCATCTGATATTTGTGCTACATTGTGTCATCAGCTTGTTTGATTTGGTCTTCTCTGTCTGGGGTGTACTGGAGCAGACTACTGACGCTTCGACACATCATATGAAATTGTTCTAGATGTCTTACGCTTATATTATTGCACATTTCCCATCATGATATATCTGGTGTCTTTATGGAACCTTAACATCTTGTCTAGAATTTTTAATAAAGGTTTGCACGTTTAAACAATGCTCAGTATGCATTTGTAATGATGCACAAGCTGTCTGGCGTGTCAGGAAGGAAGAAGATATGGGAAGCGTGGATGCAATGCATGACAAAATTTTGGTGAGCGGGTGAGAAATTTTATTGTGTATGCCAGAGATGGACTATAAAGGTAGAGCAGCATGCTAATGTCAGGTGGAGAGGGTGCTTCAGCCTGTGGACATTTCACTCTGAAACAGAGTGTAAAGGACAGACAGTGAGGTTTGACAACCCCCCCCCCCAAAAAATAAATAAAAAACTAAATTTCACCTCCTGAAGTGAATTTGTAGGCTGCTGATCAAAATCCGCCCCCGCCCCCACCATCTCCCCGCAGATTTATTATAACCAGTTTGCACGATGTGTCAGCACAAATAAAAACTTACTTATTATTTTCTTTGCTTACTATTTTATCCACTCTTTTTCCCTTTGAAGGTCAGAGGCATCAGATCCTAAATTGCTGTGACTGTAGCTCGCTGAGGCTGATCCTCTCAAAGTAGGAGGGCATTTCAAAGTGCCATGTTAAGAGCTTGGCTCAGAGCTCATCCTGCAGTAACCGATGTGAAAAATGTGGACCGAATCTTTGAAAGACCTGCTCCTGCTTCTGCCCTTAGGTCAGGCGGCCCATGCAGGTGGTTGGCGGTGCAGGTGAACTCGCAGCGCACAACGCAAGTCCTGTTCTGATTGGATCAGAGGAGCCGTTCTAACAACGCTTTAGCAGCTGGGAGCCTGAGGAAAGGGCCAAAGCGAGGCTCAGGCCACTCAAGACAGGGAGTCATTAGTCTTACCCTGAGCTAAGACCGGAGCCCAGGGGAAACACTTTGCTTCATACCAAGCACAATGTCAGAAAGAGGCTTTGTCTGATTGATTGCACTACAGCAGATTTTACAGGATAACATAAATTACTGAAATTAAAAGGATCGTTCTATAACTTATATTCATTTAATGGGGACAAAATGTGGCTGTGCAGCGGGTCTGCTGACCCCAAGCATTAACGAGGATGTTGGATTCATGGGTTCGTGAGCCAAATGCTGCTGCAAATTTTGCTTTATTCATATGCACATTAGTTTTCATTCTGCATTGCTTGCACATTTGATGCATTATTCTGATTTGTTTTCCCTTTTTTATTTTTTTTTGCCCAGAAATCTCATCTAGAGCAGGTGAAATATCATCGGGTCACGCAGCTTTCCCAGAATTCCTAGCTGCACTGCAATAAAACTTTATTTGAAGGAGAGTTGCTAACACATGCATCAAAACCCCACAAATTCTAATTTGGCCATCTCCATTACGCTCCCCCAGATGGCCCGTAGATTAAACTGCTACTGCCCTGAAAAGCTTATGACAACAGATACGCTACATTAACATATGTAGCACCGCACACTTACATTTAGAAGTCCATTTGTCCTTTGTGAAGGACGTTGTATCCAGAGCAATAATTGTCAAACCCAAATAGAGTGAATCAGGACTTTGCAAGGAGCCATTTGGACAATAAAGAAAATTTGCTCAGTGCCCTCAGCAGCATTCAGTAAATAATACAAGCAGCTCTGAAATTGCACTGTTATTGAATACAAGCTCCAGGCAAATCCTGGATTACCCTCTTTTTTTTTTTACCCTCTTTTTTTTTTATTTCTTTGTGTATCATTTCACATGACATGGTGATATTTACTGTGCAGGAACATCTGCGTGTCATTTAATCATCATTTGAACTTTTGCCTTCGTGTTATTATCCATTAATCTAGCCAATATATGTTATTTGTGTTGTGACTGGTTTTTACAACTTAAGGTGAGTCACATTAAATGGGCTAGTCCTATAACCATTGAACACACCTGAAAGTGAGAGTGATGGTGTGTTAGTATTCTACGGTTAAGAACTTAATATTGTGCCTGTGATTTTTCTTTTTAGTTTTATGTAGTCAGACGGCTCCGGTAACAGTGTTGCCAACTTAGCGACCTTGTTATTAAGTGACTTTCAAACCGCTTTAGAAACTAAATAAAGGGCCAATCTACCACTTCTTCAGATTAGGCCTAATCATGACAAAGTGAAAACAAAACGCCCGGCTTGTGGTTTGTTACCCAGACGCAGGCTGCGCACTGAGGGAGGTCTTCTGTTACTTGTAACTTTCATTCTGGGTGATTCTTCCATGTAAACATGACATAATCAGAGCACAGCTGTTAACTAATATGTACAGTCAGTCTGTCAGTGTTACCTAAAAGTCTTGCTGGTCTAGGCTTATGGGAAGCAACAATAAAAGTGAATTATCAGTCATTGTAAAGATGGCGAAACTATTTATTTTAACAAGAACAAAACAAACTCAAAAGCAAAACTTGTATACTAATTAAAAAAAAGATAAGTCAAAGAATCAAACACACCGAGTAAACAGCCACACAGTCTAAATGCTGCTGCTGGCACCCCTCACTAAGCTATTCCTCAGTGGTCCCTGCTGACTGAGTAGAGTTAGTTCTCTGCAAACCACCAGCTTCACAGAAAAAAGAGACAAGAAAGAGAGAGAGAGAGACACCATGCATACCCAAAAACAATCCACTGAAGACCTAACAGGCCTCTGAATACTCAGACTAATTCACAGTCCATCTCAACCTATGCAAAGGCTTAGGAGACCGCTTGCATGCAGTCTGCCAAAAATCAATCAGCATGTAGCCCAGTGGGGGTGATGCTATGTGTAGCTCAGCCACTGATTGGTTAAAAATCTGAACAGGAACACAGCTGAATACACCCTAAAAAGAAAGAAGCCCAAAAATAAGCACATGAGAAACAAAAGCGACGGCTGCAGTAGATTCTTCTCTTTGAAACTAAAGCACCAACAAGAGTACAAGCGTGAACCAGAGTAGCCAATGTTACTAGCTGTTCCATCTATTTTTGACACTCCCCACTACTCACAGTACACACCAACAACATGCAGATGTGTTCATGCCTTTAAGGTTCTTGGTATCGCGGTCATGCTGGGCATTTAAGTTTATAATAAACATTATTAGCGGTGGGAAGGAGCAGCTTGGAAATGGCTTGGAAGTGACTGCTGGTTAATGATGTCGTTTTAATAGGCTACGTTTCAGTCTATTTCATACTTAGTTGATTTTAAATGGTGTGTTTGGAAACAGGAGAGAAGCAATCAGTTGTCAAGACACTGACACTGACTGACACGAGGCATAATGGAAACACAACACAGTGTCATGAATATACTAATTAGTGGATCACATCATCTTTACGCTTTGTGATTTTTCATGCAGGCTTTAGTCATGTTTCACAGGCCGCAGTTGTAAAAAAAAACAAAAACATAACAGGTAATATTTTTTTATTGAATCCAAAACAACCTTAACTTCTTTTACCTCATAGTTTTGGTCTTTCCAGCCTTGTTAGTCATGATAGTGCAGCTTTAGCAGCTGAGCCTAATATTCCTCTCAGAAAGTGAGTGTTTTTATACAAAACAATCTATAGTTAAGCGAGTGAATGCTGGCCATCAGATGGCAAGAAACTGTTGCTGTTGGCAACTGTTGGCTAATACATTAACCCTACTTGAGCTGCAGACCAGCGGCTCATGGCAGCTAACACTGTTACCAGTCCTTGGCCAGATATTACGATGCTGCTGACACAGAGATGACATATTTTCTGTGATGGGGTTGTTACTCAAAAACAACAACAACAACACATACTACACACTGATTACTTTACTTAATTACTTGTAATTTTCTAGATTACTCTGTGTTACTGAGCAACATGGCCTGAGATCCACTGAAGAAACTGTGTTTTAAAAATAAAGGAAAAGATAACAATATAAACCTCAGGCTACAGTCCCACACGCTGACACAAATTCCTACACCAATGAGGACACACAACATCTGTCTTGTAGAGTTTAAGCATGAACACACAGCCAACAGCAAAGTTGGTGAAAACGATCCCAAAGTGCACTTCACAGCAATTTTTCCCGTACAAACAGGCACCTGTGGAAATACTACAAATGTTGCAGTGCTGCGAGCCTGACTGCTCATCACTGTTTTAGCTGCATATAAAAGAGGTTAGCACACTGTTGCTAGGAAAGACCCAGCAAACATGTCAGTATATATTTATATGGTAATCATCTTTTCTCTATATCTAGTCTTGGCTGAAAAATAATTCTAAAATGGAACTGACCACTTCATCTGAAACACATTTCTCATGCTCCAGAGCTAATTGATGCTGACTACACTCCTGTAGCATCAGAGAATTTATAATACTGATATCGGAGGCATAGAGGCAGTGGTTGTGACCCCTGTCACATGTTAAGCTTATTATAATATAATAAATAAAACAATTTATATGCAGGTAAAAGTAAATGGCAATTAAAAAAATAAGTAATACAAGTCTGCATAAGGCACGTGGACATTGTGAGGGTGTCTCTCCATCTAAATGAATACATATGTGAACCACCATCTAAGTAACAGCCATCCTTTTATAGAATAAGGAGGCATCGCTTTGTTTTTTTTTTCCTCAAAGCAGCACAAAACAAGGCAGGGACACATGGATGCAGATGAATGGAGAAGTGAGGTCAAGCATGAGAGCCACCTGGATCCAAAGAAGCCGATGCCTCTCTCCTCTGACCCGGCTGTGTTGGGATGCATCCAGTGAGAAGCAGAGCTATCTGAGATGTTCTAATATAGGCCCATCTGCCTGCCTCTCCTGGGTACCCTGCTACCTTTGCCCCGCCATGTGTTCCCCTGTAGCCTACATTTCCAAAACGGTGCCAAACGAGCCCACATTCAGCATCTGTCTGTGCTAGATACGTCAGTCTGCGCTGGCCCCCTTTCACAGCCCCACCACAAACACTGAGAGGAAATTCGTGCACTCCAGGCTTCCCACACCTCTCCACTAAATTATCACCTCCCCAGAAAGACAGCAGCATGCTGCCTGAGAGTTTGGATTACATATCATCAAGTGCTGGGCCCAGACAGTTGACATTGCTGTGTAATCATCATTACAGTCACAACTGCTTCTCAAGTAGGGTCACAAGGTAGTCAGCACTCAAGTATCATACAATAAATGCTATGTAAATGCTTGAATGTTCAAAATGCTCCTTGTCTGAAGAAGTGTGTATTTAAATGCCTGTTTAGCGAAGCTCTAAAGATGTGGTGATAAAAGGAGCCTGAAATATATGAAAAGATCAGCGTGCAGCAAGTTTATTTCTATGTTTTTAGATATTTTAAAGAAAATAAATAATATAAAATGCTATTTGCTTTACATCAGTTTAGGAGAAATTAATGATAATAGCAAGGCTATACAGTTTATAGTGCAGGCTGCACTATATACTGTGCTATACATAGTACTATACAGCTCCCTTGTTTTTTCAAAGGCCCCCTAAAGCCTTTGGAAGAAGCACAAAGCACTCTGTTTGTAGTTAGGAATCATATTCAACATCCTTAATTACAGCAATGCAAATGAAGTACATATTTATGGGGACTTTTTTTCTCTCTCTATGTGCACAATGTACTGCTTTTCATTTTTAGTTCTCAAGATGAAACTAGTCTCCAGAGGTGCTAACACCGAAATTACACCTGACCTGAGAAATATAGCAGCCTGACAGGCCCTAATTTAGTTCTACAAATGTTTCACAGCCATATCTGCATATTCAACATACCTAAAGGGATGAATCACAAAAAAAGAGAAAGTTTTGCTACATTTTTACTCCCATGTTTTTTCAAAAGTTGCTTCTCTCAGGGAAAAAAAAAATGTGTTGATGAATGAAGCTCTCATACAAAGTGAGTTGCTGACAGCTTTGGAGACCTAAGGGAGCCATTCATTTGTGTGATATGTTGAAATCAGTCCCACAAATGTCCCAGATGCCTGAGCACTTTGAAAGAGTCGCAGGCCTGTGCTGGCACTCGAAATTCAACAGCACTCCAAATGAACTACTGCTTTAGAGAGCAGAGCCCCTCGCCGCCGCCGTAACGCAGAATTTCTCATCACCTGATTGTATGAATCAGACATCCACTGGTTTAATTTCTGCTTATGATGTATGATGGAGACTGCAGTAGGCCAGGAAGGGGCTTTACATTTCTGTCTCTTGAGAAAACAGATCAAGGAGCGGGTGCGCGCCTTGTGGGGAATCATGGCCAAAAAAATTGTCAGGGCCATCAAAGGCTGGAATCAAACACAGTTATGTGAGCAGTTGAAAATGTGCTTTATTAGTACCACTGCAGACTGCTGGAAGAATTAGATGTTTTAGAGACTATTTTAGGAATACTGGAAAGTCTCAGTGAAGTTTAAAAAAGTAATTTTAATTCGCAGAGAATTAGTGTTCAGAGTTTCTTCATTATTGATGAAGCCATGATAATGACTGAAGAAATAGATTTAGTTATCCATGCAGGAAACATATTTAATACCCCACCCAAAAAAGGCAGGAGTCAATACAACATATGCTACCCAGCTTTCAAGAAACGTATATATACTACTGTGCTAAAATCTTGAGCCACACCCTACTTTATATTTTGTTTCCAAGCTTGTTTTAAAAGTAATCTTGAGCAATAGCTCTCCAGGCTTTCTGGAGGTCTTTCAAAGTTTCTTGGGACATTGCTTGCTTTTTCAATCATTTGGTGGCTGTGGCTCAGGAGGTAGAGCAGGTCATTTACTAATTGGAAGGTTGGTGGTTCGATTCCTGGCTGCATGCCAAAGTATCCTTGGGCAAGATACTGAACCCCAAGTTGCTCTCCGATGCAACCGCTGGAGTGTGAATATGAGATGGCGAGCACTTAGCTGTAAAAGGAAGCGCTTGTCTGAATGGGTAACTGCAAAAAATGTTGTATAAAGCACTTTGAGTGCTCAGCTGGAGTAGAAAAGCTTTATATAAGAACGAGTCCCTTTATCATTTCACTCATTTTCAATCCAGTCCCTTTACCCGACCATTTTCAGGCTGAGATTTTTTGTCCTTCTCCACCATTAAAGTGCCAAATACACTTTAATGGTGGAGAAGGCTTTACCCTTGTCAATCAGGGCCTGAAGAAATGACAGAATCACTG
>JAVDPK010002977.1:325080-380310 GCA_034780415.1 Cichlasoma orientale
TTTATCTTACAAAACATTCATATTTGCCAAGTTAAGCTAAAATATATGAGGCTGCACACAGTTGTTTTAATGCTGCTCCAGCATGGATCACCAAAACGTTCTTTTGTTTTAAAATTATGATTTGTCCGTCGTACGATCGGATAAAAGGCCTCTCCAAACCAAGATCCCGGGCTGAATTTCAACCCCAGCCTGCCCCTGCCCACTGCTGTAATTTGAAGCTAACGGCTGGAGTTTGTTTACTACTTGCTGGGCTTCAGGCAATGATGTGACGCTCTGGAGGAGGTTGTCGACATAGAAACAATTCTCCACTGTGTGATGGGTATCTTTGCCTGGGCTACTGTGGTCCAGAAGGTGCTACTGGAGAGTGCAGTTGGCCCAACAAGGACTGTATGTTATCCCAAAAGGCAACTCCTGCCACCTGCCCACTTGATCAGGTGGCTAATCTTGATCCATTTATGTCAAGTGAAACCAGAGAAAGGGCATGTCCTGTATCAGAAGGTGAACCTGATGGAACATCCTCTTACTGCTACTTATGGTGATAGGGTACTCCCTGAAGTGGTGGTCCAGGGAGGAGATGCTCATTCAGGCTGGTACTGTTGTGTGCAAATGAACAACTGAAGACAATGTAATTCTTACCACTGTGATGAGCCATGTAGTGCAAAATATACAAGGTGCTGACACTGGCATCCATGTCTGCTGTAGCCCGCATCCACCAGTTTCTGAATCTCACAGTTATACGTCTGCTCTAACAGGCTACTTCAATAGGCAGTTCTCCGTGCCCTGCAGGTGACCCAGCACACAGTTCTTAGTGAAATGAAGCAGAACTGGTTCCTCCTTCTAAAGTAAAGGGGTGGTATATTGGTTGACACCATCCACCTCCACTCTGGTCTTTTTCTCTAGCATCACCATTTCAAACGTGTCGCTACCTTCTCATTCCAGTATGGGAGAACATCCGCCAGAGTTTGGTCACATGACTGAGGAATTCGGCAGAGTGAGTCAGGGTGCTCATGAGTAGGCAGAGGCCTAGAGCACAAAAACTTTGGCTGGACCCTGAAGAGTTCACCCAGGGCTTGAGTGCAGCTACAATACAGTGAATTATTGCTGTGGCAATGGCTCACAGCACCGGTAGTGTCAGGTGGCTGCCCTTCCCCGAGTCTGATTCCTCCACTAAAAGGGAGTTTTTCCTTCTCACTGTCGCTAAGTGCTAGCTCATACTGGGTTGTGTGATTGTTGGAGTTTTTTTCTAATATTGTAGTGTCTTTAAAATATAAGGTGAGGTGAATGTTGTTGTGAATTGACGCTAAACAAATAAAACTGACTTGAAATTGAATTCTTTTAGCCATGTTCCCAACACACTGTACGAGCATAGTAGCATTTGAGTGTTGTATAAACTTGTGAAAAACCTTCAATTTTGCACCAAGTTGATAGATTTTAGTGTTTTGTGTTTGTAGCCTACAGTGTTTTTGTAAACAGTTTCTCTAATAGGCATTTCTGTTTTTCTCTTGCTGTGATGTAATTCAGCTTCTCTCCAGAGAGCAGTGATTGCTATGTTGCACAATTAAGCTCTGTAAGTAGCTCACCCACCACTGATTGCATGTGTACAGATACATCCAGCTGTTCATATTGTTTCCAAAGTTGAGAACCTCCAGAATGGCAACCAGAGGGTCCATTACCAACACCTGAAGGTCGCATGTGCGAAAACTGCAGCCTCTCAGCGCCGCAGTTAAGGCAAACCTGGCTGAGTGATGACAGAGTGTTTGAGGCAGATGCAAGCCACGCAGTGAGAGCCCTCACACTGACACTCTCCACTCCCTGCTATCAACCATCAGACATGATTACAGCTCCCGCTCCTTGATCCAGTGCCTGGCTGAGCCCACTACTTTGATTTCTCGTGATTCTCTCCTGCAGCCGAAGTAATCTAACAAGATGCTCAACTCAGACAGAGACTTGACCCTGGCGCGACATTTGTTAAAGTCATGCTGCAAATGGGAACAATTTGTCAAACATCTTCTACTTTATTCAGATTGAATGAGGATGTTTCACAAGGTGGTGCTTTCTCTCTACTCATATTTTACTGCCGGCTGGAGGTAAAGGCAGAGATTTATTCAGCCACGAATTCGTCCACGGGGGCCTACAAATAGTACTGCAGATAGCACGAACATTAATAATCTCCTGCCAGTGACGACTGTGACCAGACAGGCAGTCATACTATTACCCGGATGTAGGAAAGTAAAGCAATTTAATGACATTGAAAAACACCAATTAACATTTATAACATGCAATGCAATGAGAAACCTTTACAAAACACTGCAGTTTTCCGGATCATGTTGCTAATGTTAATGCTGAACAATATAACTGGTTTTGTTTTGGACTGGCAGCATATGAAATAAGGCTTAATAAAAACCAATGTAACACTTCACTACAGCACACTGAATCAGCAGTGTAGGTGGATGGCAAATATCAAGAATCCAGATCAAGTAATTTGATTACAAAAAAAAAAAAAAAGAAGTTTGTAATCCATTTCAGGTACTCAGCCTCTGCTTTGTCAAATTTGAGAAAATAACCCTGACGGTGACGTAGTGATGCCAGAGTTTGGATTTGGAGACTACAAAATTATGATATCTTCCATTTCTGAAAAGTTGTATTGTGGGAAATGTAGGAATCTGTGCTATTGGAGATAGAGTCCTACAAAGATCAGAATATCTCTAAAAACATATTTAAATTTAAACTAATTTACTAAAGTAGCAATTTAAAATAGTTAAATATTTTGGGAAAAAAATATGCATACTGGCCCTATATGAATGAAAAGATCAATACATCCTTCATATCTGTACCATGTATCCTATTGCTATTCCTAAGCTTTTGCTTTTATTATGTTCCTTGTATTACGGTGCGCTTTCCTGACTTTATATTTGAGACTGCAATCTCAAGACACTTCCTGGTTAAGGTCATCACCCATTGGCTTGGAACACAACACTTTGATGCTTCGGGGTTCCAGTGTTAGTGTAGTCATGTTGATTACTTGGAGCCAGAAATGACCAAATTTGGACAGAGAGTGCAGTGCTAAACTGTCAGCTAACAGTAGCAAGTTTGGTTAGCAAGATGCGTTCATAAACTGTACACAAACACAGATGCCCGATCCTTGGTCTGTACCAGAGCCATTATTTACTCAGTGGCTTTGGTGTGTACCACAGAGCAGACTGTACCACTTGTCAGATTCCATTAAATTAAACCAATCCCATTAAAATGCAGTTCAGTGATTTGTGGCCTAGCAGACAGGTGTCAGATACAGCTGCCTGTGTCAAACACCTGTCAATCAAAACAGCCATCCCCCGTAACTTTAAGCTTTGCCAGTATCCAAGTGTAGCATATAAAATTCACCCACTGCACAGTTGTTATTAAGAGGGAAACTATTATTACCGGGCTGTAAACATGCACTTTAAGGCTGTTTAACTTGGGATTTTAACACAGGAGTGTATGTGGACTGACTCACTTTTGGAGCGAGCCTCATTTGGCCAGTAAAGGAGCTGAGGACCTGTTTTTGACGCTTCCATGCTGGCTTCATGCTTCAGCCCTGGTTATTACTGTTTGGTCTATGATCAAGCTAGAAGCCAGTTCGCTGGTTAGCTTAGCTAAACTAGGGCTAGCTCTTCCCCGATCTTAATTTTATATTTAACATACAGACATTAAGTTGTATTGATCTGCTCATTTATTGATTGGTTGAATCAAATTTAATCAAGACTGGGTTGTCTATATATTTATTTAATAATATCAGCCTGTAATGGATTACATTTTTCAATTTTTTCCCCCCAAAATCTGCTGAAGCACCATTTGGCTGTTATAGAAAACCTAACAGATCTAAATGTTTATATACAAGGCATAGCTAAATTATATATCCTAACATCACAAGGAGATTCAGGACCCAAAAATCAGTCTTTATGATATGCAATGATATGTGAATTTTCTTATTACTTTGTCAGGTATAAAACCACTGGAAAAAAAATAAGTTAATAAGCAAACCTTTATACACATCTTACATAATATTTAATGAATTCATTTCAAATATAAAAGGTCAGTAATATATGCTCCAATTGAAAAATATCAACTTAATATCCCAACTTATCTGTGTCCTGCTGCAAGGTGACACCAGAGGCGAAGCTGCCTATAATAATGCACAGTGGAGAGGGGAGTACAGAGTACTGCAGCTGAAGTGAAGGAAATAAAAACAAAGCCCTCTAAAATTTTGAGTAATAATAATCATAAAAAAAGACACTTCACACATACAATATACACTATATATACACTGTATTTAGTAATGGTCATTCTTTTGCAACTTAACAAAACAGAGCTTTATAAAATGAGAATGGCAGTGTGCAGTTGGCAATGACACATTACGTTTGACACGAAAGTTGTGCTCAATATGAATAATGTCTGTTTCCTGTTTTATTTGTTCCAACGGCTTTAGTGGAAACGGCGTCCGGCGGAGGGTGGATGGCCGTTGTGCTCCTCACGCCGGGGTCTGAATGGTGGCTTTGATCTCAGCAGACGCCCTCTTCTCCTTTCGCCCGGCGTACTCACCGATAAAGGAGCCGTCTTCATTGAACTGAGCGTCCTCGTCGCCGTAGTCCACCAGGCTGTCCCCGCTTTCCACCGCTTTGATCTCCCTGCTCAGCGAGTGTTGGCTGCCCTTGAGTGGCTTCTCGTCGTTGTCACTGCGAGAGAAGCACAGTGGATTTAGAAGCACCTCATTTCACCCATGGCTTCACTCTGTAGCTTATTGGAGAGGACGGGGCTGCTGCCTCTGCAGTGAGCCTCTGTGATTGACATTATCCTTTATTTCTGGCTGACCAATGGGAAATAATCACACAGATGCACATGTTGAAACAAAATTAAAACTTGAGCATACGTGCCTCATTTGACCAAGTGCCAACTGGAAAACAAATGAGATATTAAGGGGCACATTAAAGTGGTGCTGGTGGGGCTACACACATGCTGTGGTCCTGTAATGCAAAACAAAAGTGAAACGATTACATAGGATGTACTATGTAATATTGCCACGTGAATCCTGGTGACAGAACTTTTGACATGAACTACCAGTTATTCAGGAGCCCGGTGGACTGGCTAGCTTTTCATAAATTCAAACTTAGCCTGATTCCAAAGCAAGAGTGGAGATCGAGGCACTGTGTGTTTGTCAAGATTATGGAAGTACAGAGACAGAAATGATTATTTGATTCCCTACAGAAGTCGTGGGCTCGCTCACTTACAAAGAAATTAACAGCCTCTCATTTTTATAGTAGTTTCATTTTAATGGAGAGAAACAGAATCAACCAAAAATCCAGAAACATTATGCTTTGGGGCTGTTTTTCTGTTAAGGGTACAGGACGACTTTCCCCAGGAGCAGCCATGTACCATTAAAATCTTGGATGAGAACCTCCTTCCCTCAGCCAAGACACTAAAGATGGGTGGTGGATGCATCTTCCAGCGTGGCAATGACCCAAAACATACTGCCAAGGCAACAAAGGAGTGGCTAGAGAAGAAGCACATTAAGGTTCATGGAGTGGCCTAGCTGGTCTCCAGACCTCAGTCCTGTAGAAAATCTGTGGAGGGAGCTGAAGCTTGGAGTTGTCAAGCAGCAGCCAAGAAACCTAAAGGATTCAGAGAGTTTCTGTAAAGAGGAGTGGACCAAAATCTGAGACGGTGACCAACTACAGGAAGTGTCTTACTGCTGTGCTTCTCCACCAAGTACGTTTGCTTGTGGATCAAATACTTATTTCACTCAATGAACTTTTAGGTAATGTGTTTTTCTGGATATTTGCTTGATCTTTGGTTTGGTTCTGTCTCTCCATTAAAATAAACTACCATAAAAATTAAGGACGGTTCATTTCTTGGTAAGTGAGCAAGCTTACAAATTCAGCAGTAACTCCTGAACCAAATTTCATGAAACTTGATCGAAAGGCAGAGTGTGGACCAATGAAGGAGCCGCTAAATTCTGGAGTGGAATTAGATGACTAAAACTGTAGTAGCTAGTGCATTAGATGTGGATAGCAAGGATTGGAGGGCCCTTCCAGGGCTTAGCTAAGCGCACCGAGTGACAAAGCTGTTATAAACAGAAAAGAAATATTAGATATGCTCAGTAAATATAGATTGTATTCTAAATGGTTTTCACAAAAACCTTTAGACTAAATGAGTAAATGAATTTTAGCTTAGCAGACCTGAACACTTGAAACTTTAGTTGGGACCATTTTCTGTCTGTCCTAGTCTAGATTATGGTGATATGATTTATAGCAGAGGGCAGACTTGGCACTCAGTGACTCTTGAGCAGAAATCAATGGGAGCATTCTAAAGCGCCCCTGTCATCAGAGCCAATCAACAGCCAAGCCAGGAAACTTAAGAGTCACGCTGTTGCAGGTACAGGCCAGTTTTAACTGTTTGGAGGCAAGCATGTTTACTTTTTATCATCCCAGTCCTAGAAACAGTGCCCTAAACATGAATTACTCAGCTTTCTTACAGTGCTGTGGTGGGATGAGCAGAGCTCCACTGAGCTGTTAATGAAGACAATATGATGAAACTGTGTTTTTGGTTTTTTCATTAGATTTTTTTTTTTAATCTGATTTGACTTTTTTTTTAATCAAGTTATGGCTCTCTCTTTCTCGCTCCCTTGACAGGACCTTCAAAATAACTGTCCACATAACTGCCGTTGCCATGACTTGCTTTTAGAAGGACGTTGTTTATAGGCATGCCTTCGCCTCCACTTTAGTCCTTGGGTGTTCTTTTTTATTCTTAACTTTATTATTTATAGTGCTCATCATTGCATCTTCGATGAAAAAGTTGGGTGATCTGAAAGATGTGATGGACAACTTATTGTTTACTTGTAAGATTCTCATTGCACACTGCCAGCTGCTACTGCGCTAAAATGGTGCACTGAGCCAGTGAGCTGCTTTCACTGTCTGCTCTGACCACCTGGGACATTTCTTAGTGCACCCTAAAAATGATTTTTTGGTAACTCTTGGTCAAATGTTTGTACCCGTATTGTTTAACTTACTCCAGTATCCCGTTCTTAATTAAATATACAGTATATAGTTTTGTTTAGTTTCTTTATCATTTGTACTCATTTCATTTTAAACTGTTGCTCAGCACCACTGTATGAGATGAAGCCCTTTGCAGAATTATATAAATTCATATCTCATTATTAACAGACACCCAGTGACCCACGTCTGAAATTATATATTGTGGTTACTGACCTCATTATTTTTTGCCTCAGAGCAGTGCCTTCCTGTAGTCTTGTAGTCACTTGAGTTTAAAGGTTAACTAGCACCTAATTCAGCTGAGCGGCACCTGCCCCGGACTGTGTGCTAAGCTGTTTTCTTTTAAACTGTTGTATCAATCTTCTCATCTGAGTCCCTGCAAGAAATAATACTAGCACACTTCCCAAAATGCTGAATGGTTTCTTAAAGTTTAATATGTTTTTTGGCCTAGTTAAGCGGTTATACTTGAAAAGTACTGTTTGTTGTTACGCTGCGACCGAACATAGTCAGTCAGTGGTTTAAAACACTGGAGCTTTTGTGAAAAGCCGGGCCACCTCGCACCTGAAGTGAACATGACAAAGTCTAAATGCTGTCACACTGAGCCACTTCTGAGTTCGTCACATCAGCGTTTGTTGTGCTGTGCAGATCACACTGATTGGAGAATTACACTGGGGCTCATACTGCGTTAGACTGTTATGAATTGGACCACTAAAGGATTAATGAAACGTGCCCAGATATTACTGCCCCGGAGATGAGCTGCTTTCAATTACATTGATTGGTTTTACTGTCCTGCTGTGTGCCGGGCAGCTCGCGTTTAACTCCATCCGGACAGAAAATGGCAACTTGTGAACGGTGCTGTGGCTCCCTTTATGATGCAATCTGTCACAACACACCAACACAACACCGTATCTACGATCACAACTTCCTATGAAGGGATGCTACTACTCTGACAACACTGACGTGTAAACAGCTTACTGCTGTTTATCGCATACTTTCCAGTTAGTCAGTCCATCAAATGTCGTCAGCTGAAGAAGTGTGAGGCTCCATGGGAACCTCACGCATGCTGGGGTGTCTTTTTATTGAGAGGAGAAATGCAAAAAAAAAAAAATTTACTGAGAAGAGAAGATGGAAAGACCGCTAGCAGAGGAGAAATTCATTTGCTGTTGCGCGTGAATTGCAGCCGGGTGGTGAAATAGCGCTCTGAGGGTGACGCTTACCTGTATTCACAGAATGTGTCGTCATTCATGCCCTGAGACTCCACATCTGGGTGAAGGTCTTCTTTTTCTTTTACTGCTCACAAAATAAAGAGAAGATATCAGCGGTTTCCTCAAGAGATGTCTGCCAGTGAAGATCACTACGTCCCCTGACTGTTAACGCTATCTGAATAAGTTTGAGTGTCAGTCCCTAATTCCCTGCACTTACTCAATGAATGAAAGATCAATGCAAGCTTTAGAACAGCTTATATAAAAAAAAAAGCTTTATATCAATTTTTTAATTTAATTAAATTTTACTTTAATCATGCATTTAGTTTAATGGGAAAAAATAAATCTTTGGCGTGTGCTTAAATGTTTTTCTTAGTATGTGAAGGGAAAAAAAGCACATGGCTCAGGGAAATGAAAGAAAAGGTTGTCGCTAATGAGAACTTAATGAGGAAACAAAGGACAGAGCTGCATCTCGCTCTTTATTTCTGCTGACGAGTGAAACGATCGCTGGCCAGACGACAAACCTGAAGGCCATTAGCCGTGAATAATAAAGCTGATAAGGACTCTCGTGTCCCCAGTAGGAGGACTAACACTGAGATACTACAGAGCTTCTGTCACCATTCACCGTGCAGCCTGCTCATGTGCAGCATTTGCATTTTGTCTCGCTGTGGGCTGCACTTTGTTTAGATTGCTTGCTGGAAAAATAATGCAAAATTCAAATGCTGGTCATACAGTACAAATGCTTATTTTCCTTTCAATACAGCAGCCTATTTTATGTATAAATTTGCATTAAAATGCCTGGGAAAAAAAAAAGAAAAAGAAACTATCATCATACATATTCCTGTAATGGCTTCTGGGATGATTGATCATTTTTTCATGTCAACAAACAACAAAATGGAACTATAATGACGCTCTGAGCAGCAATTAGTATGCCAGCAAGGTGATGAGCGTGTGTGCTTGTAAAGTGAGGACCTACCAGAATACTTCCCTCCTTTATTTCTGTTGACAAAGCAGGCGATCAACACAATGAGCGTGAGGAGAGCAATGGCACACATCAGGCCGATAAACCAGCCCTTGGTAGATATCCCTCCGTGGATGCTGGCCAGACCTGAGGAGAACAATACCCGGTGACTTTGACTCGCCTTGGCCTTTTCATCAGGACACTTGATTGAATGTTTACATCGACAGAGCCTATCTGATGCAAAGGCAGAAGGTGGCAGGGCGCTCCACTGATGGAAACACTCCAATATTAATATTAAACAGCTAATCCTGCTTGTCTAATTAATCAAGCAAGGAACGCTGTACAAATGTAATTCCTCTTAGTGAGCCAAATTAAATCCTTGTGACACCGTAAAGGACCACACGTTGCAGCTTGAGTCACCGCTCAAGGACACGCGGGTTGCACCTGCTTTTTTTTTTTTTTTTAATGGGAGGTCAATTAGTTCTGCTTCTGCTTTTTTTTTTTTTTAGTCTATGCTTTTTTTCCCCCTCCTCACCTGTAGGCCCCGTAGTGATAATGTCTTCAAATATACTAGAATTATAAACCCGGCTGTTAGGAATAAGGCGCACAGTGTACTCGGTCTCAGGTTCAAGGCCGTCAATGATGTGGAAAGTCCTAGAGTTGTTTAAGACCTTTGATATCTTCCAGTGACCCTCACCTGTGCAGACGAGTGAATGATCGACAACATGTCAGTACTCATGAAAACACACAACTAGCTTCATCTAATGTAGAAAAGACTGAAAAGACAGAACACGCAACAGCACACGTGTGCTTGATTCTAGTCTATACAGAAACCAAAAGAGATTGAGCTCACGGTTGTTCATATATGCGATATAAAACTCAGCATGCTCTCCTCCAGATATCCAGCTGATATTTGCAGAGCTGTCGCTAACAGCAGAGCTAACATTAAACAGGGCGGGGACTGACAAGATGAGGGAAAGGAGAGAAATGGCAAAGAAGGGTTAGTAGAGGACAAAGCAGATCAAAGTGTTAGCACTCATGTGTGTTTACAGGATAAAGGATGCTGCTCAATGCTTTCTAAGGAAGAGGCAAGCGTGCTCCTTACTAACACTATTGTAAGGAGGCATCAATTACATCTGACAGAAGGGGACGTCGGGTCAGTCTCACAACAGGACAAGAGTAATGTGGGTATGGAAATGGAAGCACAGGTGAAGCCTGCAAAGCTGAATGGAAATCTACTAAAACCTGAAGACATGATGGACATGAATGTTCCATGAATGAAATACAGGAATAAAGTTACGTGTACAATACGTTTATAAGCCACAATTATTTTTTTTACTTAATTCATTATTGTTGTACTCTATTCCTTAAAGTTTTTTATCTTTCTACACGATAGCTATTTGAATATTTTCACCTGAAAGGAGCAACCTTGGCCCATGGTCATTTTCTCCTTTGATGAAATACAGAAAGGAAAAAAAGAAAGAAAAAAAAGAAAGAAGCTGAAGCCAGACAATGTTGGGTATTTTTCTAGGTTAAAGTGAAAATTACCAGAATTGTGTGTGTTCATCTAAACTCAAAAAGTAGAAAAATAGTTTCAGCGCTAATGTTAAATTTAAAAAAAACAAAATGAAAAAACGAAAAACAATGCATAATGGAATTTACTGAATGTCAAGGACACAAAGTTAGTTTTCAAATGAATAACTGGCTTAAATAATCCTGTCTTTACTGTTCTCTTCCTGTCAAAGAGGAGTTCTTCCTCCCCACAGTCGCCAAGTGCATGCTCATAGAGGATCACTGGATTATTTGGGTTCTTTCTTTAATATCGTAGGATATAAAGTGCCTTGAGATGTCTCTTTTGAACTGCTGCTACATAAATAAAACTAAAGTGGAAAATTTAAATTTCATGTGTTCTAGCTTCATCTTTTTCATACCTATCAACCTGGCTTTATCCTTTTGATGCTCAAACAGGGGAAGAGAAAAAAAATCTAGTAATTTTGTAATTGTGGGCATCATCAGTATGGCAAACATGTGCTTTGACAGCAGCTGTCTAAGCTAGTCAACAAAGCACAATCCACTTCATTTCACCACGGCAAACATGAAAATCTTTGTCTGCGCCTCCAGCTCAGGTGCTTTATTTGCTCAGGTGATAACTCAGTTCACAAGAACACCTGTGTCTAAGCTGTCCATCGCCACCACTGCAAATGACACTCTCTGACTAATGTTGATGGATTAGTCACCAGCTATGGCAATTCCAGTCATTGGAAGTGCGTGATGACTTCGACTGACATAGACAACCTGAGTTAAAAATATCCAGAGGCTCACTGCCGTGTTTTGTCACCACGTTCCTCAGCTTGCTATTAACTGCTGCAGAAAGCAGCTGCTCACCCAGCAGGGAACGAATGCCCTGGAAGACACCCCTTCAAAGTCAAGAAGCTTTTTTTTTTTTCATAAGGAGTGGCCAGAAAATATTCTGATATAGGAGCTTTCAACAGCTTCTACTTATCCACTTATCTCAGTGTCCTGTAAATATCACCCTCCCAGTATGAGCTCATACTTCCCCGCATGGCTCAGGAGGATGTTTCTCCTTGCTGTTTTCTCTCTGTCCCCGGACCTCTTCTTGTCCCAGAGCTGTGTTACTGTTTACCCAGTTGAAGATTACATGGAAATGTCAGGTGACTACTGGGTCAATACACTGCCACGCAGAGGGTTGAGAGGGGCCCAACAAATCAATCACTTACAATTAGACATATTTGTCCTGTTCAAGAGACTGCACTCCACAGCCACACTGTGGGATCGGGATATAGATCTACTATCCTAGATTTCCTGGTGGTGCAGCAGAGGAATTAAACCCAAGCTTACAGTACAAATATGGCTGCCATTTTACATCATAAACTAGCTGAGAAAAATAACTGAAGAGGTATTTTTATTTAAGCTGCTGTCACGTCATAATCTTCACATAAAACGTCTTTGGTTTTGGACTCTTCTGCATTTATTTCTTAGCCTTGGCCTCATGTTCATGCTGTGCTGTTGATGCGTTGCTGTGTCAGAATGTGCTGCAGCTCTACCTATGGTGGAACGAGTGGATTTGGTCACAGGGGACTTTGGAGTGCTTGGAGGTGAGGGGGAAGCTGACTTGCCTGAAAAGAAAGGACAGACCTTGTGGTTATCAATTGGGAACGAGGGCTCGAGGTGCTATTGTCTACTGTTAGCATGCGCGCTACTGTGAGATACACTAAAATTAGTGACTACGTAATCTACACTGAAACATGGTCTAGAGTTTTAAAACTATATTTCCCATTTTTGAGATGTGCCTTTGAATTTGACTGCAATCAGAAACAAAAATGGAGATGAGCGCGTGGCGTGTCTGATGCTCTTACTTGGTTTGGCTCTTAAGGCATCATTTATTACCCCAGCTTGTTGCACTGAGTCTGCCGTTGCTAGGATAAAAGTCAATATTCGTTTACAGCCACTAATGAGCCGAGATTAATATGAATTTATAATTAGGTAACTCATTACCAATTGTTATTAGAGAGGAAGCCACAAACTTTATCTAAGAAGAAGCTGACGTTTTTCTAATGAAAGGAGGCATCAGAGTGCTCTCTGCTGATGGCAAGGGCAAACAGCAGACAAGGTCAATTATGTGCAGAGAGGCTGAGTGTTTGGGGCTGCTAAATTCTGTACAGGACAAATAAAATGTGTCCAAATGTTTGACAGTCAAATCCCGATGATTTATTCAGGCCTACAGCACCTGCACACGTCCCTGCTTCTACTTCTAAAGCATGCAACTACTATTGAAAAGAACTGTTGAGCATGTCATACCAACATAAATGTTTTTCTATCAGTATTTCAGAGCAGTTTGATGCTCAGTCTATATATATATATAATATATATGACATGCCACAGTTGCTGCATAAACAGATCTACATACTGAGGCCAACAGCAGGAGCCAGAGCGGAAGCTGCAGAAAAAGCAAAACAAAACAAAAAGACAGAAAAAAGACAGAAGGGACAAACATTGCATGGCTAAGCAGACGTCCACATTCACAGACACATTTATAATACACACTGCATGATCAAAGCTATATCTCAAAGCAATGCACTATTTTAGCAGCATATGTGAAAGCAAGCAGAGGACCATTTACGAAAAACCCTCACACACACACACACACACACACACACACACACACATGCACCATACACACACAGTGATGGAGGTGTTACCACAAATAGCTTTCACGTGCAAACCTTGAACCTCTCTCCTGCACACATGTAATAGCTTGACAAAATTGCAACTCAATACATATAAAATGAGCCATTCTTCCTGCAATCATTTTTCCGCCTTTTTTTTTTCCAGCATGCAAATAAACAACCCCTAAGAGCCAATTAAGTTTCTTTCTGTGATTGTGAGGATTCTTACAGTAAACAATAAGTAATCGCTTGCATATTAAGCACCTGTGCTGCATTTCAAAGTTGAGAGTTCTGTTTTTACATAACACAGCCTGAGTGACATACTACATTCATTTTTTTTCCCCCTGCATTTGTATTGAAAGTGCCACCTGCTTATTTATTATCACTACAGAGCATTTAGTGACACTCGCATACAGCTTCCTGTTTCATTTCCCATCCAATCATTCATCCCACCGACCGCAATCACAGGAGCTTGACTTGAATTTGAGCCAGCTGAAGTATGGTGTGTGGACCTCAACTAATGATATGTAATTAAAAGGCAAAGATTACATGTTACAAGCTGGCAAATTATGATGGCTTACCCAGCAACTCTTTCATGATTGCACAATTCAGTAATAAAAACTTCAGTTTCCTTCCTGCTCAAAGCAATTTTCTTTCTTAGCTGATTGTTTCATAGCTCACGCTCTCTGTCCAATCAATAAGCACTTGCTCTCTCATGACAGTGACAAATGAAAACCTCCACTGCAGCCATATGAAATTGTTTATCCACAAAAATTACTTACATGAAGATATGAAAAGCTTGGCTGCTCAGGCTTCTATCATATTGCAGTAGTTCAATGCCACTTTGAAATGGTGAAATGACTCTGTAACCTGCTTTGCTTAGCCTCGGTTCACCTGAGCAAATTGTGCTCCTCAGAGCTCATCTGTGTTCTCCTTGTTCCCCCTGAGAAAGCAGCATGCGCTTTCAGCCATTTCCCCACAAGCTTATCTAGACACACAAAGCCTGACCCACTGGCTTTCCAGACCTTCAGTCACTCACTTGTTTCCAGGGTGGTGGTGGACTCCTCGCTGATGTCGGACCCACAGCCCACCGTGGTACAGGAGCACAGGTAGAACTTGTATTTACTCAAGGGCTCCAAGTCACGCAAGATCCACTTGGTGGTATCAGGATTGCTGATATCTACTGTCTGCAGTGGTCCCACTTCATCTGTGTCATTGACTAGAAGTAAAAATGGCAAGGAAATAAACCAAAACAAATAACTGTAAATATTTTGTGTCACACAAAGTACCTAACAGATGGTAAAGGAACAACAAGGAAGAAATTCTGTACTTACACTGCATAAGTACAGTGCAAATGGGAGGTTTGCCTGTACTCAGAGTGCAGACAATACATAAAATCTGGACCTAGCTACTGTGACTTCACCCACTGGTCAGTGAAGTGCTGTTGTGCAGACTCAAATTGGTGTTTTCGTACTGATGAGCAAGTGGATGCTCTCAATGAGAAACCAAGGGACACTTCATGCTCCTATGGTAGCAACCTTACAGTTACATGGCAGACCTGACCTAAGGCATAACCTGCTTTACTCTGGTTCTTCACTGTAATGGGGACCATGCTTTACAAAGTGCACATCATTCTCTATTCAGTAAGACTTCAATCTAGTAACTGAGACAATACATGTCATAGGTTAGAGGGAGCAGTTGGGTAATTTTCCAATAGACATCTATAATATCACAGACAGTACAAAACATGGAAAAATGAAGCCAATACATGCAGTAAGTGCCTTAAACCTGCATTCTATCTGAAAGCCACCAGATGGCGATAGCCGTGGTTACAAAAAGACTTCTGGTCCCATAGACGTTGATAGGAAAACAGCTCTCTGACTTGACCTCTGTAAACACTTTCCTGTTGATTTCATAGGCTCTGTCACTCATTTTGGGTCACATCGAATGAAAAATTAAGTCTGTTCTGTAAATCTCGGTCATATTGCATCTCAAAATGATCTGTGACGTGAAACTGCATGCTCACTGGCACGGATCGGCACGCTCAGATCCGCGCCTCCTTGTCACATTTGGTCTTTGCAACCAAAACGGTGACTGTGGAAACGCTCAACTCGAGGCTTCAAAAACACAAAAGACACCATTAGGTGACATCATGGTATCTACGTCCATCTTTTAAACTGTATGTTCGCAACCAGAGGAATTGGCATTAGATGATCTGCACTAGCTTCGGTTTTGAGACCTGGAAGCGACATCCACCTTTAACATACAATTCATGCACAGTTTAGATCATACACTATAATGAGCTTATGATAAGCTCATGACTTGGCTTTGTAGTGTCTTTATATCCAGTACATATGCCATAATACGAAAACTTGTTTCACACATTTTCAATCCCTTTTCCTGGTGCTATAAGAATAAAAAGGATCAAAAAAGGAAACATAGCTCATATTTTTTTACCCAGTTTGTATTTACATTTGAAAAGGTGTTTTGTTTCACAGCCCACATACTTTGTATTTGTATTGTACTCCCACATTTTTTTTTTTTTGTCTCCAAAAGGTGTCAGCGATTAGTTCTGCTGGAAGTACTTATGCACGCTGTATATACTCAGAGAGGTTTGTGTCGGGGTGACAGCGTGTGTGTCTGACTCCTTCATTTTTTCTGATCTACTGATGTGGCCGCACGTGAAAACTCATCTAGATTTTCAGATCAAGTTTTTATTATTTCAAGTAATTATTTTACAGTCGAGGTTAAACCTTCTTTCTGGCTTATCCTAAATTATGTCACCTGCACCAACAATAATTCTGGTCATGATAGTCAATCGATACATACTCTATATTTACATACATAATCTCATTTTCAAATTTCTATATGACTGATACCATAACAGTGTTGCCCTCTTATACCCTAATCTCCTTGTACTCCTCCTTGTAATCCTTGTTCTCAAAGCACGTTTGTGCTGGTATGCTTACATTTTTATTTATTTATTTTTTTGACTGAATGACTCCAGTATTTTGAAACAGTGAAATGTTTGACTGTGTCTTGTTTTTGGGGAACTCTCCAGTGGCCTTTCAAAATACTTCCAACTGACAATCACAGGACATTTCAGCTCTGCCAAAAAAAAGCAAATGTCACTTGTCATTTTGGCTTGCACTGTTTCTGTTCCTGTTCGGGCTTTAGAGAAAAGGAAACTTATCCTTTGCTTTTCTGGCTTAATCCTTCCATAAAATCTGCATTCATCTGCATTAAAAAACAAACAAACTAGCAAATTGTGCTCCACTAATTTAAAGGCTACAATTTATTTGTGTTTTTGGTGTGTGTGTCTACATTGTGATGGGATCTCATTTTTCACTACGTAAAGCAGCCCAGTAGGTAGGGAGGTGGCATTTATGTTCTTTGTGACAAAAACAAACACAGCAGGTGTTGAGGTGACCTTTGCTGTGAAAGAGGTGCCACGTCTCTCTGGTAGGAGGCAACAGAAACAATGACAAGAATGTATTGGTCTGCCTCTCTTATTTGCCTGGATGCCACCCGCTGCTATCAGACATCCTGAGATTTGTTTTTTTTTTTTGTTTGTTTGGTTTTTTTTTTGCTCAGTTTTATTTCTAGGGACAAAATCACTCAATTTTTAGTATGTTATGCAATCAAGTCTGGTGCAGAAAAGAAGCTACAAGCATCATTTTTCCACCCTGTGGCAGCATTACTTTCTAACTTTTACGGCAAAAGTCGGGCCTGACAGCTGGTGCACATGATCTTATGGAGTGAACTGGCTTAAGGCTGCAGACTTTGGCGCTTTCACTAATGACAAACAACAATATTTCCAAATATTCTTCAGCCTAGCGGGCCAAATGCAGTTGGCCTTGAGGGGTGTGAAGCAAACCAAGGCTCTCCAACACTGAAATGTGACCTGACGGCAAGTGTGAGTTTAGCTCAAATGGGAGAAAAACAGACTGCATTATAGCCAAGGTCATTTTTAACTCCCACTTGTGTCAATGTAGCGATCCAGTGCAGTACAAGCTTCACTAGAATGGTCTTAAACACCTAAAAATATGTGTATCTCATTCTGTATCACATATAATTGCAAATAAAGTGGATAGATTATGAAGCCGTGAGTGCATTTTCAGTGTAGAACGGTGAACTGCTCTGTACACAAAGGATCAAATATTTCAAAATGACAAAACAGGTTGAGCGTGAGCCCTCGTCGGTACTTTTATGACAATCTTATCTTTGCCTTGTCAAGCTCCCTGAGAGGCAGGCAGACGAGTTGTTTAGCCTGTACTGGCATATGATGCCCCGGGCTTTAGAGTGGGTTAACAGCTCTTTAAGGCAATGTGACGATGTGCCACCCACTCAAGTTGTGAGGGCGACATTATTCAGCCTTTACATTCAAAAATGAATTAAGTGATTCAGAAAAGAAATCTGATAAAAAAAAAAAAAAAAACTTAAAAAAAACAAACTTATTGGTATCTGAGTGTAGGTAGAAGAAAAAATGTTTATGATGCTCACATCTGCTGGTGTGTGCCCCCCACAACTAGATCTTATTAATAATGTCACAAATCGCTCAATGTCCACCTGTCTGTCCTTCCACTGCCTCAACAAAAGTTTATCTTTTCCATTTCAAATTTGCCAGTGGTGTTGCTGTGGATCCAAGTAAGTGCAGTGCAGAGTTTGAGGTTGTTTGGATCTGCGGTTTTCATATTTTGACAACTTTAACAAAAAGTTGTATTTCCCCTGGAGCGACAGCTGCCCAATCTTTGTGTATGGTAGGAGGGGAACACACACACACACACACACTGTTCTCCACAGCCACACAATAAACAGGTACACAATCACACACACACATTCAGTGAGAGCATCCTTCAAGCTGTCCTCTTTTCATAACAGTAACTTTATTATTACACATGCGTGACACATTTAAGGGACATCTGCAAACTGCGTTACACTCCCTCTGAACGGACCCTGCACTAGTTATTGATAAAGTCACTGATCTAACGAGCTGATATCACGATCGAAAGGTTTCACCCAGAAAACGTTTAAGTGTTTAAACTCAGTGTTGATCCGGCTTGTGTTAAACAGTGTGTTACAATGAGGCTTCTTGTGAAACCAGTGAAATGTGAAGTTATAAAAGGCTGCTGTGAAGACTTCAAACAGCTATACTGTAGCTTGAGATTCCACTTGTGTCACCGATGATACACTGACAGCTGGCTGCATTATCCTCAACATTTCGCACATGACTTCCTTCAAGGGGACTTCAAAAAAAAAAAAGTCACACTTCAAAGAGTCCATCAGCTTTATTGCTGTGGCACAATGAAAACGTCCTCTCCTGAAATACTGCGTGACGCCCGGCCCTTTTTTTGTGCTGCCGCCAAATCAAACTCAATTAGCCGGGAAATGCGGCACTAAGACGTTGTTGGAAGTTAGTCATTAGCTTCGTTATGACTTTTATTTAAGGACAGCAAAGTGTGTGCAAATGTGGGATGTGTTCAGGGATGAAGTCCCCTGGGACAGTGAGCTACGCTGAGGATGTCTCCTGCAGACAGGATGGGGTCAGTAAAACCGGACCTTAACAGACTGTGACTCAGTGGCCTTGGTCAGCACTAGCCGAGCCACGATCGTGACACACAGGCCAGCAGACATCACCCTGACATGTCTCCTATGCACACACTTTGACCTCAGCTTTATTAGAGCAGCTCAGTGATTTTTCTTTCTGTGCAGAGGATCACGGGTTAGACAATCAACACTTTCTTCCTTTCCCAAGACACTCTTGAAGCACTGCACATACTTGTCTGCAGTGCAACGTTATGTAGAGGGAAAAGGTTTGAAAGAGTAAAGCTAAAATGCAGTCGATGTTTTCAAATGAAAATATATGGCCTGTTTGCTTTCTTTAGAGGGTGCAAGCTAAGGGTAAACTCCGTTAAACACAAGGTGAAAAACACATAATCTTATCACGGCAATACAGAAACATCACCATTATATCTGTGTTGATTAAGTGTAAGGATGAGGAATAGGGATACGTACTAAGCTGGTACTTAAGCAGGTAGCCGATGAGAATCCCATTAGGCTCCAACGGTGGGGCCCAGGCCAGAGAGACAGTGTGCCTCTGTATATCTGTGACCCTGAAAATAGGATTTTTCTCTGGGACTGTAAAGGCAACACACACACAGTAAGCAGTCAAATTCTGCAACCCAGTTTACTTGGCTATTATTAGATTTTCCCTTCAGTAGTTGCGAATCAATACACTCCATGCTGTTTTTCCACAATCTTACCTCCCTCTGGGGTTTTGAAGTTGACGGGATGACTGCCTGGGCCGTTGCCCCGCCCGTTGAAGGTCATGACGATGAGGCTGTACTCGGAGAAGGGCGTCAGACCCGGTACCGTGGCGTGGTTCCTATCCCCAGGGAATGTCAGCGTGTGTTTGTCTCCGTGGCTTTTCTTTGAGTCCACCAGACTGCGCAGACGCCACCAGCTTATCTACATCAGGAAGGAGACACAGAGACATCCTCAGCAGCGCCTACAAGACATCAAACTCTGAACATCATACATATGTACATGTGTGAAGGAATGCTGACTGAGTAAGTGTGATTTTTTTTTTTCCTGGTGCTGTTAGCAAGAAAACATTGAGCTGGACACAAGTAAAGGAGACAGAGTGGGGTGAGAGAAGCAAATGTTTGGAGCAAGGTCAGGCCCATTCCTTTTAAACTGTGTCTAAAAGCAAAGGTCTGGTTTTGAGGTATTACCCTGTAGCCTCCCAGATGTCCATGTAACTTGTCCTTGTGTACTCGTGTCCAGCTAACCTTGACCACGGAGCTGTTCATCACCTCCACAGCTACATCATCAGGTGCAGCAGAGGGAACTGCAAAGGCAAACACACATTAGAATTTACAATAAGCTGCAAGTGAGGCAAAGAAAACCAGAGCAGTGAGGCAAAAATAAACCCAAAATAAGACGAAAATACTAAAATACTGCTCAGCTAGCTACATTTAGGGATCACTGATCTACTGCAACACCTACAGTATGAGGAGGGGACTGTACTTAGAGTCACATAAAACTGTGAACAAGTGCTACATTTCCTAAAATCACATGTTACTCAGGACACAACAGTGAGAACGTGCCACGACCTGAGGTGACCTCCTGAGGACAAATCCAAAAGAAAGCTAAACGAAAGAAAAACAGTAAATGGTACAGTACAGGCTGCTTTCTTTTTGCCGCTGCTACAGCCCACAACCTTGAAACTCAAAGTCTAAGTCAAAACCTTTGTCCAAAACCTTGTGCTGGAATAATGTGTCTGAAAATATTAGAAGTACAAACAAGTGGAAAGGATTTTAATTAACTGGCTTATTTACACATTGGCAGATCCCAAATGGCAGCATGAGGTTAGTGGGAAGTTTGTGAACTCCTGCCTTCCAATAGCCAGAACACTTAGAAATTTATTTCAGACAGTGTGACCACTTTTATCCAGCGGGACCATTCGCAAACCCCTAATGAAAACAGTGAAACCAGATTGTACATGCTTTCCACATCAATTACTGCATCTTTTGTATAAAAAAGAAGGGGGAAAAAAGTGCATTAAGCAAATGCCACAACAAGTTAACGCTACCAACTTCTACTTATTTGTATTAATATACGGTTGCATAATAATTCTATAAATATGCTAATAAATATAAAACTTCTAGAAATGTACCAAAATTGTTTATATGGTTAGCAATGCTAGCAAGCATTTCTTTACACGTTTAGCAAAAGGCTACAAGTAGAGGAAAAAATAAAAATGTTTGGTAAACAGCTGTTACTGTGGCCACAGGCATAAAGAAAAATAAAATGTTTATCTGTGTCTTGCTAACATGACACATATAAACACAAATAAGTTTTGTGAATGTTATCAATAGGTATTATTAATCTCTGTCTCTCTTCCACAGCATGTCTTTTGTCCCGTCTCCCTCCCCTCACTCCCAACCCGTCGTGGCAGATGGCTGCCCCTCCCCGAGCCTGGTTCTGCCCGAGGTTTCTTCCTGTTAAAAGAGAGTTTTTCCTTCCCACTGTCGCCAAGTGCTTAATCATAAATATCATCTGATTGAACTGAAATTAATTGAATTGAATGCAGAATAACTTTGGAACAAGCTACAGCTAAAGTCTTCTTTTTAGAAGGTTTCTTTAACTACTCTGTGCTTTGCATATTTACTCATTAGTTTAGTGTTGGGTAGGTTTACAGTAGCTTTTTCAGGCCTTTTACAGTGTTGATAATATAATTAAATGGATTACAACCATAGCAATATGATTAAAAAACTAAAATGCACCATAGAGAGAAGACCAACTGCAGATCTGGGTAATATCTGTTAGGTTTGCAACTTTCTCCCTCTTTCCCATAATGCATTCTCATTTTATTTATTTATTGTGAATACAAAAAAAGGTGCAGCTGTGCAGCTTTAAACAAACTTATGTCAGCTCAGTACTCACAGTCTTCTCCTGAATAGCCAGTCACTATCTTGGGCTCAGGCCCCCAGCCTTGATGATTCTTGGCTTGGATCTTTATTTCGTAGGGGACAAAAGTGGGGGTGTTCTTCACCACGAAAGAGTGTCTCTTCACTGTGTGCTCCTTCCAGTCCTCTTCCACATCCTGCCGTCTGTAACTCACCTTATACTCCAAGCCAGGACCGTTATGCTCTATGGGTAACAGGGGCTGTATAATGGCAGGAAAAAAAAGAAAGCAAAAGTGAAAAGGAAGAATAGTGGCAGGAATGGGTTTCACTGAGACTTTCACAGTTGCGTAAGATATTTGTTGTATTTCACCACTTAAAGTCACTCCTTCCATAGGGAAAAAATGACAAGCTCGTCCAGTGAACTGTGCTCTGAACAGTGTTTTATCCACCATCTAATAAAACAATGGAACAATTGACCTGGCCTAGCAGCAAGGCTTTTCTTTGATATAGTGCTTGCTAAAACTTTACAGATGAAAAGATTCATCTCCTCACAGAAGTCAGACCATGAGAAACAGAATGAGATACCATTATCCACAAAAGCAAATCATTAACAGTAGGAGAGCTCATGAATCCAGGATTCAGGGGCTACATTACCATGACAGGGCAACCGGATAATAAGTGAAGGAGAGATTCATCTTTCTACAATAAAGGCCAATATATGACTGTGAGCGTTAAAAAGAAAATGTTCATCTTCACAGCCTTCCTTTCTCTTTCTAATCAAAGAGAAGGAGCAGCCTTCAATGAGGAACTCATTCATGGAGATTCTAGAAAATGGCTTCTTTAAAGATCTGAACTTCAGAGTGAAATATCAAAAATGGGCAATTTCTAGTTCTTTAATTCATATTGGTAATAGCCTATGAAACATTGATAAAACGTCATCTCCGTTCTTTGACTGCTCAAAACTATAACAGATGGGAATAATGTGCTAGGTAAAGGTAGGCCACATTGCAGTAAGAAGATAATAAAAAGACCATACTCTATTTCTTACCTCCCATTTGATACCCATTTCATGTGGCAAATGACCTTCGATTTTGATATTTTCAGGGTTCTTGTCAGGGGCTGTAGGAGAGAAGGAATATAGATTTTATTGGCATTGTTGGTGGAAGAAATCTCCAGTGAAAGAGGCACACGAGAAAGCAGAGTTTCAACAAGAATGGAGTCAATTATGTAGCACGTTTGAGTGTTTTAAAGTTCACAGAGCAGCAGCGTTGGCCGCTCAAGTGGGCTGGAAGACCCTAACAAAAGGTATGCTGAGCAATGAAATGAGAAAACTCAGACCTGCCGGAGGAGTTCTGTATCTCTCCGTGGGCTCGCTAGGACGGCCGGTCCCTATAGCGTTCACGGCAGACACTCGGAAGCGATAGTCGACATTGCCGTGGAGTTTGAGCACGGCCGAGTTGTGGTTCCCAGGTACTTGGAGCAGCTCCTTCCAGTTGCCTGGCTCCCACTGGCTTTCCTCATACTCAATAATAAACTCTGTTGACAGGCATAGAGACAATCAGAGCGCTCCCTCACCGCTATGAATCCTGCCAAAGGATTACTTATCTAACCACCAGCTGTGCGGAAAAGTCCTCAAACCCTGCTCTGGGCTTGTACATTCCTCAGGGAGACTAATCATAATTCATGCTTGGATGAACCAATAATGGATTCATATTGTACAAGATGGTATCAAACAAATCTATTTACATGCAGGATGATGCTCAGGAATGTGCATGTCATATTAATACCATTCACTGCAAGATGCACCGATTCACTATGCGCAGTCTGTCCCGACACCTGCACACACGAATGCTCCTTTTTACCTGTGGTTGAGCTGTTGTGATCGTCCCCGGGGACCCATTTCAGCTTCACACTTCTGCTCTTGTGGTCAGACAGTACCACGTTCTCCGGAGCATCAGGGACATCTGAAAATCATCACAACAGCACGGCTTTTTGGAAAATCGCAGACACACAAAGGCCGAGGGAGCGAATGTTCAATGAAATCATCCCGGGAGGCAGAGGATGTGGAATGAGCTGCATCGCTGTGCTGCCTGTCGCTGTGTCTTTAGACTTTAACATGTCAACAATATGTCCAAAGAAGCTGCACTAATAAAGCAACGGTCTGCACCTTCATGCTCTGCTTTTGGCTTCCTGACATTTTGTGGCTTTCCTGAATTTGCTGCGCATTAATGTAGCATCAGGGTGCTCTGATCCTTTGACCCCTGAAGCAGAAACAGCGCTCACATGTAAGCTTACCTAACACCATGAGTAGGGCTGAGGCCACGTCTCGGTCCACTGGAGTTTTGGCCACACATGTGTACACACCCTGGTCACTGTGGCTCACATTGACAATGTGAAAAACACCGTTCTCGACAAAGTATCTGTCGGCACAAACATTGAGACAAGGTATTGATTTACATAAGTAAAATGACTTTTCAGCTGGGATTAGGTCTGCAGTGCTGTTTCAGTAAATAAATAAATAAATAAATTTGTACCTTGAATTCTCAGTGTAGTTGAGGGCTATCTCCATATCATCTTTTTCCCACAGGAGCTCAAAGTCATCGCTGAAGGACTTGTCGTACTCTACCAGGCATGAGAGCTTGGTCGCGTTACCTATTAGGATCTGCTGGTCCTTCGGGGCCACTACTATTCGAGTGGGATCTTCCACGGGAAGGACCAAGTTAGTTACATTTCAAGGACTGTGCACAACTGAATGCAGGTCTTTAAAGTAGGTAAAGCTGTTTACCTTTTACATAAAGTACGGCATCAATAGCAGATGATCCCTCTGTGTTTTTGGCCAAACATGTATACTGTCCTGTGTCATCCTTAGCTACATTGTAGATCTCCAGTGACCCATTTTCATGAACGGTAAACCTGGGTCCATGCACAGATTCAGGGGAGTCGTCTTTGCTCCTGGAGAACATGTACGAAAAAAAACACACCTATTAAATACTAAAGTTAAGTTGTCACAGGGGAGAAAAATAAATATAAATGCAGGCAGCCTACACTACGACAATGTGGCAGCATTGAAGTAATAAGAACACAACAGAGTTGCGTGACAGGGCTTGTTTTGAAGAAACAGCAGGTCGTGGATACAGAAACAGGCTGTATATGGAGGGACTGCACGCATCAACCAGTTGAGATCTACTGCTCTCTGCTGGTGAAAGAAAGTGTACACTTACCAAGTGATTGTAGAAGGAGGAGAGCTGAAGACCTTGCAGTGCATCGTCACCCCCTTCCTCTCCACGGTGGAGTATTCCTCCCCATCATTTGTTAAAATCATGGGCTGCAGATCTGCAAAAACCGGCAGGAGAATCTCATCATCAGTCTAAGGCTTTCAGAAAAGCAGAATGTGCTTTTTTCACAATGGAGGAAAGACCTTCCAAAAAAAACAAGCCAGCTAGATTAGGTTTAAAAAGCTGATAAAACTGGAATGGAAAAAGGCAGGTAACTGTAGGTTAAATGAGGAGGCAACAGTGTTACCTGTGCATTAATTACGGGCTTGTTGTGTTTTTAAAAAATAAAAAACAAAAGAAACGATTGAGCTGTCAGGCTGTCAGAAATGTGCAAATGCGAGAATGAAATCAAAGACGAAAACAATGGAATAATGAGTTAGCTGAGTGTGTGCTCCTTATCAGTTGTAGCCAAAGCCTCCCATTAAAATGGTCTGTCTCTACTAATTGTTTACAAAGGCAGCAACTGGGACTCAGCATTCAGAGACTGTCCAGCTTTATTAACTCCTGTGTCACTGAGAAGCAACTCCCCACATTTGCACAGAGCGAAAGAAAGCAACATTCTCTCTTTGAGTTTTTTTTTTTTTTAATCTGCACTTGTAAAGCAGCACATGTTTGTCTTGTGGCACTAGAATTGGTATGGAACCGAGAAGGGACTTGTTAGCATATAAATGGTAGGGAACAGGGCTTGTTGCTCCACAGGGAGAACGCCTAGCCTGAATGAAGGAATACAGCATGTAGACAGCTCTCCTTCCCTGAGCTCCTCACTGTTTTATGGGTGTATGCCAGCATCAGTGCCAGCTCTCAAGCTTCATACCTCAGTTAGAGTCTCCCTGTGAGTCACAGGAAAGTCTGAATCTTATTCAAAAACACTGTGAAACAAATGCTTGGTACTTCAGATGGTGAAGCAGAAATTAAGAAGACTGTGGCACATCAACATACTTACTCATAATCATGATGTTTGCATTGGACAGAATGGTTCCATGTTTATTTGAAGCCTCACACTGATAGACAGCACTGTCAGAAGCTTGGGCGTTATGTATGACTACAGTGTCACCAATTGCCCTCCTGTTTGCTGGCAGGGACTCTGGAACAGCACAAAAATACACTCAGTGAACACAAAGAGAATCTGAAGAAACAAACACTATAATTGTATGTCCAAAACATCTATGTGTTTAAGAGATATCAACTGAAGTTGAAGCAGGACCTGGCCATACTTGTTGTAATACCAAAGTATCGTGCAGCAAGACTCTGTTTTATCCAGGAAAGCTACGAAGAACACGCTGCTGTTTACCAGGTCCAGCTTTCAGGTGTCTCTAAACTCTCAGGTTCAGGCAGTTTTTCATACTCTCGTCTCAGCACGATGTCAGTGAGAGAGGACATCTCCAATATTGTAATCTCATTTATGTTGTTTGTGAGGAGCAACCTATCAGAAAAAAGCTGACTTAAAGAGTGGTTCTCAAACTATGAGGCGTGCCCCACCAGTGGGTTGGAGAGCCAAAGCAGATGAAGGAAAATATGAAATTCAGTTAATTAATTAATATAATTTTTAAAGGGAAAGTAAACAAAAAAAGAGTTTCCTGATGCTATCACGCTTATTTTATTAAAATACAACTGTGATCCATTTTGATGTTTTTAATGATTGATAGAAATTTCAGAGTATGGGGCATGAACCTGTTTAGGCACGTGGAGTGCGGCACAACAGAAAGGTGTTGAGAACCACAAGCTTTAAAGGAAGCCAGAACAACTTGTTTCAGACAGAGGATGCACTGAGGGTCTGTTGTGAATCATGCAACCCTACTTAGTAGAGCCCAAGTGTAATAAATATATTAATACACTATAATATCTCTCTTTTAAGCGATCAATGAAATCTTTAATTAAAATTCAAAGCACGGGTGTATTAAAACCCACAACATTTTTTATTACTGTAGTTTTTATTACCTTTTTAAATGTAAATATTTCATCATAAATATTTTCTGGTCATTTTGTCATTATTGGTCAGTTCGGGGGAAAACATAATAAGATGGCTTCCCCTCGGGACCTCTTACAGCCTAACCTTAATACAGGAAACCTGGTCCGTGTGGTGACCTTTTGAAGTTCAAGCTTTTAGTAAATATTTAATAATATGCACATTAGCTTTAACATGCATCGTTATTTAGTAGTTTGCACACTGTGGTTTTACTTGTCTATGTCTGTTTTCCTTTTCTTAGTTTCCATGGTTGTGTCTCAACCGATGGTATCTTCACATTCATCATCCTTTGAGTACTGTCCTACCTACTTCTGGATACTTCCTCCTCATCTTCTAATAAGTTGTACAGAACAAAACAGCATCGACCTTTAGCCTTTTCTGTGAGGTTCAGCAATCACAAGTAGCTCGCAGAGTGCAAAGATTTGAAGTGAGATTTAAGCGAGACTGCTGTGGGACTGACCCCGCAGAGGTACGCCGTTCACCCTCCATGTAGTCGTCGGCTGAGGAGTCCCACTGGCAGAGCACTTGATGTGCACGTCTGAGCCGATCATACTGAGCTGACTCTCTGGCTCAAACACCCACTCTGGAGGCTCTGAGAACACACAGTCAGCATGATGTTATCAGCACAAAGAAGACACTAAGCACTTACAGAGGAGGCCACAATCACAGGAACAGTTATGCAATATGTATTATTCAGTACAAATGAATGCTACATTTACTACCCATTACACAGACATGGACCCACAAGAGGCTCTTCAGCTGCCTTCAGTCTCACCACCAACACTGCCAGCATGATATAGGGATGATGCTATTATATATTACTTTGGAATTATTCCTAACAATGTTTTTCACACACACACATCCACAGACACAGGACATAAAATGCTCAGCGTGGCACAGAGCATGACAGAGAAAACAAATCAAAAGAAGGGACAGTGACAAAAAAATAACACCTGCACAACATAACACATAAAGCTGGTGTTTTAAAGTGGTATTTTTCATCAAATGAAATGATTCAATGGCTTCATCAACAGCGCTGTGCACATATTACAGTAACTGCATTCAGTCATGCAAAGTTTGTATGCTCATATCTTATTTAAGTACAGTTAAGTATGTTTTTTTTTTTTTTTGCCATTTTGTTATTTTATGAGTTTGTTTCACTATAACTGAGAAGGAACTACAGTTAGCTTCACAAATATTTCTACAATGATGCCATTCTTGTGATTTTGCTCCACAGTGCATTTTAATTCAAACAATCAAGATTTGATTGAAGGGGCAGACTTTCAGTTTTCATTCTTAAATTAACTGTTTAAGAAATACAGACATTTTTATACTGGACAGACTATTATAACTTCACATATAAAGACTGTTTTTAGTTCCTGGATAAAAATCCTTTACAGTCAATGACTTCCTGAAGTCTAGAGCCCACGGACATCCCCAAAGACTGCACTAGTGTAATTTTACTCCACGTGACTTTCTTACATAGATTTTTACAGATTAGTATTTTTCATGCAGAACATGTGATGGGCTTCAAAATTCAACAGTCTTATTGGTGTGTTCATACCAAATGCAAAGAAAAGTTTTTGCACAGTGCACTTTTATATAAATTGTGTGCAAAGATGTAAATTTGCAATGGGTGAACAGGTCTCTGTTCACCCATGCGCCTGTGTCTACAGGCGCATGTTGACACTGTATCGGAAAGCTGACATTGTCCCACACACGGTGGATTCTCCTGATCCCTACACCAATGCAAATGGAGTTCAGGGTTATTGTCATCCTCTGTCATCTTTTATATAGAGAGAAATCACAGGACATCCTGGAAAGATCTGAAAATATTTGAGTTTTACTAACACAATATAAAACTTTGGCTTTGGACACACCAGGAAAGATTTCATTTTTTGCCTTAAAACAAGTATGTAGTCAAATCAGATCTTCATGGTTCCAGTGATGTTCTACATCATCTACATCAACGTTACCCAAACAAGTAACGTTGTCCAATATTCCATAAAAAACAGCAAAGATCAAAAAATATGCAAGTCCTTTAATAAAGGACTTTAATGTATATAATATCACAGCCTAATTTTAATCTTTCCTGTACTACTGATCATCATTAAACCACTCTAATATACCTGCTGAGCATTTGGCAGATTCACAATCCGCAGTCTGGGAAAGCAGTATAACAAATAAAGAAAAACTAGCTCCTTTTCCACCACCCATAAAATGTTACTCACAGATTGAAGCATCAGAGTTAAGTATGCAATAATATAATCTAAATTAACATACAGGTCACCCAAAATAGTTTTGCATTTTTACCTAAGCAAACTTCTTAAAGCAGAACTCTTACTTGTAAGTGGGGAACCTGGCATAGCTTTACTTGAGGAAAGGGTCAGCCACCTTTTAACAGGTCTATACATGATGTATAATAACAGCAGCTGCTCTTTAAAACCCTTTTAAAGTGATGATTAGTTTACTTTCTCAAGAATGAAATAATTTCAGTCAAATGAGATGTGACAACACCGCTGTGTTTCAACTGTCCACTTTGGGGTGGCTGTAGCTCAGGAAATAGAGCAGGTCACCTACTCATCAGAAGGTTGGTGGTTTAATCACTGGCTGCTTCAGTCTGCATGCCAAAGTATCCTTGGGCAAGACATTGAACTCCAAGTTGCTGTTTGATGCATTCACCGGAGTGTGAAGGTTAGACAGAAAGCACTTAGGCTTAGAAAAAACTTCTTATGTGAATGAGGCCTGTTGCATAAAGTGCTCTGAGTGCTCAAGTAGAAAAGCGCTTTATAAGAACAAGTCCATTTACACTGGTTTTACCTTCGACCGTCACTGTGAAGTAATGGACAACTTCTCCCAGTGGGTTCTTTGCTTTGCACATGTACTTCCCACTGTCTTCCTGTTCAGCTCTCGGTACAATCAGCAATTTCCCATGATTCTCCAGTTTCGCTTTAACAGGAAGTTGGTGGCCCATTTTCACCCACTCAACCTGTGGAGTTGGACTGACAGAAAGGGGGAACAAAACAGTGAGCCTACAAATAGGTACATACTGCCTATGCATGACTAAAATGACAATAAAGTTATTATTATTAAAATGAGTATAGTAACTAAAAACTTGTGCGGGAGATGATAGTTATTAAATAAGGTCCTATTACTCACAATCCTTCAGCAATACACTCCAGATTCAGGTCCTCTCCTTTGACCAGCTGTGTCTGTGATCTGACACCAGAGGGCGTCAGAAGAGAGGGTCTTCTCTCCAGAATTGCATTAGCTGAAAAAAACAGAACACACAATAAGACAGTACAGCACACTCACACACCTTTCTTGTGCACAAGGCTGTTTACATATGTACAGAAATGCACTCTAATAACTTACCATTTTCAGAACTGTCACTTTTCCCTAAAATGATGGTGGATGAGACAAAAAAAACAAATAAAAAAACCACAATGAACACATGGACAAGGTGGATGCATCATGACAGACATCACCGAGATTTGGATCACATCATAAAACCACGAAGATGCACATGAACAAAACAGTGTGACACTGGGATGGCTTTTGAAGTGTTTCTGTGCAACACAGATATTGACGAATGTGCCGGTAAATGATCGGCGCTCCGAAATCAAAGCTCGCATCGTGCTGGTTTGAGCGGCAAACGATGCTCGAGCGAAGACAAAGAATACAATGAGACACCTACTCGTCTTGACGATGACAGACATGGCGGTCTTCTGAACAATAGTGCGTATTCTGGGGAAGGCGGCGAAGCAGCAGTAGTCTCTCCTGCTGTCCTTCTCCACTGCGTGGGAGAAGTAAAGGTCTCCGTTCAGGCCCACGGACACCCTCTCATCCTGCTCGATGTGCTGGAGATCTGCGCACATGGGACGATGATGGCAATGACTCCATGTAGATGTAAACAATCTCTAATTGAACAACTGTCGATTTAACACCATGTATTTCAGTTTAACCCAGCTAAGCAACAGTGGAATGTAATTAAGGAATTTTGCTAATACTTCACTAAGATAGTCACTCAGACCTTACAGACAAAACTGCTAAAATGCAAAGAATTTTTACAGATTCAGTTAAGGTTTCTCAAATTTTATGGCTTTGAAATGTTAAAAATAAACTTCCACTGTCTACTTTGGACCGCTTGTTATTTGTTTCATAAACACAGTTGCATAGAAGGATGAATTCCCCCTAGTTTTAAATGACTTTGGTACAAAGAGGATGAGATATCCAATGTTAATCTCTGGTATAAACTTCCAAACTGTGTACAAAATCGAGAAAGCTCACTACTCTTATAAGTCCACCAGCTGTAACAATGAGATTACACACTGATTTAGAATGGCTCTACATGCGGTTGTGGTGTCTTTATATTTGGGAAAACTTATTTTAAACTGATTAAAAGCATTTGTAATTTAAAACACATTCTTCTCAGGAGTCTACCTCATCTATTTCATGTATGTGGAAATGTGAATTTAAAGAAGGTCTTAATGTTAATGTGAGTTCATGATGGCTGACCTACCTTCTGATCAGAAGGTGACATTTTTATAAGCTTAATATAACTTACATGATTTACTGTCCAAAATATTTTTACATATGTCGTGATAGAAGTTAAATACCAAACTGTCACTTTGAGTGCATCATAATTATGAGGTATCACTTACTGATAGTCATCCAGTAGATCTGCAGAGGAGGTATACCTTTAGGCGGGTCACATTTTAGAGTAAAGGGCTGGCCTTCCTCTACCACAACAGGATCGAGTGTCTCTTTAGGGAATTTAGGAACGTCTGAAAACAAGAATGAGAGTTAAGAAAAAAATCTTCTTTTGCAGTTCCTCTTTTCTGCAGAAGATGGCAGTAATATCATTCATGAAATCTCTGTGGAGCATGCTTTTTTCTTTTTTTCTGTGGAGCAGATCTGGCTCATTCAATAGATTGAATCATATGGTGTTCTGTTTATTTATTTATTTATCTTCAGTTCAGTTCTGGCCCGCAGAAACAAAACAGACATCACCGCTACTATTGTGCATTGCCCTGTCACCACCACTGAGCGGTTGAAGCCCAGCCAAATTTAGTCAAAGTCCCCTGTGGAGTGGATTTTCTTCGAGAATTTATGTAGTGTGCTTGGGAACAAAATGAAAAATGTGGCAAGGGAAATGATGGAGAGGCTAGATCACGCTCGATGCTTTTTTTTCTGGTGCAGACCTATAGATGAGACGCTGCGAGGGGTGGAGCACTCGGGAGCCTCAATGACTTTCTGCCACATCCAATACAATGAAAAGCTCACAACAGAGAGGTGCAGTCATTACACACGGCTGCTGGCCCTGAATCACTTTGAAAGCTCTGTAACAGAGCACCCCACACACACATCTGCACACACATTCAGAGATGCAGGTTACTCACTGGGCACAATGAACTCAATCTCCTTCGATATGGCGGTCCCGAGTTTGTTTGAGGCGTAACAGCGAAAGGTTCCCTGGTACTCTGTAAGGTTCCCATTATTGGGTATCACAAAGGTCCCAGAATTCTCTTCTTTCATCAGGCGGGGGTCTAGAAAGGGGTCGAATTCCTGGCCATTCTTTGTCCATCTGAATCTACATGAAGAAAGACGGTGTTAAAATGTCAAGTCTTCCAGCTAATACTGTAGCACACTCAGTCCTCAAAGTTACAAACCAAGTGCATCATGTTGAGGGAAAAGTGTTGTTTGGTATTTGGTGTCTGTTTGACTGCTAATAACAAGCTCTCCGTCCTCTCCTCCTATCTTCTGAAGTACTCACTCTGGCTCGGGATTCCCTTTGGCTTCGCACATCACGGGGAAGCTTTCATCAAAGGGGAAGGCGATGAGAGTGCTGGGCGACTGAGCCGTGATGGTGGGCAGCTGCTCAACTGGGCAACAAACAGACAAGCAAGCATCAAAATGAGAGGAACAACACAGGCCTCAAGAAAGCTATTAAGAAGTGACTCATACTCATCATGATACTAGGGCAGCGGTTCCCAACATTTTAGACTTGTGAAGGCCAGTTTCCCCTAGTGATATGTTTTTAACTTACCTCAACATATCTTAAATATTGTCTGTTCTTGAGGTTTTAAGAAGCTTGATATAGAAAAGGTACTTTGTACATGACAGGAAAAATAGCAATAATGTCATAAATAAATTAATTAATAAAGATAAAGAAATTATTACTCTTTTTTTTCCCCTTCAATAAATACATGACCAGCACAACCTTTAAGGTGTTATTTGTTAAGTCAGATAGTATTTGTCTATAATTTGTTTAGATGTATTTGTCTTTGTGTTATTGTAGGGTCTTTACCTTACATTAAAAAATGCCTTGAGAGGACTGTTGTTGTGATTTGGCATTAAATAAAATTGAATTGAAGTGAATAGAATAAAACTGTAACTTTAAATATGTTTTTCTCTCTGACTGTGAATACATGTTTAAAATATGACTTTGAACAAGTGCAGTTATTTTGGATTTGCACAAACAGAAATGTTTGTGTATGTAGTGTACTGCAGTTTAGAAAGTAGGACCAAACTCAATGGTGAAACTGTGCCCCCACAGTTTACTGGTTTTCCCCCAGTATGCCTACAGTGTACCCACAATGTGCCTTCCTTGTGTCCATAGGGATACTAGGTGTAGGCATACTTTGTATAAGGCCTCTACTCTTTGTCGTAATGGGTTCCAGTACTACTGTGAAATGTGGGCCATGCACAGTGGGGTTCCGGTGGGCAACCCACTGCAGGCCCCGGTTCCAGCATAAAATGTGGGACACATGTGGGTTCCGCACTGTGTGACACCAGTAGGCAGCTCACTGTGGGCCCAGTTACCAGCATGAAATGTGGGGTACATGTGGGCCACACATTACTGGGGCCGGATGGGGCCCCAGTAGGACAGCCCACACCTAGAGCGTGTATGGGTATGTTGTGGGCCCCTCTCCGCATAGTGTGGGAAGCCCAGTTAGCCCACACCTCTGGCCCATCTCAGCCCACAGTGATGTGCCCTACATTTCATGCCAGTACTGGGGCATACAGTAGGCTGCCCACTGTGGGCCATGTGGTTAGCCCATAGTGTCCCCACACAGGCCCTTAGGGGCATGTTTGCTGGGAAGTCACCACAGATGATAATGCTAACCCTAACCTTAACCCTACCCTAACATTATATTCTAGAGAAGGCCAAAATGACTTTTGAAGCATGACAATTACAATGATTATTTTGTTTTCTGACTGCCAAGACCTGGGAGAATAATTTTAATAAAAACAATAATTACATATTTTCATTCATTTTCATTTGGCATAGAGTTAGGGCTCGGATTATGGTTTTCAGCAGAGACAACTTGGACCTATTGGGCACTGGAGCATTGAAATCAATGGGTTTTGACTCGTTTCTGTAGCAAGCTTCAAGTGGCCACTTGGGGAACTGCAGTTTATTGCACTTGCTTCATTACTCCTTGGTTGAGAACCACTGCACTATTATGTCAGTTAATATATGAATTCATAAATGAGTTCTAGCCAAAAACAAATGTATCTATGAAGGTGATAATGTGCCACTGAAATGAATCACTTTGTTAGACTTGGTTTATTCTGGTATAAATGCTCTTCATTTAGTCGCTGAAGGCCTTGATGATAAAGTTGTGATGCGGTGTGGATGGAAAACGCACAACACTGCATTAATGGTAGGATTTGGTGTTCAGGAAAAGCACATGCCACGAGTCCTAGAATCGTGAATACCAGCATAATGGAGTCATGACTGATAACACATGGGATTCAGATCCAACACATATGGCTGTTAGTAACGCTAGTGCTGAGCTCAACGGAAAGCCACGAGATGAAAAGGAGAGACCAGAGGACGTCACTAATACTAGCTACAGTATGGCAGCGTAAACTTACTGTTTAAGTGACCTAAAACTATATAATCCATGGCAGCAGGGGGAAATAAAACAGAAACAGTCAGCAGTTTGGGAATAATCCTTTCTTGTCAAGTATTCTCTAAACACAACATACACCCGAGTAATGCAAAACACAAGGCAGAATTAAAGAGATTTCTCTGACGGTGAGCCCCCAAAAATGCATTCGCCTTTTTCACGAAACCTTCTTGAACTGTTCTTGATCAAGCCCATAAGAGATATTTTGTACTGAATAATTCAGAGGAAGAGGTTTGATGTGTGTTTCCAAAAACTGGGATATACACACACACACAGAGCTAACGCAAAAGGAAAGAAAAACCTGATTCAAACAGGATAATAGCTGTAAATATATTCAATTCACAAAATGCTTGACGATTGTAACAGTTCTCTACAGTGTGATGTATTCCCCTCTAAATTATTCAATGCTTTTCTTTTTCTGATAAAAAGCACTTCAAGGAGAAGTGCTCTCTGTGGATGAGCATAAACAAACAACCCTTTATACATTTAACCTTTCTTTCATTCGTAAATCATTTTCTTGGAGTAGCCTGGAACGCGTGTTTATGTGGTGCAGCTGAGTTTCAGTCTATTACGTCAAAATTGAACCAATTTGTGCAGAACTGCAACCCATCACAGAGCAATTTAGCAGACTCACCATAACTTTTATGATTTATTTGTCAGATGAATTACATCTTGTAGATTTATTTATTTATTTTTTACTTGTAAACAAGTACAGTCAAAAAATATTGTTCCCATCTGCAGTAATTAATATCTTGCACTCTGGTTCTGTTCTGGGACCATCTTGTGCTTCCACTCACACACATGGAGAGCAGGAGGAACAGAGAACAGCGGACCCCCTGACAGAACAGAGCAGCTATCAATGTGACTCTGATTAAGTCAGACATAGCATAAAAGGGGTGGGGATGGGTTGTTAAGCGGCTTGCAGATGCCAAATGGATGTGAAGTAATGAATCAGCAGAGCAATTAGCTGATGTTGACTGGCAAAGAGATCATCTGATCTACTGGAATTAAAGCTGACCTCACTTTTGTGGCCTGCCTGAACTAAACCTGAAGTTTGGAAATTATATTGCTTTTATGAAAGCACATGTAATGAGTGTAACTAGTGACTGAGACCATAAACTCAAAATGTTTTACCCAAGCATTAAATAGGGAGTGAAATTGGGTTATTTTCTCATAGACTTTCATACAGTTTGACTTCTTTTTGAAACCACAGGGTTCCATTGGATAAACTGCAGGTTTAAGGCACTTCAGCACTAGCTTCACTTTGCAGACATTCATCGTTATACACTCACCAGCCACTTTGTTCAATTGCTCATTAATGCAAACATCTAGTCACATGGCAGCAACTCGCTGCATTTAGGTACAGTATGTAAACACAGTCAGGACAACCTGCTGAAGTTCAAATAGAGCATCGGATCAGGGAAGAAAGGTGATTTAAGTGACCTTGAACATGGTTGCTGGTTCTAGACAGACTGGTCTGAGTATTTCAGAAACTGATGATCTGGGATTTTCCCACACAACCATCTCTGGGGTTTACAGAGAATGGTCCGAAAAATAGAAAATGTCTCTATTTTTGCTGCAACATTTGGATGGCAGAGCATTAACCCTTAGAATTTGATATAAACAGCATGAATGCATGGATTCATCCTGCACTGTATCAACAGTTCAGGCTGGTGCTACTGGTGTAATGATGTGGAGGATATTTTCTTGGCACACTTTGGGCCCCCTAGTATCAACTAAGCATCATTTAAACACCACAGCCCACCTGAGTATTGTTGCCCACCATGTTTATCCCTTTATGACCACAGTGCTTCACATCATGTCACAAAGCTCAAAGCATCTCAAGCTGGTTTCTTGATCATGGCAGTTCACTGTACTCAAATGGCCTCCAAAGTCACCAGATCTCAATCCAACAGAGCATCTTTGGAATGTGGTGGAAAAGGAGAGTTGCATCATTGAAATTGCAGCCAATAAATCTGCAGAAACTGTGCAATGCTATCATATCAATATGGACCAAAATCTCTGAGGAATGTTTCCAGCACCTTGTTGAATCTATGACAATAAGAACTGCGGCAGTTCTGAAGGCAAAAGGGGGTCCAACCCAGTAATAGCAAGGTGTACCAAATAATAATATGTCTGGTGATTGCATAAACAGTCTCTTCTTTAGCTGCTAATCTTTCACTATGTTTGCATTGAACACGTTTCATTTTCAAAGCTTTAGGAAAATAGCTACTTCCTAAAAAAGCGCTTAGAGTGAACCAGGACAGCAGTGCATTCCTAGACAGCTAAGCATTTGTTTTCACATCATTTTCTCACTTTAACATTGTCCTTTATTCTTACAGTTCTCTTTTCTTTTTGCCAAAGTTTAGGTATATGTTTCTCTGACATTTACTGTGATTCCCAATCAAACACAGTGGAAATGATTTTTGTGGTGCTCACAGAATACAAAAATTGCATTCACAAACTTGAAAGCAGAGTCCTGTTGTTAAAAATAATGTCTCTTTTTATCTGGATAATCCACATGATGTCATCGTTTTTTTCAATAGGCTCTGAGAAAAATCTTTTCTATTGCTTTTGTTATTTCACTGAACCCCTCCCATTTCACTACAACTGAAAAACCTGTAAATCATCCAGCATCCTTTGTTGAGAATGTGCGACCTGCTGCTGTGCTCCTGGACGATCACGACTCACCTTCCAGTGGGATGTCAATGGCTGTAGTCATATGAAAGGCACAAATACAGGTGACCACAACCAGCACTGTGGCCAGTCTAGGGCTCCTCAGCAACCTCATGGTTTCAGGATCTTGGACAGTCACAGGAAATGAATGCTCTCCGCTATGTACTCAGTTCATGTCTCTGGTGAAGATGCAGTACCTGTGAAAGCGACACAAAGGCAGAAGTCCCCATGAATCCACCCACACGCTGGCAGAGAAAAAGGCAAAAACCCCAAACACAACAAATCCCCCGTGACTCCGAACCTGACTGCTCTCTGCTCAGCCAGGCATAACCAGGCACACATTTTCATTTCCATCAACAGGGACTCTACTCTGAACTAGTTCAAATTTTGGTATGACAAAGAAAAAATATTCACATTAAAGCCTCCTATCATCCCCTTTCCCCTGGGACTCACATTGTTTTGTAGTCTGTGGAAGTGTGCAGCAGAAAGCATATTTCTTAAGCAACAATGGAAAGAAATAAACAAATGAGGCAGCCTGTGGATTTATTAATGCATGGCAGATGTTCAACATTACTTTTGGAAAAAGCCTAGATTGAAATCAACATCAAAATTACCATCAAAGTTTGGCCGATTTAATCACTGTGCTGTTTTGATCTGTGCCTGCATGCTTCTGATAACAATGACTCAAAGAGATTACGAATGCAGACAATTTTATCTTTTATTGCAGCAAATACTGCTGCCTGAGGGGTGAGAGACATAAAAAGCATACATAGTTAACAGTCAGACTGAGTAAGCTGTCTGCACTTGCACCCCGACAGAGCTGGAGAGTACAGAGCGCTGGATAATTTTCCATCCACTAGACCAGAGTCTGGACCATAATGAGCACATGATTGGTCCAGAGTGCAGAACTAAAGGACGATGGGAAAGAGCGATGTATGGGAATGTCTTGGAGAAGTACTATGAGAACCCTCTGGGGTGTCACTTCATTAGTATTCCCCATGTTGGCTGTGACCCAGCTCAGCAGGTCACGCTGGAGTAATTAGCTCAACAGCTAATATGCCCCAAAACAAACAGAGACACAACAGAGAAACATTAAACTTTTAGAGAAATGTGAAATCATAAGGCTACTGGTCTATAGGGAGTCTTGGTGACATTTGTGTAGAACAGAAATGTAACAAGGAGCGTCACAAAGGATAAAGTCCAGTAATTCTCCAATTATCGTATTAATGTTGCTAGGCAATCCAATTAATGTCAAGGAAAACGTGTGGGTGTTGTTAAGCAGTAGCCGAGATATGAGCGTCACAGTAGCTACTCTGCGCTCAACCAGCTGAGCAGTATCTTTAAAAGAGTTTGCTCTTTACAACAGTGCTCAAATCCAACTTGCGCTTTTCTAATCTTCTGGCTGCTTCAATAGGCAACGCTGAGGTCAAACTCCTGTTCAAGAAATGTAATCAAATAATTGACCAGGGTCGGGAAAAAAATAGAGTCGATTTCATTCATTGGATGGAGACCTGTTGTCAGATGAATGTGAACTCTGAACTCTTGTACCGTGCCTCATGGTGATGGTATTAACTCTGTCTGTGGCTTCTCTGAACCACTGTGTGACCTCTGCTCTGCCCACCTACAGCATCAGCAGCAAGATGCGAAGTGCTCCCTATCATATACATCACCCCACTCGATCACAATTTACTCCTATTGGCTACATTTCCAATGGAAGATTTGTGTGTCAAACTCTTCTAGAAAACTGCCTTAGGCATTTCTTTATTTCAGTCTTTCCCACACATGGTGATTTATGTTGGTAAAACAGATTCAAATAAAAAGCTAGGTGTTTCATACTAATTAGCTTGCACACTGTTGGTAAGCTTTGCCTGGTTAAGAAGTGAGGATCGGGGGTTACAATCCCCAGAAGAGAATGTGCTTTCATTGTCTTATTGTGCCAGCCAAAATCCTTTACCAACCTAACAACACCTTAGATGGATTACACTTTGCTCAAACTGTGCCTGATCATTTGCCTTCTGATTTAATTTGTTCCCCCCTTGTTAAACATTTATTGAGAACCAACTTGGCCATCTGGCTGAGGGAGGTCCGCTCAGAGCTTAACTGCTGCGAGTGATGATGTCTACATTGAACTCGCAGGGTATGGTGCCTATTGGAACTATATGATGCACAGGAGAGAGGGCGCCCCTCTCTCTCCAGCTCGCCTGATTTACAGACCACGGGCTGCACTTAATCCCCGCCTCTTTCAGGAGCAATCACACCAGCCAGAGATTGATGAAGCTGGCAGAAGGTTAAAAGCTGCTCGCTGTGGGAAGGCCAGTATGAACTCTAACCTTCCTCAGCCAAGGCTCAGAGGGGACAGAAGCTCTGCTGCGGAGGGGGCGCATGCAGGGAAATGAAGGGATGTGGGCCAAGTGAAATCTGCCTCTGCACTTTAAAGCTCTCTCCAAGTGACAGATTTAGAGCACTCTCCGACAAACTTTCTCCTTGTCAACGAGACCAAATCATTTTTGAATGTAGATCCATTTGATACAAAGGCACTGTATCCTAATTTATGATAGCATCATTAATGTCTTGGCATTCCCAACTGTCCCAAATTGTGTCATGATCTATTGGGGCAAAAAAAAAAAGAAAGAAAGCAGTATTCTCTGTTTTTGGATTCTCAAAAGAAGGGAACTGCTGTGTTTTCATTATAGGAGATCACTGTAAACCAATGATATTTGGATTTAGGGCTGTTAATGGATCACTCAAAGATAACTTGGACAGTGGGGATGGATATTTTATCACAATATTCCACTATCTGTTATTACATGGACTGAAAACATAGCTGGAGCATTAATCAATTTGTCTAAAATTAATCCACCCAACATTTCACAAGCTTTTTTATTAGCAAAGAAATGGCAGGGATAAGGGCTGTAGCTATCAAGTGATATTCTTGAGTTATAATGTGTCGTACAAAATATCAATCAACCACTAACTTGTAAGAGTCTAAAATTAGGTCTACAAATTACCCGTTACATCTGAACAACTGTGCACAGCCAAACATTGTGTAAGTCTAATTGCTGGTGTCTGGGACCGTTAAGTGCTTTGTCACTCCACGAACTGTTCCAGGTGATATATTTAGTTTCCCGTCTTTGTAAGCTCCATTTTTAAACTGTCTGATCCTCTGAGCATGCAAACTGGGCCGCAAGTAGCCACGGTAGCATCATCCGGTTACCTTATTTATCCCAGACAGTCCGTTACGCTTAAGGTAACTGTGGAGCTGTGAGATTCTGCAAAAAGAAAAAAGTTTCCTTGAAAAAAGTGCTCATCTCTCCTTTTCAGACTTTTACTACCAGAACATGTGTTTTGTTGGCTGACTGAACCTTTCTGTTTTAAGGAAAGTTTGCTGTCAGCTCCTAAAAAAAAAAAGAAGTAAACAGCATGGTTAGAAATCGCCTCGTTTCTGAGATATGCTTTTCTGTTATCACTATATCTAATGTTCTGCTTTCTTTTTTTAATGCCACTCAGAATTAAATCTGAGACCAACTCCACAATGACTGAAACAGAAACAAAAACTGCATCGTTTACTCCGTGTGCTTGTGTTGAACAGTAAAAACAGATGTGTCCTTGTTAGTGAGCTAATCCAAATTTGCTGGTATAGGCTTTCATGTCAGAAATGCAAATGTGCACATGGGGACTATTGTGGAGTCCAGAACTATTATATGGTATTTCACAACAATAATATCCATTGTACCCAATTTTAAACTTCACACAAAATACAACATGCTTCATAAACATTGTCAGGTACCAGTTTCAGTCATGTAGCAATTTTTATGATTGCATTTGTGCTTTTCCATATCATTGCCAGCTACATGACAGCACGTGTTCTAAGAAAAAACAAAATATTGTAAATGGACAGGCACGCATAGTTATGATCAGAAGTTTACATACACTCATCATGGACATGAATGCCATGGTCATTTGTGGCCACAAATTACTGTTCATTTTCCAGGGTGGAATGATTTTACAGTGTACATCTTTAATGACTTTAAAAACAGTAATTGGGTGCACAAGTTTGAATTTATTTTGGAATTTCTCTAATCCACACAGGGTCATAAGTATACATATAGGGTCAAATACATACACTGTTGTTGTCCCTTAAAAAGCTGCAACTCGACCAGATGCCATCACCAAGCTCCTGGTATGATTCTGGCTGGATATTCGATCACTCTTCTTGGCAGAATTGGTAGAGTTCACTTAAATTGGTTGGTTTCCTGGCACAAACCCGGCTTTTAAGCATGTTCCACAAATTTTCAATATGGCTGAGGTCGAGGCTTTGGGAAGGCCAAGAAGCTTAATATTAGCCTGCTTTATCCATTCCTAAACAGTTTGTGTGTCTTGGATCATTGTCCTGTTGGAACACCCAGCCAAGTTTGTCTAGCTGTTGTTCTGAAGTAAAATAGAAGAATTTGGTAGCCCTCCTTCTTCGTCCATTTCATACACTGTACCAGCATGTCAAGCAAGATGCTACCACCACCATGCTTGAGAGCTGGTACAGTGTGCTTGGGTTTGAAAGCCTCACCTTTACTCCTCCAAGCATACCTATTGTCACTGAGACCAAATAGCTCAATCTGAGGGTGACAGTTTGGATCTTCTTCCAAACGTTGGCAAAATGGTGACACAACTGGATAACCTGTACTTATGTACAATTGTTTGAACTGATGATCTTAGAGTCTTCAGTTGTTTAGAAATGGCTTCCAGCTTGGGTAAATCTACTGCTTCTTAGATCTTCACTCAGTTACTTGGACTTCCCCATTGTTCTGAGTGCTGTCAAGCAAATCCTTTTTATGCTGGCAAAGGGAAACTACCAATTGTAGTCAATCATGACCACTAACAAGACCTGGCCAGGTTGAAAGACATTGTAGAACCTTCAGCACAACTTATTAAAAGATTTGAGTGTATGTATATATTTGAGCCTGTATGTATACTTCTGACCATGTTTGGATTATAGAAAATCCAAAATAAATGCAAACATGTGCACCCAATTCCTGTTTTTGAAGTCATTAAAGATGTATGCTGTATAATCTTACCACCCTGGAAAAAGAACAGTTCAAAGAAATCATCAAAAGCTCCAAATTACCATGATATTCATGTCCATAATGACTGTATGTAAACTTCTGGCCACAACTATATACAGTAAATTGTTTTATCATATTCAAAGACACTAACAGGCACTTCAGAGGCAGTTTAAGGCTAAGTATCTTGTTCAAAGGCACTTTGAAATGAAGACTGGAGAAGGTAAAGATTTACCTGCTATTGGCCATCATTATTATAAATATATAAATTATTGTGCGCTTTAGCATTTTTAAGACATTTGAAAGATTGACTTAAGACCTGTTGATACAAATTAAAGCATATTTTTACATAAATAATTTCAGCGGCTTTTAACTTCCCAATATTGATTCCAAGAGCATTACAGCTTTTCTTCACACTGCAGTACTGTTTACTCAATTATTGTGTAGCTTTCACTGACTTTTACTTAAGGAAACAATTCTGGCACGCCTTCACAGTACAACTGGCAAGCTGCGTCTATCTGTTTCTTGACTCCTATAGTTTAGCCATCTGCTCGAGTTTAACACCCAAACTTTAAGCCATAAACATGTACTAACAGTTTATATAAAAGGATCAGAGAATGTAAGGAAGTTGTTCAAGGAAAAAGACCACACTAGCAAGTTGTTTCTGTAGCATTCTTTAAACTTGCTAATGTGTTGTTTAGTAACAGGGTGGGGTCCAAGCAGGGCCACACAAAGTTCACTACAGTAGGCCCTCGAGCTGGCACCATCTGCTCCTTTCACACACAAAGACAACAGGCAGAGAAGTGTGGGTCTACTGTAGTCTAATGTGCAAGCCTGTAATAGGATTAAGCAGATCCTCGTCTTGTCAGACTGGATTAAAATATTCTCCGTGCTAAAGACCTGCGACGGGAAGACAGCAGCTCCACACGCCCCTCTCACGGTCTTGATAATGCCTCCACTCTGATTCCCATTTGATCATTCAAGAACAATTAAAACAATGGACCAGCTGATTAACACTAAGCGCCAATTGACTTGCCTTGCTTCTGATGTGTGTAATGAGTTGTTTTTCAGCCATTTTGTTCCTTTTTTTCTCCCATCAGTTGCTCATTTCGCCTGCAATTCTCACGCTGTCTAGCTCAGGGTGAAAAATAAAGCTTGTAACAGTTTTTTTTTTTTAATGCAGAAATTAATTTTCCTGTGTTTTGACATTTTGTCTTCCCCATTTGTTCCTCTGAATTTAGACTGTATTCTAAGCTTCTGGCAATGATGAGTCTTATGAGTATTCATCTACAAGCTCGGCCATGCAATTCATCTAATATTAAAATATTGGGGAAAAAAACAGAAACAAGATGATAAATGAGTATAGGAAGCAATAAGAGATAATATGCCTGACTAATTGAGATCTGGCTCGATTTTTACAGCACTTCAGAAAGCAAGACTGTTCAATTACCACACCATTAATATTTCAGGGATCTCTAGCTTTCGGATGCTGAGAGCACTGGGAGTGGAGTGATGACAGGATGAGGATGGAAAAGGCTATGGGCTAGGAATGAGCAGAGGTCCTCAGGTGGAAAAGATATAGAGCGGGTGCACTGATGAGCTGTGTGGTTTGTGACCCCGTGCTGTGTGTGTGAACTTATGAAGAAAGTCCTTCGTAACCCTGCAAGAACTCTTACTACCTGAGAGAGGCAGATATACTACAAACTGCAGTGGGCCGGCAGAGTGTTATGGAGCTGCAGCAGGATGATCGTGTCACCAGCTGGAAGTGGACAACGAGCACGTATGTTCTAGTTCATTAGACAAAAGAGAGAGCAAACAACTGAAGAGCTGTTCAACCACTAGATGCTTTCATCCTGCCAGTAATGTGCATTTTTCTGAAAGCTTTCTGCTCTTCTTCACAAACAAAAGCGCATGCATATTTTCCCCAGCCTTTAATTAGCTACTCTTTTGTTTGCCGGGAAGCAGTGTGTCTCAGTTGTGCTTGTAATATTAAAAAAACAGGACTAAAAACTGTACAGACATACCGTCTTCATACATGGTAGTAGCTAATTCTTATTTCTCCTCTGGATTATGAGTTTTAATTATTGTCTGCTGCATAATTCATATGTCTAATGAAAACACTTAAACTGATCACCAAAGCATGTCACATGACATGGTAATAAATCATCCAGGATGTATGTGCTGTGCTTTGAGAGTCTTCACTCTGAAGCTGTTAATATATTTAAAGCTAAAGAAAGGTTTGCGCTGCTCCTGTCTGCATCACAGCTTACAGCTTTTTTCATTTTCTCTCTGATCTGCTCTCTTTGAAGTCCCACAGGAGTGGCCCTTGCCCAGGACAATAATCACATTAGCGTGTGATCCTCGCTGAGTAGCCCAGCAAAGAGATGAAATTCGCAAGTTGGACTGCGGGCACTGGAGTATTATTTTGTGTTCCACTCCACATTCATTCATGTAGTCTGACTGATGCTGGCAATTTCCCCAGATGAAGCTGTGCCACAGCAGGACATGATCGATGGCTCTCATATCTCAAATCCTCACTTCCATCAGACCCCCAAGCAATTTATTTCTGCCAACAACTAGGAAATTCTGATGTCCCTACAGGGGCACGGAAACCCTGTTTTTACAGAAATACCCTTTTCCACTTATACATTTTTAATCCCTTCAGGTGTCTCATATACATGCAGTCCAAGTGATAATTTCAGCCTGTGAAATGAGAGGCTCTCTGCTCGCTGAAATCCCTCATTTGAATTTCCTGTTCCGCACTTGAGCCGAGCATCTGGACAGTGTCACCCTAGCTGTTTGACACATCTGTCGGATGTGTGGCCCCACTCCAGCGCCCCTCTGTCACTTATTAGGGTCGAGCAGAGTTTGCCGAGACAAATTGAACGATGAAAACTACAGTTTAAAGATTTACAGCTTTTAAATACAACAAGGCAAAATCTCAGTGTTTAGATTAGTTTATCTTCAACTATAAATTCAAATAAAAAAGTGATCTAATTTCCCGTCAACTTATCAACAGCAATTTCTAAACAGCTACGTAGAGAAATGGCTAAAATGTGTATCCAGTTGTTGAATGAAATGCTTCCAAGTTAAGAATGTCGATTTTTTTTACTCCCTGCACATGTTCAGTAATCCCAAAACATCTAAACATGAAAGAACACAGCGGTAGCTGCTTCTTTAAAGGGAATCGCGTTGCTAACATTCAGTGCAGTTTCATTACAAACTGCTTTTGGCACAGTTCTTTTAAAACACTTAACCGATGAAAGCAAGATGCTTCCAAGAACGCTTCGTTTGAGTGGATGAATGGATGAGTACACAAAACTGATCTGAGGTCTGCAGTGATGTACCTGGAGGTCAGCTGAAAAGTCAACACTTTAATTGTTCCGTGCAACTTTGATGTAAATATGCCTTGGCAAGAAGCAAAGGACAGGAAGAAGAATGAATGTGGATACAGTCTGTGTTTGTTTAGTGAGGGCCTTGAAAATCATCGTGACAGTGGATTGCATGCAGTGTGTTGCTGTTTAACTAGGGCTGGGCAATATGACGAAAAACCTCAACATGGGGAAGAGAAATGATGACATACCATAAGATTTGACGGAAACCTTATTGAAATATCATGCTATCAGGAGTGCCGAGCAGTTTGTGTACCTGTACACCTGTTATAATTTCATGAACAATGTGAAAGTCCACTTGGACTTCATTTCAAAGCCACTCTTCCCAGTTCAACTATGAAAACATTAATAATAACAAGCCATGAATTGTCTGTTTAAACGCAGTGACAGATGAACACTGACAGAAGGACGATCTACTGTAAACATATTAACCATGCTATAACCATGAAAACACCGGAATCTCTTTGGTCACACTACCCATCACCAGTTGTCAGAATTCATTTATAACACCATAACACAGTTCTGTACTTAGATAAAACAGTTCCTTTAAATAAATACAAATAAATGTAACAGTATGGTGTAGGCACAGTGGACTTGTTGGCCACTTGTTATGACCACAACAACGAGTGACAGTTAATTTACAGAAATCAGTCATAAAGCGTTGAGTTCAGGCCAGGATTCAGTTTAACAGTCATCCAAATGTTATGTACCATGAAATAAAGTCCCAGTTCATGCAACACTGTGATGATGTCTCTCTGCCTATTCTCATCACCGCAGAGTAGATCCAGACAGTGAAATGTAATCTAGTTCCCAACTGTGAGTCAGACTATAGACACTTAGTGTGGATCTGGAAAGATAATGTGTGTGTGCACACACACTAATTAGTGAGAGAGAGATGGGGGGGGGGGGGGTGTAGTCAACTTTACTGTAAAAGTCAATTTACACATCCCAATATTAAGCATTATGAGGAGTCTCATAACCCTATTTTATTGTTCATTTAGTCGGCATAAAGTCAAGTTAGATTTAGAGTAAAAATGACATAACATTTTTACACAATCCTTACAAAGACAATTATGTCCCATAATAAGTATGATGTAATCATTAGTGTATTAGATATCTCACTAAATGAGACCAGAAGGAACAATGACAGCATTTACTCTTTAACATTTCATTTTTCTTGTGATACATTTGTTGAGTCACTGGCTCTAGGATGGATATTTCAAAATACATGGTATAAGGAACAAGGGAATAAAAAGGTGGGAATAAAAAGTAACTGTAAAGCCATTTTTTGTTCTTCCCGACACACCGCTCACTCTTCACCCAAAGTGTATTATAGTTACAAAAAGCAAGAAAGCAACCAAATGCACCAGGATGTGTTTTATTCTTTAAAGATAATGTGAATTCGAAAGCAGCTTTTTTTTTTGTCTTTGCTTTTGTAGAAACCCGCACGTGGAAAGGCCAGAACATGAACCCAAATGTGCTGCAACAGCTTTACAGACATCCTAACATTATGTAGGGTACTCACAAGCTTTCATTTCATCTTCAGCGCTGGTCCCCATGGGAAGAGTAACAATTCCTTTACAGGTAATAACATCCAGAATAAAAAGTAACCATGACCGAGGAAAACTCTGAATTCTGCAGAAAAAGATAAAAGAAAACACAGAGGTGCTGAGCCCGTTCAGTGCTGTGTCACAGAGACTGGAGGTGGACACAAACAGAGGCGCTGCAGTCATACATGTTGCCAAAGCCCGCAGTTTGGCAAATGCGCTCATTAAGCCACTGACAATCATTCCCACAAAGCCCGATCTAAAGGCTATTCAGAGGAGAGTGGAGGAATGCAAGTTCCATCTCGCCCCTCCACCTCCCTTCAGCATGAGCTGAGATGTCTGCACCTGAAGGCTCAATAAAATGTGTTAATTTGCAATGACCAGCTGAAGAAAAAACATGAACAGTGAGCAGGGTGGGAGCACAGATCACCTGCTGTGCAAAAATCTGTTGAGCTTTGCTCTTGCTCCAATCTTCTTCTGTCAGCCAGTCACAATCTACTTAATTGCTAATACTGCTGAAGATTGTCGCCCAGCATTAGTCATTGTTGGAGCTTTTAAAACATGCTCCCATGGCTTATCTCCCTTCAGTAAGCGGTTGAAAAGACACTGATTTCCTTTTTTTTTTTTTTTTTTAATTTGTCTATATTCAAGTGGACCTGATTGTTCCACACTGGTGAACAGGAACTCCGAGATCATACGGATGGACTTGAGTGGTGGGTGGGTGACATGTCTGGGGAAATCACAGTGTGCAAAGAGTGCTGAGACTGTTGATAAGAGCCTTCCACCAAAACGAGAAAAAAAAAAGCATTGTCTCTCTCTCATAACACATGAAGGGGGAAGGGAGGAAACAACTCCCAGTCTGGATGATGTATGGTGTGGACCCTAGTCAAAGACTTGGGTTTTAACAGGGAGAAAAGCAGAAAATGAAAGGGGGGAGGAGGGTCATGCTTGAATTATGCTGATGCAGGTCGTAACCACGGTGAAAAACCAACCAAAGGCATTGCTGCTTGACAGAACTTGAAGGCGCTAATGACAAGGTTGTTATCGCTCGGGCCTCACAAATGCTGATGGTTGGAAACCAGTAAAGATTGTATACCATTATAAGACGGAGCAGAAATAGCAGCGTTTTTGCTTGTGTATTACCAGCCCTGCGGCATGTCTGACCTAAGCTGACCCCCCACCAGGCCTAAAGCACCGGAGATCTTTCTTTTTTATAAATGAAAGCTCCGATCATGAAACTAGCTAATACATCTTATTGGCCCGCTGCTGCAATTAGATACTGTACACATATAAAACCAGCTCAGAAGAACTATAAAGGTATTTGAAATGCAAAAAAGTACAAGGTAAATTTTGTAACGTAGCACTATTTGACCTGTTCAGCTGATATCCATTCACTTGTATCCATTCATTACTGATTACAATAGGCTAGATCATTCTTTGTTGAATGAAAACTATATAAGATAACAATGGGAAATACTCTCTGGTGTCTCTTTCTCTTTTCAACACAGCTCCGCTTTTCTGCCTGTAACTCACAATTAGCATTACAGCAGGTTGATGGTGTTAGTTTAACACCACCACCACCTCTGCTGGCCTTTTCCAGCACTGTCAAAAACTTCTCTTCCTTTTTTATTTTATCTAGCTCGAAGTCTTCATTCAGCAAATTGGTTTTAAAAGGCAAACCTGACGAACGAAATGTTGATACCGGACCTTGAGATTCAGAACTACCACTTGGAGGGTGGGGGGTGTTACAGGGGGACACTAGTCTTTTCATAATGAATGCCGCCAGCCAAAGTCAGTAACCGAGAACACTCACACGCCTTTGCAACGCCAGCGCCAGGCCCTCAGAGCCCCTTAACACTCTTTGAGCTACAACAGGATGGAGCTTCCATTATGGCCACACAAACAGAGGGAAGCCTTATGAACTTTGCACAAATGCTTAGTGCTCCGGGGCTGGGCAGCTCTGGAAGCCGTGTGAGATGGGTAGGTACCGGGGCGAGATGCCAGTTCCGAAAAGCTTAGTGTTCATGCACTCGGGCCAGACAAACCTGACATTGTCCCGGGCACTGCCCCGGGGAAAGCCTCTTCCTCTTTCTCTCTGCCGCTCCAGCTCATTCACACTTTGAGCCCAGCTGATTCACTGATTTGGACGGGGGCAAGAAGGCAAACATTTACTCACACTGTGAACCAAGCTGAGGAGAAAGTGTAAGCAGATCAGCCACTCAGTAAACTCTCATAAATATAGCTGGCTTATTTTCTGCTTTCACCATGCTTCACGGGCCATCTGATGTGCCATGTGTCATATGCTTTGACTTCACAGGGGAAGTGCTCATTCAGAAATTGAATTTAAAATGAGCTAATCCTGTTTTCTCACAGAAAATGATTACAACGGCTTTAATCTACGACACATCTCTTATCTGCCTCAAGCAGCGATCGCTAAACATGATCTGACCACTACACGATGGAGGACTACAGCCGTGTCATGTCTCTGGAATTAAAATACTGCTCTTTTGACATGCTGCCGCTGATGGGCAAGACAAGGCTGAAAGAGCAGAAACAACACCAGGCACATTTAAAACTAAAGCTGCACTGCTCCCCCGGCGGCTGCTCTGTGAGCAGAAGAAGAAAAATGCAGGCGGTTCAAAGCCCCACTAAAATCTTAAAATGTAGCTATGGATTTACAAAGCAGGTGCTCATGTGGTACCTAAAAATCGCCTTCAGACCGTCTGGATAAGATAAATGTTGTAGCATTAAATGGAGTTTTAAAAAATGAATTAAGACAGAGCCATCAATATCCCTGAAGGACAGCCAGATTGCTGAGAAAGCACGAAGACTGATTTACACTTTTCTCACCATTTGGCAAATGCGCTGGCGTCACACAGAGCGGGGCTTTTAATTGAACTTTGGGCCCACAGCCCATTTCACCAAAAAGTCGTCTGTTAGTCAGTCTGTCAAAAACGGTCAATAAGCCTCTAACCTGGCACTGGCAGATAGAAGCAGGGCAGCCTGCCTTTAGCTGATACCAACTTCTATATTCTCTGCAGATTCTCTGAATCAATGTGACAGCCAATGCATCTTTTTGTATGGGTTTTCTTATAGGTTGTCATGGTAACAGGCGCCCCTATCTTCATACTGATCACTTATGCATTGAAAGTTTTCCTGGGTTGATGCATTGTGTAGCGGCTTACTGCAGCAGGCTACATGCTTCTGCGCTTATCTCAGGTCACAGTCTGGGAATGGCGTCACAAACAAGTTGCAACTCTATTTGAACTCAGCAAGACGCCGTGCATTATTGCCAGAGATGTGGCTGGTACTATTTACGGCCCGCGACTGCAAATGGAAAACAGACAAAATTCCAGCAATGAAATTACCCACATTTATTTGTATTCTCTATTATCTGTGACACTTTAATAGGCTCCACTCAATTATTTCCAGATCCATGGTGACAGGTGATTTATTTGGAGCGGCACACTACAGAGACAATGATCAAGAAATATCTAAAAATAATAATGATAATAAAATAGACAAATCAAAAAAACAGCAGAGGCGGGGCTCCACTCATTCTGTGGTTTTTCTGAACTACACTACATTTTTAATATAGCAATAGCTTAAGAAGTGTCTGCAAGCAAGTGATAAGTGGTTCCAGGTCTTTCAAGTTAAGTAAAACAGAAAAGTCATACAGCAGGAGATTTAAGGCAGAGCAGAGAGCAGGCCAGTGAGGACAGGAGAGAGTACCACACTCTCATCCAGCTCTCTCAGTCAGACTGCCGGCCATCAGAGCATCACAGATGGTGCACTCTGCGATCATGGCAGTGACCAGGGGATCTCTACTCCTGATTAGCACACCTACTGAACACAATGTGCACAACAACGTCTGTTGCATCTCTGGCTGCATAATACAGTAAGGAAGAAAGCATGACAAACAATGTAAAAATATAAAATTTTCTCGATTTAACAACTATTGTTACTTGCAGAAAAATTGCATTCCAGGAAAATTATGCTTTTAAAAGTCCCTGAAAATTTTCTTAATTATTCACTGGGGATGCACAGATAGATTAGCCAAATAATGGTATTCCCAAAATTACTGGCATAAAAGCAAATAAAATGAGATTTACTGATGGCAGAAGCCAGGAAAAAATATCTACACAAACATGGGGGGGTGCAACCAAGGTGTTGGAGACCAAGGTGTTTGCTTGCTGTAGGCTCTCCATCACGCGCCATGCAGCTGTCATTCAGGTCAAGTTTGCTGCTGCCTGCACCTCTTGTTGCCCCATCTGCACCCACAGACATCCCGCAGTTGAGGCAGTAGGCAGTTGCTATAGCGTGACAGGCTTTATGGTCAAAAACACCCATTAGTCTGGACCTAACTTCCTGCTACATGAACCTGCATCACCTACATCCATATCTTTTTTTTCCCACTTATTTACTGGTTTTTCATTTGAAATAAGTTATATTAAAATGCCAGTGTTTTACATGTCTGCAAGAAGACACATTTTTAAATTTCAATGACTCCAAGTCCTTTATAATATGCAAACCTATGATGAATGGAGCCCTTAATTCAAGCACAACAATAGAGTAATTACCAGACCAAAAGCAGACAGTCCCTTCTAGATTCTTATCTTCTCTCCTGTAGACAAGTTCAGATGAAGTGCCCACTTGGAACTCAATTTAATCATGTTTCCCCCCCTAGAATCAATAACCTATTTCCTCCCCAGGTCACTCTTAGCAATGGAAAAGGCCTCTGCACCACAACTATGTAGAGTGTGTACACAGCTGACAGAGAATGCAGTGGCAAACATAAGCTTGAAAATAAATTCATTAAGATAAACGCGGTGTCTTGCGGTGAAATGTGTAGGCATGGTAACCAGGCTTGGGTTTGCTTTGAGATACACCCTGGACACACAGCCTTCCAAATAGTTGGCGGTATCAGCACTGACACACACACACGCGCGCACGCACACATCGTGCACAAGAATACACAAGAGTACCAACTAGCCTGAATCAAATCCTCTTCTCCAGAGAGGGCGGATCAGCTGTAATTTAATGGAAAGATCCTGCAGGCAGGACATTAAACGAGAAGACGATCATCTCCGTCAGCAGCAGCCCACCTGTCAGAGGAAACACTCAAGGCACCAGCAACGTCTACTCCTCAAAATTATTATGCCAACAAGTAGGATTAATTATTTCCAGAAAACAGGCTTTTTTCCGCCTATAGTCCTGTGACAAGAGGAAGCAGGACAGATAACTCAGTCGCATGCCCCCTGATAATAAGCAGCAAGGATCTAATAGCCTTTTAAGGAGTGTCCTGCTGGTCCCCCCTTCATACACACACCTCGGGGTCAGCCCTTCAGGACCGCTGAGGCAGAGCGACCCGTCGCGCTACACAGCTAATCCTGCAGTGGAAAATGTCGGTGGGCTCTGTCTCGCATGGACGCGCAGCAAGAGATGAGGAGGCAGGACCAATATTTGAGAAGAATTAAAGATGTGTCTGTGAAGGGTTGGGGGGGGGTTAAAGGGCGAGGCCTCATCTGTGTGTGTTTTTGCGCAGACGTGCTCGTCAATAGGCCGACTGCACAACCTTTCAAGCCTCATCCTCGCGGCCATTCACAGAGGAGAAAAAGGAGCACCACTTCAGTGTGTGTGTGGGCTGACAGTATTGTCTAGATGTTACTTGCCTTAGCAACAGCAGGAAATCCTTGAATATTTACTCAAGATATGTCACCCCAAAAGACCACATATTTCTTAGCCTTTTTTTTCTTTTATTCTCTTCTTTTGTTTGTTTGTTTTTTTTAAGTTCTGGACCAAAGGAAGCTTGCAGTGGTGGGAAACCAGCATGCCCACTCGTCTCAGGGCTCTCCTGATAGCCAATTAGCCAACGTCAGGTGTAGTAGCCCACGGGCACAATTCTATAAAGTACACCAGAAACTGTATTACCATGCAAATATCCCTTCTGGCTCCATTTGATAAATTGTTCTTATCAGTGTCTAGTTATATTTTTTTGTCCTGTATGTGTTCCAGGCCATTCGAGCACAGCACAGTATACTTGGGACTCAGGGAAGTAGTGACTTATAAAATTTCAAATCAATATAAATTATTCAGTGTGTCTGGAGGGGCCTTTTGAGGAAGTGCAAGCAGTTGACATTTGCCTATAGCTTAATAAATTGTAGTGTACCTGAGAAATTTATAGATGCACATAAAACAGCACCTGCTGGTTTGGGGGGCAAACAGTCACAGTTTATTCGTTAGGTGTAATATTGAACAGCCAATAAAAATATCAGGTTTGCGTCCTTCTTTTACCATTTATGTGCACCGCCGGTAAAGTGGAATGATATCACTGTGGAGTAAGCCTTAGAACAGGAAATGTAACCACAGGACAATGTGTGTATGCTCCAATATCTACCCGACATCAAACACCAATGACAGATATAGAGAGTGTCTCCAAATCAAGAGCTTAAAGCTCTCAGTGGTTCTAAGAGCTGCTGCCACTTGAAAAGGATGCTCGAACAAATGAAACAAATGCCTGCTTCAAACTGAAACATGAGGCACACCCAGAAAGTTATCTTTTCACAACTTGAAAGGACACACGGGGCATTAAAAAAAAATCCAGTGAAAGGAGCGTTTGGAATTGGTGCCTTTGTCAGGCTAACATCAAAAGCTATGCCTGAAGACAGAATATCGCTTTGTGTTTTGTGCATGTGGGTGGAGGTCTGCTGTTTGTTGTACTAAAAGTCATACAGAGGAGAAGTGACTGTGAGTGAAGAGACTGCGCTGTTTTTTTTTTTCATACACACATTTATTATTATGCCCATTTGTAACTCTACTTTTAAAAAAAAGCAAAATTTTCCACTAGAATTACAGAATAAAGATGATTCTAAACTGATTTTTTTAAGATGATGTGATTTACTAATTTACTAGTCTAAAAATATCTAAAAACAGCACACGAAATCTCCAGACTATTAACTTTTCATATCTGGGCATGCACCTGTACTAACACTGATAGTGATTTTTAAATTTAGCCCGGCACCGAGGAGCCCGACTGGCATTTGCCATAGGATACCAGAATTGGGAGGTCCACCACTGGCGCCCTGAGCACATGTTACAAACGTGAAAGGGTCTGGAGAAGCCATGGAGAACATTATGCTTCTGTAACATCATTCAGGATGACCAGTTTGGTGATGGGTCAATGATGGTGTGGGGAGGCATATCCATGGAGGAACACACAGACTACAGGTTGCACCTCAGACTGTCCAGGAGCACAGCATGTAGGGGCCATACAAACTACTGAGTACCATTTTGAATTACTGCAATGAAATTTCAGCTAAACGGACTAGCCTGCCACATCATTTTCAGTTTGATTTTCTTTGAATTCAGCCCTCTGTAGGTGATCATTTTCATTTCTATCAAATGATGTGGCATCCTGTTGTTTCTCCCTAATGGGAGGAAATTATTATTAACTTTCCAGCAATTAATTATATTTTACAGCTAGGGTTGCAGCGGTAACCGGTTTCAAGGTATACCATGGTATTAAAATGCATGGTTATCATACCGTGGGTGTTTGCTTATTACCGGTAATAAGGGAAAAAGGCGAGCCAGCTGAGACTCTCGCACACGGATGCGC
>JAVDPK010002977.1:380410-397108 GCA_034780415.1 Cichlasoma orientale
GTGATAACCGTGATACCGCGGTATTTTCTGAGACGGTTATCATACCGTGAAAATCTCATACCGTTGCAACCCTATTTACAGCATATATCAGACAGCATACACTTTGATATATGATATAGCGCAGATAGACAATTCCTTTTCACTACACCATTTGTTGGTACTTAGAAGTAACACACACACACACACACACACACACACACAAAAAAAAAATAAAAAAGTTTTTAAAAAATCAAGCTATGTATGCTTAATAATGCCAGGCAGAATATGCATTTAGTTTTCAATGCCACATGTGTAAAGGGTTTAACGAGTGTGAGGACAAGAGGTAAGGCAGTAAAAAAGCTCTACATTTCAAATGAGCATACAGGGAGTTCATTGAGGTCTCAAGAGGCATCAAGTGGTTAGAGCAAAAGGAGCCTGGCTTTCTCAGACTGTGAATGTATGTCCAAATGCTGAAGGAGCAGCATCATTTAGACGCCGTGCTGTGGTCTGCACTGAGTGGGATAAAATCCAATTTGCTTAATCATAAAATCGAACCTACAACACAACTGGGTGAGGGAAGGAAATGAAGATAAAAATCATTAGTGCTGGCATACCATCTGTATCCATAGACTCAGTCATAGAAACGAGAGGTGTATTATAATCGCACAAGCTGCTGCAAACACTGGCGCATTATAGATTTGTTTGGTGGCTTGGAAAGCATCCCAGTAACAGGCTGACCGATGGAGAGCTGGGCAGTGAGCTGATCTCCCAGTAGCCCCATGTGGTGGCTGGATAATCAGGTTAACTCATGATTGAACACAAAGCATTGTGAGCTCTGTGACACACCATTCAAAGGCAAACAACATAAAAGTACCTTTTAATCAGCATAAGTGCTGAAAGGTACCAATGACCTCGGGCTCACTACTTCCTTTGATGTCTTTGGTAATGTCAACAAAGTAAAAGCAGCATCAATGATGGAATGTAGCAATGCAAGAGAAAAGAGGGACAATGAAAACAAAGGTAGTCCATCAAAAAAGGATATCTCACTGACTAAATAATAGAAAGGTAAACATGACTTTTTTTTCGCAGTGTAAGGAGTTCAACTCGGCAGAGTGCTCAAATATTTGACTGACCAAAGGTAGTCTGAATAGCTTCCTTTGGACTGGGTAAGAACCATGCATAATACGGACTCATATTCACAATTAAAGCTCACCATTCTTTTTACATTAAATAGTAAGTATTTGGGACGTGAGGACCCGAATTTTCTGTGGAAAACCACCTCCTTATGCCAGTGTGCCGCCACGATCACTGCCACCACTGCTGAGCTCTCTAACAGAGGAGTGACGACGTTCAAGATGAGTGTGGCAGTCTGGTGTACAAAATAACAAAATAACATAGTTTATTTTTTGTTAATAATCAGGTGATGATCAAGTGATCATGCCTGAAAAAAAAAGACATAAGAGTCAAAATCATGAACCAAAGGTTGAGGTATGAGTCAAACTATGGATTAGGAGAATCATCACATCCCTAATGAATATCTATACACAGCATGTAAAATGATACAAAAAAAAATTCATAACGAAGCATTTTCTTTGACCATTTATTTTTTTACTTTTACCACCAAAACCTTCTGACCATCCACGGCTACAGTAAAACAGAAACAAATAATAAATGGCTGAACTGCAGTGTATTTTAAAATCAGATTTTACACAAGAAACCACCTCAACAAAAACACCTTCTCAACTGAAACGTGTTAACGTGGTCTTAGCAAAATCACACACTAGCACAGCTAAGAGAAAGACTGGCTCCCACACAAGGAATAATTGAGTCCTGTTCAAAATTGCATTAATGGCAGGTTATTAATCTGCTCCCTGAGAACTGCTCAGTCTACCAGCATACACCAGTGTATATCATGTCCATGCTATGTGAACACCAATAGCACCATTCAGAGTGAATTCTTACGAGATTTCACCGCAGCTCAATTATTTCTTGTCATATAAGTTCTTATATGTCTTGTCTGCTTGAAACAGCTGTTGGCTGGTTTGTAAAATGGCATATTGAAACTGGAATTAAGAGGTGAGAGAGTAGTTTGATGTACTGAGTTGTCTGATCATTCCAACTGGTCAATACGGTATTGGACCTGTTCCACAGGTTGACAGGAATGTCACTCGAGAAACACGTTTTGAGCAGCTGACATAATATCAATCGAATAAACCTGTAGGCTGGTTCCTGGCTCTGCAGACTTTTTTCCAGAAGCCATATAGATAAGGAGTAATTACTTTCCCAAGCAATCACTGAAGCCTGCCTACCCCTCATTTATTTGCTTGCAGAAAGTTTCCCCTATTGAGAAACTTGGAGGTGCATAGTTACCAGAATTCACTATAATCCAGTGGAACAGCTAACTGTTCAATGATAGCACCTGTAATCACTCTACTGCCTCTTTTTCCCTCTTTTTCCCCTTTAAACCAGCCAACAAAGCCAATATGTTACATAAAAAACACACAACACCAGTTACTTTTTATAGATATTGTAAATGTCATGGTCCGTGCTCCACACAGAGGTTTCAGTGACTAAAGCAAGAAAAGAAACCTCAGTGTGACATAACACGCCTGTGTGCATTTTTGTTCATGAGGAAAACACGGGGTTCAACCACCCTGTTTCCCAGGAAACCAGTAATCTTGTTGTCATATTTCTCATGTTCTGCAATGCGTCTGGCTTTTTCATGCAGTCCCTAGCCACAGCCACCATTAGGGATGGACTATGCCATGTCGTGACATGGGAACCCTTATAAACGTGTTAAGAGCTGGAGGCATTAGCATTTTGGACACCACTGAATAGAGGCATTTGTTCCTCTTCCTGTGCCTCCCTGAAAGACTCTATTAAAAGGAGGTTTAGGAATTGCTCTGTTTTGGTACTGAAGTTGGGGCAGCATGGAGGAAACATTTGACAGGAGATTTCCTAGAAAACATTTTGTCTGTTAGTATTTCTCCTTTGTAATTATTTGCATGTAGCCATGTAACTGATAAAAGTATAATTACATATTAAACATATATTTTCACACTTGTCTTTCAAACATATCAAAGTTTGATGAAACACTGCTGCTCTTTTGCTTGCCCTACTAGCAGTGACTGAAGGGGGTTTGGGTGAAACAGAATAACTCAATATGGGCAAGCTGTGATTCATTTATGACACTTTCTAATCTACTCGAGGATAAAAATCAACTCACTATGCATGTCTTCAACAGATGCCAGAAAGTTAATATTTACACTTTAGTTGGCACTCTGTGTTTTTTGCCACATCCCTGTGGATGTAAGATGTCTTGAAGACTCGAGTGCTTAATGGCTTTCACCATGTTGCTTTTAAGGAAGCTGGTAATAGACCAAGCCGAATTCATCTCTACTGTTGGCTCCATTAACGAAAGGCTTTGATTGATCTCTGATTCTACCTCATGCTGTGGTCACAGCAGGATCTGTGGTCAGTGTCAGGCAGACTCTTCACTGTCTGGCATCCAAGCTTTCATCTTCAAACCTTCAACAGTTTATGTGTTACATGTGGAATGACTGTCTCATCCATAATGCATATTCCTCAGCTGTGCCTGATGATGAACAATGGTCGGTACGCTGCATCTTAGCAACATGAGCACACTTCTCAGTAGACAGCTTTGATTCTCTATCACTGGTCGTCTGCTGTGCCTGAGCGCTCAGCTGCTAATCCAGAATGAGGTTATTGAAAAACAGAATTGATCAAAATGCAAGTGAACTAGATACAGTTAACCTCAGAAAGAGGCAGCTGTAACACTATCAGTGCATTTAGTTTTGGAGTTGCTCTGAAGCATTTGGACAGAATTTGTGATTTTTTTTTTCAAAATTAAGAAAAAGAGATTAAATACTGAAACTGATATATATCTGAAAACTTGCTATCTGTCAAGGCTTAGGCTCCTTTTATCTTTATTACAATACCTTAAAAATGTGAGTAAGAAACTAGGGTGTTCAGAATTTGTACAATTACACCTTGGACAAGTGACTGTAGCGTTCTGCCATCAAACCCAATTACGGTGTTTTTGTCTTTCCATTTCCAAGCCCAGTCATATCTGACTATATCTGAGATATGACTAATGAGATTTACGTTACTGGTCAGGAATGAAAAACAATACAATTAAAATAAAGAAAACAGAGCCAAGTTGACAATAGTGGCAGATATTGTAGTAACAAAGACAGACTGGTAGAGTTCAGCTGTGAAACACCCTCTTTCTTACTTTTTACAACGGGAAAAGATCCACTGCTTTACTAAAGGATCAACCAAACTGGTTTTTGAAACCTGGCAGCCATTTACTACTTTTGCGTCAAATATGGAAGCAAGAGATCTGAGATTAATGTTGTTTATATGTGATCATTTTTTATTTTGTTAAAAAAAATACCTTGTTCCAAAAAAAAACAACATCCTCTGCTCTGACAATTGGCACTATTATATATCAGCTGATATATTTTTCTCCTGAAAAGCATTATTAAAATTGGCCTCAGTGATTTGTGGGTAGGTTCCAAGTCCATAGCAGCAAAGGGGTCCCCAGCCTGTGCACCATATAGGGGAATTGATTTCACACACTACGAGTATTGATCATCATCAGGTAGGGACAGAGTGTAGCCAATGAGCTAATCAGAATCAGTAATGACCTATTTTCCAGAATCACACTGGATTCAGAGGTCAAAGCATAAATCATGAGATATCTGGAGTGAAATAGTAATCAATCCCGCACTACCAGTCTGTAGTTTATTTGGCTGAAGAGAAAACAAGTAACAAATATGTGAGACTCTAACAAAGCCTACTCATCGATTAATAAAGCTTTTCAGTGGCAAGGACAACAGGGAACCACACTGATTCTATGATATAGAGTGAGTTTACCATGATCTCTTAGGGGCACACAAAGTTAAAATACTATGAACGTCTATTGATTTGTAAAGTGTAGATTTGTAGGAGGGAACAATTGTGCCTAAAACCAGGAGCTGAGCACAATGACTGCAGGCATTAGAGTTCATTCAGATGGCTGAAAATCTATACGGCCGCTCCAGCAGCAACAGAAAGAGGGGGTTCAATTGCGTTGGCCTTTGCATATAATTGGAAAAAGATAGCCGCATGAAGCGTTTCACCATGACAGAAGAAATAAACAAAACTGATGAATGCACCTTGTCATGACCCTGTATTGATTCCCAAATATTGCATTTAACACTTTCTTGAGAAATAAAGGTAATAAATCTTCATTCCGCTCAAACATGCATACAACATCACCTTCTGAAGCTGGAGTACTTTCCATTTGAAGATGACGGTTTTGCTTATTTAAATCGTAACCCTCAATTAGGAGTCCAGGGACAGCACATCCACAGCACATCGGTTTTACCAGCCCCATCCCCCAGTTTAACACTGCCAACACTGTTTGTCCCTGTTCCCCACTCCCCCCTTCTCAATATTGAAACAAGTAAACAGCACCATCTTTTCCAGCCTTTAAATGAATATAAATGAGGACAAACTCCCCAATTAGCCTCCTTTGATGATTCAAGGGTAGCAGAAAGAGGACGTCACCACTAATGCACTCATGGTGGCTCTTGGCTATACTAAGATTTCTATGTCTTGGACTCTGCTTTAAAGCGGGAGCAGGCATGGTGAATTCATCCCTGGGAAAATAATTCATGTGTTCACACCCTCAAGTCTCAGAAGAGCCCTGTGAATGTGCAGAGGCAGCAGAACGGAGACAGCCATTAGTGTCCACAGCAGTGTAGCTCTAATGATGATGGCTGTGGACTTGCTGTGCTCTGCATTCTGGGCACCAGAGCCAGAATGGAAAGGATTCCCCCAACATGCTCTTGTGTATATAGTAGCTGCTCCACCTCTACTGGATCAAGACAGGACATGGCTCACACCAAAACCTCTTTGATGCACTGAAGGACATACAGCTTTGATCAAACCATTTTTTTGTCCTCCTTTCTCTTTTGTTCATATGCAAAGTGCTCAACCAGTTGTGTGTAGAAAAAAGCATCTAAAAATTATTAAAATCAAAGCAGGAAACTCCATTAGCCAAACCCAGCCTTCAACCTGGGTACTGACAGTGACAGAGAAGCAATGCTAGACCATCAGTTTAATAGCCCCACCTCCTGCTTTAACACAGCAGCAGGAAACTGGAGACACGCAGTCTTATAAATCAACTACTGTGCAGGGGGGAAAGCATTTTGAACCATTTTCACCACTTATTGAGCAAAACAAATCCCCCCCCTCTGGTTCCTTTTGGAGGCAATGTGGGGTCAAAGCATAGTAATAGGATCTCACACCTACAGCTATGCTTAGAGTTGGCTTGATCAGTACTGGACACCGTTTCACATTTCACAAGAAAAAAGGAAAAGGGGAGACAGATAGACATGATTTCACTGGCAATAGACACACTTCTAGTAACGCATGCTCCCCCACCTACATACAATATGAATCACAGCACAGTAGATGCACAGCCATTACTCACACCGCATATTCAGAGTTTTTCCTCTCTGGGATACTAAGCATGCAGTCACAAAATGATGTAGTAGAGTCCAGGCATGGAAGATTATTTTATCTATTTTTTTTAAACTAATTCATTCAATCGCAGCTGTTCTGCCATCTGTGTTACAGTACCACATAGAGAATTTAGATTACCTCCACTGCCAGCAACATTCTGTGTGTACAATGTGCAGACAAATATTGTGCTAAGTAATTAACTAAACTTAAGTGAAGAAGAAGATATTGAGGAAATCTGATTTGTAACATTTTTAAAGGGAACCTTTTATGCTCACTTCCAACTTCATATTTTTATTTTTGGACTCGACTAGAGTAGCTTTGCATGCACCGCACTTCAAAATAATGCATATTATTACACTGGGCCTGAGTTCATCCACTGTGTGAAACATGCCATTTTAGCTCCTTACCCCACTGCCTTATGGCCATCTTTCTTCTGACTGGCTGCCCCTCGCAAACAAAAGATATCAATAAAAGGTGGGTGGGGCTTCTGTGCTGAGAACCATGTGCCTGAGATGACCATGTTAGGGACGTCTGTTCTCACTAATAACACACAGAGCCAAGAATAGAAAAACAAACTGAACTTTTATAACAGTTGGAAGCCTGAGCTTTTGGTTCATAGGGATTACCTCTACATATGCTGAGCTAATTATTTGAATTTTGTGGATGTTTAAACATTTGCCATTGTACCATTTTACTCCAAAATAAAATATAAAAAAACAGTCTTGAATAATGGCTGACTTTCTCAAAATTCATTGACATCACCATCAGTCACCATATTTCAGGACTTCACATGTCTATGAACAAAATAGGACCACTGTGATTAGTAGAAAATCCTCCTCTCTTCACTCTGATGCTAGCACGCCTCTGTCAAGCTAGACACTCAGTCTCTCTTTGTGAAGTTAAGACACACTCCTACACACTCGGGAAGACTCATTGTTTTATTCCCTCTTTTCTTGAATAGCTCTTTACACTCTGGTTGTGTCGTGAATGAGGGGAAAGATGTTTACTTCATGATGGAGATAGCTGAACCAATCCCAAGGAGGAGCAGCTTTGGTCTAAACATTGTTCAAAAACAAGTGCTGTGTAAATGGGAAGAAAAGAGCATCTACTGCTGCAAAAATCTGCATGAAGGTTCTTTGAGAGCCAGCAAACTATGTCCGTCCTCACCAGAAGGAGTGACGTCTGTTCTATTATGAAGAGGGGAAGAGTCTGCCAGTAGACTGCCCTTCATAGAAAGACACAATACACAGGGTTAATAGCAGTGCTTCTGGCACACTTTGGACCCCTGCTAAAACCCCATCGCACTGCAGGTGGTGAAGGAAAAGAGCGGCTCAAGTTTTAAAGAGACCTCAGCGTGTCAGTAATGACATTTGAACAACAGAGAGAGACCTGACGGCAACCTTCAAATTTTCCGCACCTCTGCCACTGGCGAACCACAGGAAGCAGCGCAGCCATCTGTAACTTTGGTTTGGCTGCAAATGAGGAACTGGGGGCTGCTCATTGCTCAGGGATATGATCCAAATGTTCCAACGGCAGGTGAGTAACACCAGACGGCAGAGCCGAGGGCCCTATACAGCACCAGTTCGACAAAAAGACACAAATACGCACTGTGGAAGAATCCGACTTGTGGAGCATCTTTCATGAGCGCGTGTTTCCCCTGTGATTCACGCTTTGGAAAAGGATAATCACAATGCCATGACACAGGGCGCAAACTGTGGCTCAGCTGGGAAAAGCAGGTTTTAGAAGAGGATTACTGAGGTGTAAAATGGTTTAAGAACAGGAGAGATTAATTTGCTCTGGATAGGGAAGAAAAGATACGTGAACTCATCAACTGTCAGAAAACTGACAGACCTCAAGGCTAATAGTGTCAATTATACTCGCTTTCCTGTGTCAAACTGTCACTCTGTGAGCAACATGGGCCCCTGAATTATCATGACCCCTGCAGAGCTGGCAATGTCTCGTTGGACTATTTTTACAAAGTGGATAAATCACAGAGGCGACAACATGCATTGAAAGAGCTTTAGAGTCATAAAATGTATTTTTAAAGGTGGAACGTGCTAAGCAGGTGTTATTCCCTTTTAGTGGCAGTAGTGATAACAGGGGATAAAAAAAATTTAGAACAGACGCGCATCTAAAAAATGGGCAAGAACATAGCGTCAATCGGGCAAAGTAGAGTCAAACAAGCCCCATATAATTGCAAAGCCTTAATCACATAAAGTTTTATATTTCTTTTAGATATCAAAAAATTCAGAGGAACATTCCAAGTTCAATTTTCTTTGCAACGTGGAGAAATATTTTTTCTTTACTACAATTAATTCATGAGAAAAACCGTCACACATGACTGACTAGAATTTAATCTGCAGTTTTAAGAGAATTTGAGAGACACAAGTGGTCTGTGGCTGGTGTGTGGCTATACTACACTACGAAACAAAGTTATGACCGCAATTCCACTGAATAATAATCCCACTTTGGTTATCATGCTTTTGGCAGATGCAAGAGAATTAGAGGCAAAGCCGTCGACAAAACTCTGTCACTCTCTCAAGGAAATAAATCACGGCGGCATGAAGTCAATTTAAATGCAAATGTCAGTGTTTAAGACAACAAAGTGCCAGCAGTAGTGTGTCTTAAAGAGTTGTGGTGGTGGTGGTGGTGGTGGTGAAGGTAAATCGTACAACTGAAGACCACCCAGATGTTCTCACCAGGAAAGATGGCACGCCGCCTGCAGCTAGAAAGCAGAAGGGTCAGCTGAAAGCCCGATGAAAAAAAAAAAAAGAAACCTGTGTTGCATGTCGCATGAAGACTGATGGGAGCATTTCCAGGCTGAAGCCAAAGATATCAAAGCAAGGTTTCTCGAGGATCACCACTATTGATCTGTTTTTGTTTCTCTAAGCCATTCTTTCAAGCCTTTAAGCCATTTCAAATTGGCAAAGCACTCAGTGAAAAGATACAGGGTTTGCTCATACAGAGAATTTTGATAGAGCTGAAAAATCTGACTTGAACCGATAGAATGCAATAAAAACTAAATAGATTTAGCCTAGATTGCTCATGTTGCGTTGACATTTTTGTCCCCTCTTTTTAATCTCTTTTAATCAAGGTTTGGATTAAAGTCTACCTATAACTATTTGGCAGGAAGAGTAATACAAGCGCAACCCCAGATAAGAGGATTCTACATTGATGAATGTAGGCAGGCAAGCAATAAGAACTAATTACTAGACTGCAGGGCACTGTTTTTATCTGTAAAGTATTTGTTCCTCTCAACATCAGGATTAATCTGAGGCAAACATCTGCTTCCTTTTCAAATGCATCTGCAGTTCATCACAGTAAATTATCATGTGGCTGTTAATCATGTATTGCATCTGTGACAGAACGATGTCGTTCTAACTTTCCTTCTTCTGTCCTGCATTTTGTTTTACTTGTAAAAGTTCCATCCTGTATTTCTCTTTCTGTGTTGAAAAGTTACAGTTCGCACAACATTCAATGCACAAAAATACAATATTTTCTCCCTCATGGGATCATGACCGACAGAAAGACCCTGCAGCTGCATTTCTGTGAAGCATGGATGCTATTTGAAGAAAGCCCCTGAAAGCCTTGTATGGAGAGCTTTGTTACAACTAACTGTGGAAACTAATATTTTTGGATATTTTCAACTATGGCGCAAATAAAAAATAAAGGTTCAAAGAAGCAATGCAATGTTTAGCGTTCCCTAAAAACTCACTCTAATCCTCATGTTACTCCATAGTCTAGTCTACCACCTCTACTGTCTTCCAAGAGATCCCAGCTTCAACATTAAAGTGTTTGCATACTATTTTCTAAAAGGAAAACACTTCCAATTATAGTGGATGCTAATCTGGTTGGCATTTCATAATGAGCACTACACTCTTGTAGTTGTGTTCAGGAAAGTCTGCATAACACTGATTAGCTAATGCAATTAAACTGTACTTACCCTTACCACTACGCTCTTATGTCTCCAAATGAGTCAATTTGTGACTAAAATGTTTAGTAATTTAGCACCAAGCTACTTTCTTTCTAAACATCCTAATAGCTCTACCTAAATAGAATGAGACCCAGTGACTGGTCTTATTTTGCCACCCCCTTGATACACATTAGAACTCCACTGTAATGCACAGAAAACATTTAAAGGTGAAATCATTTGCAATCTGATACGAGGCCATAAAAATGTGCTCTGCAAGAAGTCTTGGTTTCTACCCTCAAAAATCTGGATCTTTAAAAATAATGAGGTCAAGGAGGTCTGTGGTTCATAGCTTGTGGTCTGCGGGTCGCACTTGTAAAAATGGAGTGCGGAGCTCCCCCAAGCTGGTGAATTCATTTGGATTCGTACCAGCTTGGCAAGATTCTTTCACTCATCATTTGCTCTATCTGGAGGAGAGTGCATTAAGAAATGGACATGCTGAGTTTTGGCTCTCTGTGGAACACCCTGAAGGGCAACTACAAAGACTTTTACAAATGATCACAACCTTCAAAAACTGCTGAAAATATGAATTAGTATTATCAGAACTAACACAGAAAGATCCACTGAAGGCTCATCAACATTTACAAAAAAAGTTAAAAGATCTAGAAAATATTGTACTCATGTCAGTATGAAATGGCTGTGCCATTTGCCATGTGCACATTTCCCACCTATAAACCGACCTAGACAATTTGGACAAATAGACCAATTCAAATGCTGCAACAGAAAACAGAAAGGGATTAAACTTTCTGCTCATGTGTTAGCCCATTTAGCAAATTGACCACTCAGCCCTGCCTCTTTATTCCATGATTCTAATCGTGCCTGATCTGCTCTCTAATCTTCCATTTGGATGATACTACTATGCTTGACTCCAGGCCTCAATGGGCCAGTAAATAGGATTTTAGTATGCAGAGCAGACACTGGATTGGTATGTTCACACCAAATCACCATACATGGGCTGCACCGGCTTGGGACTCCCAACAGTCAACTTACAGTACCCAACGGACCCCAACACAATGTAATGAGGTCCCGGGGGACGCATCTGGACATACAGCCCTGCTGCCCTCACAGTACACTCTGTCAAACAGACACATATTATTTACCTACTATTAGAGAGACCTCCTTCATGGTACCACATGAAATATTTGATTTTTCCTGAATATGGGGCACAGCATGACAAACTGAACCTCTATTTGCCAATGATGTTTAAAAATAAAAATAAAAAGGCTTGATTAAACAGAGCAAACTGATTTTGCTGAATGAATTTAATAGGCCTTTAACTGCTCAATATCCATCACATCAAGGGTGACCTGTTTAGGATTGTTGTTAGTGCTGGTTTACAGTATGTTTTAGCCAAATGCTAAACTATAAGATGTAACCCTTCAAATCAAATCAAATCAAATCTCATACATTCATTTTGCCATTCACATTCTTTTGTTAAAAGATTTTCCAAATAGGTGAAAATTCTTAAAAAATGTGTGGACATTAGCCAAACTCTCGACCTAGCCCTAACCCTAGATGGGTAAACATGGTTAAGTATGCCAGTACTGTCACTGTTTAACATAAAGGTGTAAACTAAATAGGGTTTTTGGGACTGACACACGTCACAGAATCATAGTCTAAGGCGTGTTTCATATCCAGCCTGGTATGCCCTCTGTGTCCCCTGCTTGTCAAGTGTATCCTTCCTCATCCTTGGTGCCCTTCACTTTCATGTCCCAAGGGTCCCCTTGTAACCTTATCCACACAATACCCTTCATGGGACACAAAGCCAATGATACCAGGCTCTTCTGTTCCATTCTCTTCATTTGTCACTTTTATTCCTCTGCTCTTTGTTCGTCTTACCTCTGTATGCATGACTTATCCCAAATTGAGACTGCAATTGAAATGGAAATCATCCCTGACTCTCACTGACTTAAGGGCAATAACTTCTTGCTATTTGAGGCATATCTGTCATGTTCGTTGTTCCTTGGAGAATCTTATGGTTGTGTTGCCCTTTTCACCAAGGTTTTTAACATAAACATTGAATTTAGATGGATATGTACCCCGTGATCCAGAAGCGGCACTATAAATCTGAACACGCATGCAAAAAACGGGAAAATATGATTGGAAAAATGAGTTTGGAGCTGACAGAAATGCACATTCGGATTAGAATTCCTCTCATAAAACATCCCCTTTACTGGTTCTCATTATTGGCTATGGTTTTCACGTGAGCCTAATCTAAGCTGATTAATTCAACATAAAAATTACAGATGAGGCAGAAGAACACTACATGTCTTTGCTCTGACTCCAGTAGAGGAGGAAAAAAAAATTCCCATGAAAAGCACATCGACAAACAGCCTGGAGGTATGGATAATAACAATACGAGCGAAAGATGCGTGTAAACGCTTGTACATAACAATCACGAGACATTTTTTTTCTGAATGATGGCATGTAAACAGAAAACACTATGAAAGATATGAAAGCACTGCGAGCTCTGGAGCCGGCAGCAAATAACAATGTCTGGGTAAAATGTTCCATTTGTGAGAAAACAGCGTCAGTATCACGGAAACAGAGCAATGACAGGCCAAACCATACCTCCAGACAGGGATGAGTGTGCAGCACATCGCCAGCTACTGACCCCTTATCCCCTTCTTCTGCAAAAAGTAGCACTGAACGTACAAGATAACATTGACCTCTCTACGGGTTTGTCCTTCAGTATCTCCTGATTAATTAACCGTGCAGAGCGAGAAGCCATTGATCATGTTCGCCCAGTGGCCCTGATGATGCAGTGGCCTGTTAAATAAGAAATAAACCTTGATTCTGATGATCAGCACCTCTTATCTTTCCACCTTCATCCCCCATCAGAGACTGCATGGGGGAAATAAAAACTCAAACCCACCTCCCCTCTCCATCTCCTCTCTGAACCAATCATGGGAATCATAAAAAAAAAAGGAAAATCTAGTAAATAAATACGCACATTGCTGGAGAGCAGGAAAGGAAATGAATATTTCATGTAACTAGACACATTTCCAGAACATACTGGCTGGAATGTGCCTTTCCGGCTGTCATCGGTGACAAACATGAAAGAGCAGAGCTCAGGTATGGCTACGCCGCACTCTCAACTCTGCCTGAAGCACAGGGAGCACAAGTCGTCAGTATAATTGCTTGTAGTGGTGGAGCCTGAGCTGAACCTCAATTAGGGCCTGGGTACTTGCTAGGCTCCACACCTTCTCCACACGTCTGCCAACCCCTTGCGGGAAAACATATTCGAACATCTCAGCACCGCCAGGTATCACTGTAATGCTTGTTGTTATCACACTTTGGGTTTTCGCCTTGTTCACGTACACTTTTTTTTTCTTTTTTCTTTTTTTTGCATCATCGCTAGAAACACATTCTAGATAGGGTGATAAAAGGGCAGCTTAAATGGACAATTAGTCTGATACAGCTATTCACTCCTGCTCACTGCTGTCAGGCTCCTTTCTCTAATCTGTTATAGCCATCTGATACTCCAGATTCCATCCGACAGGCTGAATTACAGCCCAAAATTACAGTTCTGACGCTGGTAAAATGCATCTACTGCAGACAGCGCACAGATAAGACACAGGTAAACACTTTAGAGTGCTTTCAATGCACAGATCATGTGAAAGAATGTATCAGATTCAAACCTCTTTTGGATCAAATATTTGAAATAAAGGCCCCAGTGTTTACAGCCGCATCTGACTGAGGCTGGTTAGTCTCAGTCACACACAGCATTTTGACTTATTTCAGTCTGCTCTATTAAAAGCCAGGTGTATACAGCCTGGGTACAAAAGAAAGGGCTCTCTGTTTCCTTCTCCTTTTCACTCTCGACCCCCTCATTTCTCTCCTGCTGTACACAGGACAATACAGTAAGTGCACAAACATGCCGTGAGTGCAAACATTTCTGCTCCAAGGCAAACACACACCTGTATGAGCAGGCAAAGACAAAAAAAAAATCATAGTCTGCCTCTTGTCTTTCATGTCTTCAGTACACTTCCTGCCTCTAAACGCGCTGCCAGTTTGAGCAAAACCCGATGACAAACACGGCAAAGTGGAAGCTCAGGTGCGCTCGTGCAATACTGCATGAAGCCTCATTGATGTGCAGGTGGAGGTTTTATCCGAGCAGTTGTGGAAAAGCGGTGTAAACACACAGTCAGCTGAGTATGCAAGGTCGTTTTAAGAATGAGCCCGTCTGCGGCCTCAAAGGATGTTCTGTTTGCTGCATTTTGTAATCTAAATGATTAAAAGGATGAAAAAGCTCCATGAAATGTGCCAGGTTGGAGCTGAATATTAAGTGCTGTGGAGACAGGGGGGTGCGCTGGCTGACATGGACCGGCTGGGAGATGGTCGACACTTTGCTTGTCCAATTACTGGCGCTCGTTCAAATTGTTTGGTGAGAAGCATTCGACCTACTTCTGGACACAAAGCACCACTGCCCTGAATACAGAGAAGCAGAGGGGGGAAACCACGTGTAATGACAAGTGCCATTAGAGGCTCTTGTCTTTGGCCTAGAAATTAAATTTAGGCAACTTACCTGATGTGCGATAACACTGGAGAAGCTGTGAGCTGGAATGAACAGGGGGGGAGAACATAAATAGCATCTGCAGCTGGATTTGATTAAACTCACTAATGGCAGTCTGACCTTCACAAGGTCTTTGTGTTGAACATTAAGCAGTGGGACCAGTGTGAGAAGTAGCAGCACCCCTAATACAAACAAGAGAGGCAGTTTTTTTTTTCTTTCTTCATTTTAAATGTGCCACAAACTGTGTTACAGACAATATAGGTCAAGTTGGTTGTTTTGTGAACAATACAAGATGAGCATCAAAAGGAATAAAAGTATCAAATTATGGGTAAACTATGGAACACTTCTGCTTTGCTGGGATTCCCTCAAAGGCACCATCCGCAACGGGGAAAACACAAAACAACACAGAGGAAGTCAACATTTGAAAATGCTGCACTTCCACACAGGATTCGGTACATTTGCATACCCTGTAAATATTCATACTGAGGGAATCCTCCTATCAGCCACATGAGACATAGCTGGTTCATACGTGCAAAAAAAAAAAAAAGCCAAAAAACCACAAGAAGCACACAAGCAACAACTGTTCTTGACTTAAATGTGACTGTAATGTGATTTTAATCGCACAGATTAAAGTCTAATCAGTCATTCTAATCACACTTTACACATCAATGCGTGTAATGAAGAGCCATTTCCCTTAGAGTGGAGCAGGATTAAAGAAATGTGGGGTGTTTTTGTTTGTTTGCCACAACCTTTTAAAGACTTTTTTGTGTAGTGTGACACCATTTACCTTCTAAATGGCATACATACAGGTCCTCTACATTCAAATCCACACTCAGAATACGTGCATCTTTATTCCTGATCCGTATACCTGGCATATGGCTGTCATATCACATGAAAAAGCAAAACATTTTTGCCCCCAAAGAATGAGCTGGGTGACAAGGTATGATTCACTTCTGCAGTTCTGCACTCAGCATGCGATAAGCAGGCTCAGATCAGCCCTGTGTTATGGGCAGTGTAGTGGCAAATAAGAAGGATGGGGTATGTGTGATCTCTACTGAGTAATTTTTATCCCAGGCTGTCATACAAATAAGAATGACACAAATTCACAAGCAGCAACTCTGCATTACGGAGGTGATTTAAAAAGGGTCTGAAGAAAAGGCAGCAACGTCGCTGATACTAAATTGTAACTGTAGTTATTATTCCACTCATGGAACATTTTCCAAAAGCAGTCGTGACAGAATTTCCCCGCATCCAAATTCCCTCTTTTCCTGGATTTTCTTTTTCTTTTTTTAATTGACATTTCCAACCACCTGCCACAAAGTCCGAGCAGGTGTCTGCTGTAACCGCTGTACCAAACTGAGCGCTCCGCGGGCATAACATAGCAAACATTTCTAACAAGTGTCACAACTAAAAAGTCGAAGGACAAAAACGTGACATTCTTTTCTTTCTGAGGCAAAGTGAAGAGGCGAGAAATTGGGAAACTCACCTTCAGGTGCAACTCATGTCCAGGCAGCCGTTCACAAAGTTGAATTCTGTCCACCGCTGGAGGAGGAAGGAGTGTCCACTGTTAGCGTAACGCCGCCGTGCCTCGCAGTTGGTGTGAAGCGGAGTACCACCCTCCTCCTCCTCCTCCTCCTCCTCCCCCCTTCCTCGCCCTCCTCCCCTGGATGCTACTACCGCTCCCTTCTCCTCCTCCTCC
>JAVDPK010002977.1:397257-425627 GCA_034780415.1 Cichlasoma orientale
GCCTCTGTTATTGATCATATCATATGCACATCTGTTAAATACAGAAAATGCCGACTACAGAAATAATTTCCCCGCATCGCTTTGGCGCCCCCCTTGTGCGGCGCCCCTATTCATTGCATATAGTGCATACCCACTTTTTGCGCCACTGACTAAACTCTACTGGTGAGGATGCTGCTCCAATATGAATGAGAAGAAATAACACGGAAATGGTCTGTTTCGTTTACTTGCAGCTCTTCATTACATGTAAGTCGCTGTTACTCCCCACAATGGATTTACTTATTCGTGCTATTTATTTGAAAGTTTTAAATATTTTATGTCACAGAAATTCTGTCGATTACCAACACATTACCACATTACACATTACCAATGCTCAGTAGAAGTCTGAAATGTCTGAAAGCTAAAATGTGAGACTCAGGTGTACTCAGGTGTCATATTCTCCCTGTGTGAAATTAAAAAAAATAACTGGGTTAAAAAAGGGAAAAGGTCTGAGAATCATCATCCTCTGACTTCCCCCAGTCATAAGTCATCTTTGTTGTAGCAGGATTTAATTTTCCTTGTGATCGCATTCATACAGGTCTGCTGAAATCTGCATGCTTTATGGTTTTGTAGTGTCTTGTGATATTTGGGGCAACAAAAGATGGAAATAAGTTCACTTGCGTAGCCACAGACTTTATGATCTGTCCAGCTGTGCTGATTACATTGCCTCAGTATTCAGAACAAGAGGTGAGGAATTAAAGTGCTGTGCAGTCCCACATAGAGTGCGACACTTGGTGACCCTAATCACAGCCAAATCCATGACCAATTCAGACTCTCCAACACCTCCAGAGCATCTAGAGAGCAACATGCTAACTCCACACAGAAAGGTCTCAGCCATCCACCTTCAGGGCCTCGTCGTTAAAGCAGGTACGGAGAACCTCGAGCCATCTTAGTTATCCGTCTAATAAATCAGACAGTGTTTGTTAGGATATGAAAAACATTACGCTGAACTAAATAAAATGTAAACACATGTAAAGTTACAATAACAGACTACAGTTACTCCATTTTACCAGCAGCCTGAAGACTTAGCGCAGCAGAGCCCTGCATCAGCAGAACCGCACACACCTAGAGAGAAATTACAGTGACTGCTTATCCATTCTAATTACCCACATTGCGAGAAACACAATTTCAGTCCTTCTCTCTCGCTGTTTGAGTCTGGGGAACATTCAGTGTCATGGTTGTTCCAGTGTCATTACCTGCTGTTTGTTGCGCTTCACTAATTAGACAACGTAAAGCACAAGTATAGCCACTGGCCTCTTGAAACGGCCCTTTAGCCATTCAACCATTTTTTGTTTGCAGTTAGATGTTCAGCACCTTACTCAAGGGCACCTGAATAAGACAGTAATAATGGGGGATGGGGGTTCTCATTCCCCACAAATCCTCCCCAGCCAGTTTCAGTGTTGGCTAGAGCCCTGTAGTGCATTCTTCATGATTTCATTAAGCCATCAAGGAAGGGGACTACAGTAGGTCCATGTCTTTGAGTACGCATTGATTCAATTATAGTCTGAAGAATACTTGAGTATTGAGGCTGCTGAGAGTATCCAAAGAGTTAAACAATCTCTAAGCCAAATAAAACGAGCCTGCTCTCAGTTTCGTTTGTTTGTTTTTGACTTTTTGTACTTACGGCATATTTTTAACCTAAAACCTGTCTTAAAATGGTGTTTATAAGAATAAAAACAAAACAATTCAACATAAACATCTACAAAAGCTGAGAAAACTGACAAATATTGGATTGTACTGTATTGTTATACAGCAGAGAGAGAAGCTGGTCACTAAAACACTCTAAAAACATGAAACAGGCCGAACCTCCGTCAGGGCAGCTCAGACTGGGCAGTATTTATTTTGAAGGGAATAGCTTTGTATTTTGTATTCATTTTGTTTTCTTTGTTCTTTTTAAACATATTTTAAGAGGTTTGTAGTGCAGTAAAAATCAGATAAGGGTAGCCTGACAGATGTTTACTTTGATTACACAAACATCATATAGGTATTGATTTGTAAATAACTGACCATGAATAATAAGCTTATTGTATAATATTGCAGTATATTTCTAACTAACTAGGCAGCTCATTCTCTTTCTGTTGACAGTACTTTCTTTAAAAAACACATTTGGGTCTCATCTTGGAAGAAAGGCAGATATGAAATGTAAAAGTGAGGTCAGAGGTTAAAAATGACATAATATAATGTGGTATTTAGAATCCCATATACTGTACAAGTATCACTTCCTAAATGTTGCCCATACAAACAAAGGCAGCAAAATTTTAAGCAGTTTTAAAGATAAAAGACGTTTTACGCAAGTTTGACCTTATTTGACCTTGAAGAAGAGGTCAGAGGTCTAAAGTAAGGTGATATTTAGAATCCCCGTATATCATTCCCTATATGCCAATATACTGTCAATACAAACAATGCCAGTAAGTAAACATAGTTTTAAATATTATCACATTAACCTTCAGATCAATCTATTGACCCTGAAGAGAGGTCAGAGGTCAAATGTGACATGATATTTTAAATCTTTATATGGTACTTTCTAGATGTTGAGAACACACACCACACTTGTAAGAATCATGGTTTCTAAGTTATAAGGCTTCTTGTCAATCTTCGACCCATAAATCAGTAAGCTGACCTTGGAGACCTCGGTGGATGTAAGCCAAATTCTAATGGATTGTTAACACGACCCCACTCTGCACCCCTACGAGCTATCGTGTTTACAGGCAGAATGACACGCACGCATGCAAGCGCTACCAAAAACGCAACCTCCTCGGCGGAGGTAATAATGCTCGTCACTGCGCTCCTACAGAAACAGCTCACAATGTAACACAGACACAAAAGCAAGACAAACAATTCCATTAAACAAATTCAAACTAATTACAAAGAATTTCAAAAGTTACCACAAGGTTGAATCAACGCCCCTATGAAGTCTCATTGCACGCTTCACAAATGCAGTATTCAGTGCAGGGCCTTTGTATTGGATTACATTGCAGTAACAGGTGTTCATATTGTTGTGTCAACCTGGTGCAGATCAACCGCCTTCACTGCTTTCATCATAATGTCAGCTGTGTATTGTAGACTAATGGTGTCTGCAGGGATCTGTGATTTCAGCACCTTTGACAGCACAAGATCATTAAGAACTCTTTGCATCAGCGGAGCGGCCAGCAAAGGTCAGCTAGAAATCAATTTATCCAATAACCTCAGACCCACAGACAGAAATGGAGCAGATTTCTAACCAGTAAATGACAAAGTGGGAAGAGCCTCTGCCCATTGCTGGTAATGTGCAGGAGCTTACTTTTGGTTGAGTCTGACCATCTGGGATGGTCAGTAATGTAGACCAGTTTGTTTCCAGATGGTATGAGGTGTTTAAAAGGGGTGGAAAAAGGAAAAAAAAAATTAATGACAGAATAAAGGAAGTGGGACTCAAATAGGAACAACCTATATTGTTTCATTGATCTCAAGGGAGTGTCTCCTTTCTCCTTCTTCTCATCCATCTTCTGCACTCCTATGAATGTCAGTCTGTTGCTTGCTCTGTGATGAATTGTATTATATACCAAACACACAGGCCCTGCTCACATTTTTCCTCCTCGTCAGAGTCCCCAGAGCATCTATGCTTTGTGAGACTCTTTTCATAGAATGGCACCCACATATTGCCATTTCCACAAGCTGGTATAAAAACCTATAATTACACTTTAAAGTTAAGCAACACCTAGTGGTTGTGTGAATAACTGCATGTCAATTTTGAGCCCGTTTCATCACTGTCTTCTGGGGTGAACCTCAGTACCTTAGAAAGATGGAGCCCTTTAACCATGAACCTGTGACCCTTTTCTTACCATAACATAAGCAACACATTTTGTGTTGTTGTTGTTGTTATTTTGCTTAAATAGAAACTGAAAAAAAAGCAGTAAGTGAAAGCAGAACTTAAAAGTGGCCCCGGGTGAAAGTTGAAGTCGCTAAAAGTTGTATTTGTTTATGCCACCTTCATCGTGCTGCAAATAACCAGTAACTTTAGGCCATTTTATGTGAAAATGCCAGTTTCGGGTGGTAGAAAGCAAACGGCAGATGTAGGTTATGGGATGTATGGATGGCAGGTGATTTGGCTGTTTTGGTCTGTAACTGCTCATATCTGTCACCAGAATTTTTGGCAGGTCCACATCAGAATTCAAGAAGTAAATAAGTAAAAGTGGCCCGGTTACCACATTGAAATCCAAAAAGCTTTACATTTTCCGACTTCCACTAAAGGAATACTTTCACAGTGCAGCTGGAGCATCAGAGCATGAACTGAGAGCGAACACCGGCACAGGGCCTTTCCTGTGGATAACTTCACATATGGTGGACACTTGAACAGGCAATGGTCGCAATGAGGCTACAGGTAACTGCAGGCTTCTGAGCCAGGTCATCTCACAGTCTTTTTAACAACGGATTCATCGTCATCCAGCTGGCACCACAGAGGCAGGGCTGAGACCTCTCTGTTACACAAAGCAGGGAAACGAGCAGATTGACTTGAATCCAAATAACCTGATTTAGGGTATCACAATTGCACTGAATGGATTACACAATGGCTCGACTGAGCAATAAGTGTAACAAGATACCTTTGTGAGGTGCTCCGTGTTACAGTGAGTGCTCTTATTAAATCAAATTAGATTTGGTGGGAACATCTGCTTCCTATTTTTTCGGCAGGAGCCGTCAGGACATCTATGAGTGTTAAATGTCTTACAGTAGCTAGAGGCCTAGTTCTCCCCTGACCTTTAGTAGGTTGTGTTATAGATGTGTTTCTGTTCTTTCAGATCCTGTTTTCCCCTTTAAAACATCTATTTTCACCTTCTTGTTATGAACAATGCAGTTGTAGTTATTTCACATGAGTGATTTCTATATTTCTGTCTGATTTTGGATTCCACATGCTCCAATTCACAGACGCTTACGCAAATTTGAATTACAGTACCACGACCACTGTGTGTTGTTTGATTAAATATATTGAAATATAACTGTCCCGTGTTACCTACCTCTCAGTTTATCGTCTTTCTAAAACAATTTATGCTTCCTTCCCTTTCCGCTTCTTCTGATTGGTAGTCTCTCATAAATACAAGGCTGTGGGGCTGAGATGACCATATTAAGGAGGATATCCACACTCACTGATGTTTAGAGGAGTCTGAAGCCTGAGCTTTTGGCTCACAGGGATTATTTGTGGATACTCTGACCTCATTATTTGAAACTTTAGCCACGTTTAACATGACCATCCATCATTATAACGGTATATAGATATGTGAGAAAAAGTAAGGAAAAGCATAATAGAGCCACTTTAAAAAAATATACTATTTATGTTTGACATTTTGAGCAATAACCTCTAAATATATTTACATTCTGTAATTACCTCTGTATATAATAACCAACCAATATAAATGGTGCAGTCTGCCATTCCCGGAGTGGATTTAAATTGCTTCCATCACTTGTAAGATTAACAGGAAGCAAGGAATGCAGGCAATCCAGTGTTATTTGGTCTCAGTGTTTACTGTTGAGTCTCTGCAGCCAAACCAGAACTGGAATATAGCTAAAACAACCTACAATCACTGTTTCATATTAAAACCATTCATGGGGAAACAAGGAGTGGATTTGTTTTCTGAAGCAGTCGCAGGAAATGCAAGGTATTTGTCACAGAAGTTGGCACTGGCTCCAGGTATTCATTTTAAATGCATTTTAGTAGTTTCATTTGTTAGGGCATTGTTTCACTCCTCTACTTTTTTAGAGCAGTACTTGTTCAGTGTGGTGACAAACATATTAAAAGTTAGCATTAAAAGACAAACTTCTTCAACTTCTCAACAAGGTGGCTGAGATTGTTATTGCTAATACAGAGACGATGATTGTTATTCAATCACTGATAAGTTTAAGAACTGCGGTGAAAAAGTAGCCGGAAATGTGCAGGAGGCATCGACACCAGCGGCACCCCCAGTAAAAGGATGCCACTGGTGCAACAAGTCAGTTTGTGAAATTTCTTCCCTCCTAGATATTCCGCAATAAACTGTAAGTGGTATTATTGCAAAGTGGAACTTTTCAGGAAAACACAGCTTTTACTGCAGTATTAAGATTGAGGAATTACAGCTTCATGATCAGATGATATTAATGCTACCCAACATTAGCTGATGGCTCAGCTGATGTCCTGCTATGCATCACATCTAGGGTACACTATTGAGACTGTTGTAGCCTGCCCACAGTTTTTGTGTATATGCAAGACGCTTTGCAACCCACCTCTTCCTTCAAGCTGTATTTGACCTAATCAGTGTCAGTCACTCATTCCTCCTGCGCTCTGTAAGGGGGTCTTCCTGTTGCTCTCCCGCTCTCCTTTTCTCCACGTATGCACATGGAAGGGCAGCGAGGTCCCACACATAGAGCCGTGCAGCCATGTAAATTACTGCAGCTGGAAACAATCTTTTGAGAAAAGTACTCACTCTAGCTACAAATTAGTCAGGATTTAAATATTGAAGAACATTAAAAATGTGAAAAGAAGTTGTCACGAAGAGCCAAATAATTGAATCAAAACACTAATTATTTTTCCACCACAAAGAAAGATCTGATCGTTGTAACCAGCATAATCATTATCTGTCAGATATGCTCCTACATTCAGAAATAATATGTTGAGACTGCACCATTTCTCAAGTGGCATTTTGCTGGCATTATTAACCATAATTACGAAAGGGAAGCAAAACCAAGATATGAAATCACGGCACCTCCCCAGCTAGACAGGGCAGGGCCTCATTATGTGGAAGCGAATGTAAAATTTCCAACGGAGACTGAGCGAGGGCAGAAGAATGAGCTGGTGCCGTCAACGTAGGCTCTGAAAACAGAGGGTACCTCTGTCAAAGGTGTCAAAGTTCAGAGCATGAATGAAGCCCCCCCACACCACCCCCACCCCCCCATCGCCCTGCTTCCGTCTTGTTTTTCCTGATGTGTTCCCCCCATCTCTCTCTCTCTCTCTCACTCTGCTTCTGTATCACAGAACATCACTGTGGGGCAGAAATCCCCTCATTGACGTCTGCAGGACTGCATAATGAGAATAAATGAGCTGGAAGTAAATATGCAGGCTGTGTGCTGCTTTGCCGCTCTATACCAGACAGCCCATAGGCTTTCATCAAAAATGAAGATGGATTGTGTTGCCAAAAAGCCCATAACAATGCCGTGCACTGTTTTATTTATTTAACGTGGAATTCAAAGGCCATTTTAAAGGATTTAATGTGGTCCTTCAATCCAATTTGGAATATTTTTCTTACATGCTTTATCCTTTGTGAGGATGTTGGTTTAAAGTGAATGTGGTGGTGGTGTTTCAAAATTCTAAATTTCATTTCACACGTGTGCAAATTAATAGCTAATGTGTGTGTTTTACCAAAGTGGGGGCAGAGGATGCGCTGAACCTTGGGGAGCAATGGTGGTCCACCAGCCCCTTTTAGTTGCTCCTCCCTCAGCCTCACCTGGTGGCAATATACCGGGTACACAACCAGTGTTTAAATCATCAGTTAGGTTGACAGCTTCTTCCCATATTGCAGTACATGCAGGACAAATACACAGTAAATATAACTCAAGATACTTTAAATACTCATGAATTTCATCGCGAGTTAAGCCATTCTGTGAATTCGTCTTACTCTAAACACAAAATAAGTTCTTTCCCACAGCACAGGGTAGAACTCCCACACCAAAGATGTTGACAAACAATTTTTTGTCAGGTTGGATTAAAGTGTCAGCGCTGACGCGACCAGAGAGAAAATCTCCTACTGAAAGAGTGTGTTATCAAATGCGTGTGCTGGGGGGCTGCAGGTTGTTCATCCTCAGCCGCCGCTTCACAAACACTAACCTATCACTGAAGGGAACATGCGGCAAATTCAACTCTTCAATCACGCAAGCAAACCACAAAAAAAAGAAAGCTTTTCAAAAAGGTTAATTAGAAGATGTGATTTTGCACAGCCTCTCTCGGGTTTACAGACATTCATTTGGGGCTTTTTTGGCTTCAATGGATGAGAATTTGCTATTTTTAGGTAGTGAAAGGTATCTGAATACATGCCTAGGCTTTTGTGTTTCAAACACAAAACCCAAATAATACTGTCTGAATACCATTTAGCTGCTTCAGTTTCAGGGTCCTCGTGTACACTGACTCACTGTCACACTGTCACACTGTCACACAGTCAAAGCTTACTGGTGTACTTGAATATAATAGAGCTATTGTTAATGTTTTAGGCAGAAGTCATTTCTCAGTCAAAATGTCTGCTATGACTCGTGCAAATGAGAATTTTCATGTTACTCCTATGAACTGAATTTGGGGAAACATTAGACTGATTATGTATAAAGACAGGAAAAGGGGAAGAAGACAACAATCCTGGGTCTGTTTAAATGTAAAAACGTTACATAACAATATCCTATCTGTAAGTCTGAATAGGCTCCGATTTGGATGAAGTGAGGCATCACAGTCAGGTCAGCAGCAAGAATGATCATTTTCTCTCATATAGTGTATTATAATGGACGAAAACCAACATTGTTCTAATGTATAAACACCTAGTTTATGCTTGCTGTTGTCCATACTGTATATAAAATATGAACGTAGCATCCATGATGTCATTTGTTGGTTTTAGACTCAACATTAGTGTTTTGGCCACCACCATGTTGGTTATTTTTGGAACCAGAAGTGAGTGAGTGGAGCGCAAAGTTATCAGCTAACATTAGCTAGCTTGATTAGCAAACTGCATCTTAGTAAACTGTACACACAAACACACTCATCCCTGTTTATTAGTGCTAAAGGAACATAGTAGCACAATTCTGGAATTTTATTCACCAAATCTGAAATGCTAATTTTTGCACCACATTTTCCAAAAAGGGACAACAGCACAAACATACGCTCAAACTAGCAGAGGTGAGGTTTAGCACACAGTTATCGGCTACAGCCACCTGTGCAAGCCCACCTGTTAATTCAAGCGGCCAAGCCCTTCACTTTAAGCTATCACAAAGTCCAAACAGGTGAGTTATAGTAAAATAAATCATCCCCAAACAGCTGTGATGAAAAATTAAATGATGCTTAACACTTTATAGGGCAAGTGACTGATTTTGGTAATTTCCAAACACTTTATATGACGTCTAAGGGTTAAAGATAAACGTGCTAGTCTATGGGCTACGAGCGCTGGCTTATGTTTGGAAACTCAATCCTCAAGTGGCCAATCTGGGAACTGCAGTGTCTGGCAGTTCCATGTTCACACATGTTTTCAGACACTTGTACAACCGAACTAAAGCCTATTAGAGGGCTATCTGCCCTCAGAACTACTATTTTTCTAGCAGAATATCTTCAAAAAAGGTTGATAGGTTGTTAAAAAATAGGAAGCACTTTCCCTCTTTATGCTAAGGAAGGCTAAGTGTGAGCACTATAAAGCTTATGTTGACATTTTCCAAAGTGTTGAATGCTGTCATTGTGTGCCTAAGAGCACAGGAGCTGTTGTAGAATACAGATTGCAGAGACTTGGCGAATAATCTTGCAAACGGTGTTTTATTTATGAGTGCATCATTTTCAATCTTGTATTTGACTCTTGAATAAAATTCTGCTATTGCACAAAGATCTTCCAGCAAGAAATAGCTGTGCAATCAATAAGCGTTCTGAAAAAATTGTTTTTTTTTTGCTGTATGCTACAGACAATATTGCACAGATACATCATGGGAGTCTGCACAGGAGCATCTCTGGCTGAGCACATGCTGTATTATCATCAAGGGCAGCTGTTATTGTATGAATGTTTTCTGCTCAGACACCCGGCTCTTACCAACACACCTGCAGCAAAGAGATGAGAATAAAGCAGGAGCCTCTCCCAGTTTTTACTATAAGAATGTGTGAATAACATCTGTAGTTTCCCCAGGGCTCCTCGTAGCCCCTCCCATCCCTGCACAGGAAGCGCTGGAGGCACAGCCGTAGCTTTCGGTTCGTAATTAATATCAGCAGCATGTTAGGAGAGGGCGTTTTCCTGTGCCAGATTGCTCTGCACATAGGCGCTCTCCCCAGAGACTGCACGTTGCTCTGCCGGCAGAGCTTCTTCATATGCCTTCGTGGAATCATTTGCTCTTTATGAGAGCGACAAGAAGCATCCTCTCACCCCAATAAAGTCTGGGAGATACCGTGGTGTCTGGATGAAAACAGGAGGGGAGGGAGAAGTGTGGTGCTCACAGTATAAAAGCTGTTACCATAGCAATCCAAATATTGTCTGCTATGAAATCTGAACTAAGATGGGAGACTGGTGCCAAACAGCCGTCAATCATTTAACAAAGGAGGAAATGGGGAATAAGCTTCCCCTCTCTCACTACCTTAATATAACTGATGGGTCCCCTGATAAAGATGGAGTGTTATCATTAGATGCGAGCACTTTTTTTTTTTTTTTTATGAGCATGCTTGAGTGTGGCTGTGTGCTGCAGCTCAGCATTTTAGTGCCCACTTAGGTGAGACAATTGATTCGACTGTAGTCAAGGATCCACACTCCAGATTCTTTATCCAATCAATTATTCTTTAAAATCAATCAAAAGACAAGTCAGCGCAGGTGAAGGTGAACACTTAACACACATTAACCAAAAGAGGTGATTTTCCAGCCTGAATTACCCGTGTGGAACAGTTTATCTTTAGACATGAGATTATGGTGTGCAGTGAAAAAAAAACGTGGATTGATACAGTCAGAAAAGATGGGTCAAATCCCTACTCTTCTTCTGTGAAAGTATTTACCATTAGATAATTAAATTCCAGTGTGGTTGGATGCAACACAATGCCTGTGTGATCAAGCAAATAATTGCCTTTCCTCTCGTGCTCGGGCGGACAGCTCAACAGGCACGGCCATATCAGATCTCCGGGAAAGCGGGAGCTCACATTTGCACACGGTGATGTTTGTATATTAATTCATTATTGTGTGAATGGATGCTGTGGATAAACATTCTGATAAGGAAGATGTCATACAGGGGCTTTATTAGGTAAACATATCTGCTGCTCCTGACCGCCTCTGCAGGCAGCATGATCATACTGAGATGAGATTTGAAGGTGCGGACGATGTGCCGGCGCTGCATTTGCTTCATGGCTGCACACCTCCCTCAGGGGAGGCGCATAAGAAGCTAATAGAATTGGGCCCCCGGGATAACAGGGGTGTTATTTTGTCTGTTTCAATTAAATGTCTTGGGGAGTCATCCAAGGGGGCAACTACATGTCTGGTTGCGGGGCAAACACTACCCACATGGGAGTAGGAGGAATTCGTAATAACCAGCAGAGTGGCTTTAAAGGAATCTAGCAAAAAAAAAAAAAAATCAATAACCTTAGATCCAGAACCCCATCTAATCAAGTCTTAATCCCTGGGGCTAATTAAGAAGAAACAATAGAAATCAATAGAAATAATCCTACACATTTGCTTCATTGTATTTTCCCTTAATAGCCAAAACATTTACTCAGGGAAACAGTCACGCAATCTCCTATTATCTGCTAATGTAATAACAAAAAAGTTGGAATAAGTACATATGATACACTTAATACTTGCTAAAGTACTTCCCCATTTACCATGTGTAATCACGAGCAGCTCCATGTGGGAGCTTTCGTGGCATCACTCTGTTGCAATTATATTTCAGCAACTGAATTTAGCAGTTAGATGACACGACATTAGGGTTTCTCCGGTTTGTAAAAAAAAAAACCCAAAAAGAGCTCAGCAGGTGTGACATTTTGGACAAATTCCTGCTCCCAACTTTGTGGGAACACTTTGGGGATGGCAACTTCCTGTTTCACCACGACTGCGCACCAGTGCATGAAGCAGGTTCCATGAAGACATGGATGAGCGGGTCTGGTGTGGAAGAACTTGACTGGCCTGCGCAGAGTCCTGACCTCACCCCGATAATACACCTTTGGGATGAAATAGAGCGGATGAATTAGAGCGGAGACTGCGAGCCAGGCCTTCTCGTCCAACATCCGTGTCTGACCTCACAAATGTGCTTCTGGAAGAATGGTCTAAAATTCCCATAAACACGCTCCTAAACCACATGGGAAGCCTTCCCAGAAAAGTTGAAGCTGCTATAGCGGCATCATATTAAACCCTATGGACTGAGAATGGGATGTCACTCAAGTTCATATGTGTGTGAAGGCAGACGAGCGAACACTTTTAGCAATATAGCGTAACAACAATCTCCAACAATCCCAGCTGCTTCTCTGTCGTCTCTGACTGAGACGCTGACTGAGGTCAGGCTTAGAAACTGAAAGTCTATATGAAATATAATTACGCTGATGTTGACAACAGACATGAGCAGAGGAAATAAGGAGCTTAGCAAGATCCAAACAAAATCAAGAATTTGTTTGGAGGAGCTGGAGTCTGCATGTTCCTGCGTGACTTATTTCCTGAGTCGCCCCTAGCAGGATGAGACCTTCTGGATTTTGTTACCCGTCTGATGTGGACACATGATCTGATCTATGTGTGGGAGGGGTCAGTGTGTCAGGAAGGGAAAGGGACTCACAGAGGAGGCTGGCAGTAGTGATTCAGGACTGGTTTATGTCACTTTGACAGAGAACAGTGAGAGCCATGTTGGTGTCAGTGGGGAGCCAGACACTGTGACAAGCCGAGCTCCTCTTCCGTCTCCCCCCTTTTAATGGCCTCACCTCACACTGCCTTTCTTCCACAGTCCTGCCTACTACATCTAAGTCATTAATATTTATGCCCCTACTAACAGATATAATCTGTGTAATCATGTGTTGCCCTTGATTAGACCTCATTATTCCTTTAATAACATTAGCGGTTAACAGTTTGAGTGCAGTTGAAATGTAATCACCGATGTATTATTCATAAAAGAAAACAGAACAGAGTGAATGGAGGCTTTAAAGAAAAAAACTTTGTTCTTTTTACTACCAATATGAAAGGAGATGGCTGGTTTAGTTGCCATGGAGAAAGAGGCTACGTGGAATTCAGGAAGTCAATTAGCAATCTGGCTGCATCTCATTAAATGTGATCAGGCAGCAGTGAGTGGTTTAGGATTTATGTTTTCTCTGGGACATTTACTATCATAAACATTCATGTGTGTCTTGTCAGTGGTCAGCTAACGATCTGTGCATATGTGACCTGTCACCAGTGTAACGGCTGAAGACCCGGGACTCCATTTAAATGCTCTAATGCGGCTATTGTAGATTTTAAATGAGGTATAAGCTGGATAGACAACATGTGCTTGTCTCAGCCCCCTGTGCTGGAGGCAAAGGTGCTAGGAGCTGAGGACGGTCACAAAAGAGGCCCCGCCAATAAATCTGCTTGTGGAAGACACACACACACACACGCACACACACAGTTAGCCTGCAATGATTTGCATGAGCCTCTAGAAACAGTCTAAAGAGATTTCTTGCTTTTCTGTTTTGCAGCTCAATTGTGCCTCTGAGGATCAAGGGTGGAGCACGAGCAGCGAATGGCACCACCATGTCCTGGATGCACAGAGCAGCTCCTGGTTTTGCAGTGAATTCCAAGAAGCATCACACCAGCACTAATGAAAGCAACATGATTTCATTAACGGCAGCTTATCATCAGCAGAGGATGTATCACTGCATATATCAGATCGCAGGTGTCCGGGAAAATGCTAATGCACTCTCTGTCCATTATCACTGCCTTGACCAGCTTCATTCCAGGACCTGATGAATCCAGCAGCAGCAGCAGCAGCAGGCTCCATTCATTCATTGATTCACTCACGCACTCATTCATTTACGTGCAACAGCAGCAGGCTTCCTGTCATTGTGTCTGACAGGCAGATGACATCAGCGTGCCCTGAGGCAGCTCTGGGAATGCGGCATCTCTTCCTCATCAAGTAAAATAAAGGAGGACTTTGATGGTATCATGTCTGAGTCGTGCCCGCCACCCGACCCACTCACCCACCCCCACCACCACTGTACTGTCACAGTCACACGACAGCAGACTTCCATTTCCTAGTAATCGAGTTTCTGTCTCGCCTCTTTGTGTTCAGATGAAGCTTTGATGAAGTCGCCCCTCCACAACACCTCTTCCCCCATCTCCTTATAGAATACCGCCTCCACTAACCATGTTTGTGTCTACTTATTTCTCTCTTCAGTAGACATAATGAATATTTATCCCCAAACTTAGCAGTCAGTGTAACTGTTTTGACTGTAATAGCATGATTTTTTTTTAAATAATTAATTGAGAATATGTTCATTTCATTCACTGTTGGTTTTCATGTCCTGCCTCTTTATATCAGTCAAAAGTAGAGCAGCTACTGCATCATTCAACTCTGCAGCTCACATTTCAGCTATTTCCACATTTTCCCGACATCATGAGCAAGCAGGTCCCACAGCTGGATTTAGCCAGTTAGCCCCGGCATGTTCAACAAAATTTGAGTTTAAAAATAAGCTCTTTGATTAAGTCTGAGATTGGGCAACTCTGGGTTTTTGGCTCCAGAACAGCTGATCAGAGTTAATTCAATCCACTCTATGTTCACCCTGAGAAAGGTGTGTGTGTGAGTAGAGAAGTAAAGCCATCATCAGTGGAGCTCTGATACCAGGATTCAGCATGGCAACGGGTAAATAAAGAGCAGAGCCTCCGTTTTAATCCAGCAGACTGAGGTATATCAATGTGTGTCAGCGTGGACCATTGATATGTAACACAGCACCTCTTGGGTGAGGTGTTCCAGGCATGTCCTACCGGGAGGTGGCCCGGGGCAGACCCAGGACACACCGGAGAGGTTATATCTCTCGACTATCTGCCTCAGTGTCCCCCTGCACAAGCTGGGGGAGGTGGCTGGGGAGAGGAAGGTCTCGATTCCTCTGCTTGGGGTGCTGCCCCGCGACCCGGCCCCAGATAAGAAGAAGAAAATGGATGGATGGATGGATGGATGGATGGATGGATGGATGGATTTTTTGTATTTCTATGGTCATCATTTACCTAACTTGAACTTTCATTAGATGAAGCTGGAATCCAAATTTTTGCATTTGACTTTTGAATCGAATTATTCAGCTGTAACCTGACGGGGACCAAGCACCTTTAATGAAGGTGAAGGCAAACATGTTAAAAACACATCAGACATATACTATACCTCAGTCCACTGGATTAAAATGAATGAATATGACCGTGTGACATTGATAAAGTAGTATGGGAATATTGTTTAGCAGCATCATCTTAATACTTAAAAGATAATGGCAATTTTCTTATATAGTTAATGATCCAACTGAATACACGCACTCGTATCCTGAATGCATTCTCATTTTTTTTTTTTACCTCATCCACAGGCCTGCTTTTAAAAACAGTCCTCTGGCCCCCTCTGTTGGTAGAAGAAATACAGTAATTATGAGCAAACCTGTTTTCCTTCCCCATTTATTGTCTCTGTCACCCTCCTCTGGCTCTATTTGTTCCTGCACGCTTCAGTCCTGTCCAACTCCAGATGCAGCAACCTTTAAGTGTGTTTTAAAATTTTATTTCATATGTACTCACAGTGTTACAGTGTTGACTGGGCTTTTTTTTTTTTACAGTACTTTTTTAACATCCAGACCTCCTGGAGTGACATCATGCCTCCTCGTGTTAGTGTGGTCAAATGCCTGAAAATGATCAAGCTTGATGATTTATTAACACCTGCTGCAGAGGGAATGAGGGGACTCACACCATCAAAGAGAGGTGTGTTTTTTTATTCAATATTCTTTTCAAGCTCCTCTTGACTTTGAGCTCCCCTTGCCACTGGGGTATCCCATTATTTCGCCCACCATTTTCCCTTGAATATATAATTAAAGTCCTTTTTTCTACTGTGTCAGCAGCGGGTATTACACAGGGTCAATAGCCGAGTGATTTAACACCACGGAGATGAATCCAAAGAGCCACTTGTATTTATGCCCTTGAGCAAGGTTCCTGTCCTTAATTACAAAAATACACTTGTTCCAATGTGCTCCAGTATGTATAAAACGTATCATATTTTTTAAAGAGTTATGGGCTTGAATTGTTATTAATGAACTCCAGCAGCAGTACCATCCCACTTTATGCTAGCAATAACATAAAGAACTCTATTTTTCACAGCACAGCCGTATGCAAAGTAGGGCTGGTCAGTGATTACTTAGTAATTCATCCTGTTATATATAAACTTCTGGCACATAGTCCAGAGGGAAAAATGGAGCATAAAAAGCACACACAGCTCTCTCCTGACTGTTTGGATTATTTTAAGAGAGAGAGAAAAAATGTTGCATTTAACATTCTTCCCCCGAGGTGCTGGAGAAACTCTGTCTGAAGCTGAGCTGGTGATGCACACACGTATGTAAATCTACTCCTCCTCAACACCAGAGCCAATTCCCATGGAGAAGATCTCTGACTTCCACTCTCACCCACAGCAGCTTCACACCGGCGCAACCTCCTGCCTTGTGTCAATGCCTAGTCTAATCTCACACCCCACACCATCTGCCGCCAGCCCCCCCAATTTGGCAGCCGTCGCTCAGCGGGGAGCGAGCGAACATGCAATTCACGCCTCTGCACATATTGACCACTTTTACAGATGCTGGCTGGAGCATGGAGCTTTCCAACCAAGACACAGCCAGATCTCCTTACAATAAAACTCAAAACTGGTGCTCCACTGATAAGCATTTCATAAAACCTGTATGTGTCCATTTTGACTGTGTAGGATGGCTGTTGTAATGCTTCTAGTGCATGCCTTTTTAAGCAGCTTTTGCAGATTTCCTTGCTCTTTTTTTTTTCTCTTTGTGCCTCCTCAAAATGAGGAATCACACTGGCTTCACTATCAGCTCCACAGACCGTGTCACTCTTTACACCCCTTGTTGCTAAAGTGCTTTGAACAGACTACCAGACCGTGCTGTCCTCACTCTCACACTCTGTTTGTGAACTATCTAACACTTGCTTGAATAGTCATTGGTGCTGTGCTTTAAGTGTGAAAGCTCATACTTTGTTTCACTGTTTTTTTGGAGTTTTTAAAGTCAGTCTGACTATCAGCCTGATAAATGTTGGAAGTACAGTACCAGTCTAAAGTTTGGACTGGTACTGTATGCACCCCAAATTTAAAAAAAAAAAAGCAGTGCCCTATGCGATGTTGCTGTAATGGAGTGAGCTCGGGTCTGAAAAGCAAAGCCAATATGGAAGTGAACCTGCATTCTTTGTAGAGGCCACCAGGGGGTGACTCTTTTGGTTGCAAAAAGAAGTCAGATTGTATAGACCTTCTTTGTATTCATGAGCCTAGTAAACACTTTCTTAATAAAATAAATCTTTATTTATAAGTCCTATCTATTACAGCATGGTTTTCATATTGTTGATAATGGTCCCATTGAGAATGAAATAGACAATAAAGCAAAGCAGCCAGCCACAGGGGGCCACAAGCCAGTGTACTGTGCCGGTCCTGGGCCGAATAAATGGGGAGGGTTGCTTTAGGAAGGGCATCCGGCATAAAATCTTTGCTAAATCAAACATGCAAATCATCAGTAAGATTTTCATATAGGATTGACTGCCGCCAGCTCTGTTTACCAGCAGGGTGCCAGTGGAAACTGTGCTACTGTTAGCACAAGACAGAGGAGGAGATGAGAGGGAAAGCATGTTTGGAGACCGCAAGAGAGAGGGAAAAGTAGGATGGAGCAGCCAGGCGGAGGAAAGAGGAAGGCCCTCAGAGAAGGTTCATGGATGTAGTGAAGAAGGACATGCAGAGGGTTGGTGTGACAGAAGATGGCACGAACAGGGTGAGATGGATGCAACTGATCAGCTATGGAGAGCCCTAAAGCCAAAAGAAGACAATGAAACAGGTCATGATTTAGGGTGTGACTACTTTGTAACCGACAGTTTGCTTCCATATGAGTGCACACTGTCCTTGCTTTGTCAGTCAGATGCACATCTGATTTCAAGATGAAAATGGTGAAAATGCCCACCTCGAGGTTCGATGTATGGAGTTATATATGCGGCCTATGAGCGCGCAAGAGGTTCTGTCCACAGAATTGGATTGCTCAGAGAATTCCACTCTACAGTGGATATGATAAGCGCCCTTTCCTAAGTCGTTTCTTAAGCACTCGATGGGGTGCAGTCTATGTGAAAAAAAAAAACAAAACATTGCTAGCAGAAAATTGGCCATTACAGGGTCGACCATTAGGCAAATACATTACTCTTAAAATGCCTGTAGACTCTGAGGAAGCTGATTTTGGCCAGTGCTGGTTTGCTCAGCCACACGGCCTTTCTTTGAAGCTGGAGCCCTGAACTTTTTTTTTTTTTTTTTTTTGCATAATAAATAGCATGGCTTTTTTGCAATTAAAGCAAGTTCTTTGACATCAGATATCATGCAGGATGTTGTATAAATATGTACAAGCTGTATCCTAAACAATATGCTAGATGGATAACAGCTAGGATAGGAAATCCACCTGCACATATGTTGGCAATCAGAGGGATGCTCAGTACAATTTAGACTGCTGCCTACACAAGTTAAAATGTTTGAAAAAAAATCATGTCTTCAAAGTATTATAAAAGCCCGAACAGCCAGAAATGAAATGGAATGGGCTGCATTAATATAGTGATTTTTCCAGCCTTATTGTCCACTCTGAGTGCTTTTCTTTATCACACATACACACTTAAACTACACTGAGGGGAAGTTTGTGGGGTTCACTATTTTGCTGAAAGAAACTTCAACTTGCAGATTGGACCTGAAAGCAGAGGTGTCGTTAGCCTTACATATTTAGTCACTCTATAAAATGTTCCTCTTAATGCGCTGTTGTTCAGTGCACATGGGGAATATATAATCTATACATTCACAGGCTTTCAATGAGACACATGAGTTCGTATTCCACTATGTGGTCAGAGTTAGGAATGATTAGGCCTAAAAACAGATCTTTCCATGTTAACCACATTTCCCACATGAGGACACGGTCACCTTTCTGAAAAGATCAGATACTTTCTATTGACTTAGCCACCCAACTGCAGGAGGTCATGTAGGCAAACAGCTGCCACTTTAACCTCTGCTGAGTGTGTTTCATGCCCTTCATATTTCTTTGCTCCCGCCCTTCAGACGTTCATCATTAGAATCTTTTACAGTAAAATAGTGCACAGCTTCTTTTGTGTGATTGGGATTTAATGAACAGTGAATATATATTTAAACAGGACGTTTATTTTAACGGGTGGTTTTACCTGAAGGGATTTTTTTGTTTGTTTGTTTTACTGCAAGAGATGATGTTCATACAGTATCATTCAAAATTGATCACATCATTGACATATTATCTCTTTTTTAAAGATTGAGTGTGAATAAACCGGTGCATCCAGCGGGTACAGAACAATTATCATTTATTTGGTAATAAATGTTAATATGCGTTTGCGCCGCAACGTCTTCCTTCTTTAATTTGTTTTTTTTTTTTTTGTTTCTGCATCGCCTGTTACAAATAGACCACAATTTCTCCTGGAGAAAACACAAAGACTCCAGGTGTTAGAAACAGCAAATGGAAAACTTTTTAATGAACTAGGCTGGAGCATAATTGTATGAAATCAGTCATTATTTGTGGACAAAAAAAAAAAAAAAAGATAAGCCTGTAGTGTTTAATCTTTACGAGAGTGACTTAACTTGTTTGCCCAGGCAGTGTGTGAAATAGAGCATCTGCTCGTTTGGACTAATTGAAAACAGGTTGTTTGGCTGGAAGGTTACTTGTAAAATCTGTGGTGATTGGCAGCTAAAATAGTGCTCGTGCTGTAACCGCGTTCTTGAAATTATTTGAAAAAAAAATTGAACAGTTTGCTATGTGCTTAGCGCTTTAGGGCTGAGAGAGAAGAAATTGGGCTTTTTACATGTGGAAGAGATTTAACGCACCCTCACAAAGAAGGGGACTAAACATGAGCTTATTTTAGTCTTTAGGGATCATTTCCAGTCAAACGACTGCCGTGCAGGAATCTATTCAAATCTATTTGCTTAGCATGCATTAAGAACTTTTTGGGTCCTCTCTTCATATCGGAGCAAACATTAAAATCCAATTAAAACAAACAAACAAACAAACAAAAAAAGCAGTGCTGAGCAGACACACACTCCTGCATGCTGCAGATAGTTCAATAAATTGGTAAGAAAAATAGCTCTCGGACTTTTATGTTGATGCAATACATGTGCTCATAATGTGCAGGAGCACTGCAGCTGCTGCTGCAAATATTTAATTACAGCACAGGAACACAATCACTATCCTAGTTTAGCCTTGCTAATAAAGTCAGCAGAGTTCCCAATTATTACTGTGTCAAGCTCACTTGTCAAGGGCCACAGTCTTTAAAAAAAATGCAAAAGTGAGCAGCAGAAGGTCTTATTAGATTAATCGGTGCAGCCAGTGTAAAGTGTGTGGCGGACCCACAGGGAGCAGGGCTGTGGGCTGGGAGCAAGCACCCCGGCAGCCTGAAGAAGCACCAAGGAAGGCTGTTGACAGTCCCCAACCTCATTAGAGGACTAGTCAGAGGCGGCGTGTTGCAGTGCAGTCTGCTTCCACCAAAACACTGGAAGTGCTCTGAAGCCTGCTGGTGCGTTGTAGCCATGTCAGGCCGAGAGCAGAGCCAAAGCATGTTTGTAGCACTGCACTGTTTTGACATTAATTATCCTCCCACAGCCTGCAGGCTGGAGCTCATGGGCCGGCTATTGAGAACTTGCTCTGTAGTGGTGTCTAATTTTTGATGTTAGTCTTAAAATCTTCTTTGGCACAGATTCACATGCATTAGCATTTGTGTCTAGAAGAATTTTCACATCTTAACCTATTTTGCTCTCAAAAGCACCCTTTGTCTTTGGCTTGCGGAGTCCTTTTTAACATGGGTCAAAGTGCGTTGTCTGCATGTAATGTGACAGTATTTCCACACGGCACAGTGCACATCCCGGAAGTATTCGTTCATTCTGAAATGCAGATTGAAATAAGCCTTAAATAAAGACAAAACAAAAAACAAAAAACAAGTGAATGTGTCTGAACAAAGGAGCAGTTAGCAGCTGTTCTGTAACACTCTGGCCTGGTTCCAGTGTCCCTGAACTGGGTTGAGAATCTGCACCACTGGTGACATCCTGCAGCTCAGGTAATGTCAAATAAAACTGACAGAGCAATAACATTTCTGCTGTCCCTAAACGGCTGCGATGGGAGTAGGGCATATCCAGAGGAGCAGACGGGGTGGTGAAAGCGGCACCTGGGTACTTATTTATCGCAATAAAATGGGTTGGAATCAGCCATGCCTTCCTAATATCCTCAGTTTAACTGCAGCAAAACAAATGAATGCAGTTCTACCTGAGAGAAGATACATCGCCAGTGGATAACCTGTTGCGGGATAAAAGCACTGTGAAGCAACTAAAGCCAGGCATTTTTTTTCTCTCATTTTTTTATACAAGTGACAAATAGTGTTGTGATGCTCCCAGATTGTAAGAGTGAATACAACAATGCTTCAGCACTCCCTGGAGAAAGGAACATTGCACTGTTTACAGCCCTGCTCTTTCCCAAGAAGCAGCCTGAAAAACAACCTGTGTCACTTGCCGATGGGATCCGCGGCCAAAGTGATTGCGATGCAAAGTGCAATTATCAGCGCAGGGCAATATGTGCAGGCAGCGTGGCAGTTACTGCAAACTGCTTTCCACAGCCTCCTCACCGCTGCATGAGCAGTGATGTAGTGGTGTTCACAGAACTCCGGTCGGTCTCATAACATGAAGTATGGCTCAGCATAAACATGACTATAAACCTCGCGGCTAGTCTGCAGCTTGCTTAATGAATGCTGTCATTGTGCTGTCCATAACGGCATGTAAACCAGGCTTATAAAATAAAAAAAGATATTCAAGAAACAGTAAAAAGACATATTTATATGGATCAAGTTCCCCATGAATGAAGATAGAAATATGGTGTATTTTCAGCTAAACGGTTCACGTAATAGACTTTGAGTTATGAGTCTTTGTACTAAAGTATTTAAGCTGCTAAATTTGTCAGAACATATAAATATCTGTAAAGCTGCACTAATCAATATTTCTTTTCATTTAAAATGGATTAAATGGCTATGCAACGTGAACGCAGTCACTTCTACTAAAAAAGCCAACAAAGATTTATTATCTAAACTTGCGGCAACTTTTGCTTTTATTGAAATCAGATAGATAGTAAACGTTTCTTTTATATGTACTATGTGTCTTTGAAGACTTATCAGTCCCATACTATGATTTCCTTCTGAAAGTGGCCTCTCCGACAACATATATCGAAGCATTTTTTTGAACTCTTCACTAAAACCTCTGTCAGTACTGTCAGGTGCTCTGTACCCATCTAGGAATGCTACTTTTGCATCCATAAAATGGGATTCATGTGCTCAGCATTGCCAGACAAATGCATTTTATTCCAGAATTCATTTTTGATGTCCAAGGAGCGCAGAACAAAATTTCTCTGGGCGCAGCTGGAGAAACCCTCGGCAAATCAGAGCAATGCAACGTGTAGCATGATTCAAAAAGTAAAGCAGACTGTATGATAATGACTAGCATGATGGTCATGTGGAAGTCTGTAATTCTGGATTTTTTAAATCATATTTAAGAGATGAAAAATCACAAATCTCTGACTGGACCAATAAAAATCTAGCGCACTATGCAGGGTGATTCGATTTGGCACATGAAGAGCCAGATTTTTCACCTTTTTTCATCCATGAGCTGAGAGTCAGCGGCACAGGAAACTCTAGTATGGGCTACATCAAGGCTAGATTAGCAACCTCTATTAGATTTACCACTTTCCTTTGTGCTAATTCAATAGAAAAAAAATGTTAGGATATTTGATATGACCAATATGATAAGGGTATCTCGCTTTCAGGTTTGTTCTTGCAGTTCAGGTTCCTAAGCGAATCGAATTAACACACCAGTTGTATTTTAACATACAAAAACCATACAGCGCATGCTGAACATGAGTAGGAGAGAATAGAAATATGGAACTCAGCATCATATGAGACAGATGAGTTTCCATCCGGTGTTTCACAAAAGGCCAGTGCTGTATATCGGCAAAGTGACCCACCTTGAAATTTTAGTTACTCGCTGACATGTCTCACATTTTTGAACGCTACCAACGCTTGAACTCCCGGTGTACTCCCATTTTATACTGGCAGTTAAAGAATATGTATTTGGAATTACCTTAATGAGAAATGAGGAAAAAAAAGGGTCTGTGTCTGCAGAATCACAATGGATCCTGAAACACTGAGTGAAAGAAGATTTCTCTTAAAAATCTAGTGGCTGTGTGCTCTTGGTTTCACAGTCTGTCCTTGTCCGGCAGCCCCTTCCTGTGTTTCACCGGTCCAGGAAACACAAAGAGAATAGACAAAGATGTGTGTGTGTGTGTGTTGGGTGGGGGGGGGGGGGGTTGCGGGGCCTCCTGGAGACTTGATGCTGCCTATTGATGTTTGAACCAAGTTTTTCAGCCATTTCTGTGGAAGGCAAGTTTTGAGTGTAAAAGTGCACCTACATCATGGCACTGCACTGGCATGAACAAAGAGACTCAGGTATGAGACTTACTGCACTTGGTGCACAGAAGCATTGATACTGCTCTGGAGCAATATCAGCATCTCATGATGCCCTTGGCCTGGGTTTCATAATTTCCTTTTGATGTCAACAGAATTATCATTATTAAAAAGAAGCCCCATAATGAACAATGCACATAATGTGCAGCAGAGTCACAATGAAATAGAAAAAAAAAAACACCTCAGCATCATTAGAAGTCTATTGTCCTAACAGAATATCATCAGCCAGCTATTCCCTTTAACAGCAGCACTCAACATTCCTCAGACTTTGCTCACACAGCAACTTATCATGGTTGTGTGCACATATCAATGTGTCAAGCCCTTTGTCCTTGAGTTGCAACATGGAAGTAATTTGCAGCTGGTGAGGGGTGTGCAGCGGGAGCTGCAAACGCACCAATTATACTGACATTCGCCTTTTTGCTCACTTGTCTTTCACAACACACGAGCGCTGGTGCTCCAATGCGCAATGAAAGGAAGTTCACAAGTGAAATCCCTCGATCCCTGAGAGAGAGCAGAGGCAATAATTACTGGCCAGCACATTTGATTTATTGTGCAGCTACATTCCCTTGGCATGCTTATAAAATACTCCCAAGACCTGCCCGAGTGTGATACAGAGAGCATCGACATGTCACATGTTTACTTTGTGGTCCGACGTATTTATGGCTTGATATGAGAAAAATCCAGTAATAAAAAAATACTCTTGCGTTATCTTTTTAAATAAATTCAGTGAATTATTGGGACCTTTTTCCATCTTTCAAACTGAAACCAAGTAAAAGGGGACATTGCGACACACAGGCAGTCTGATGACATTATAGACGAGAGGGAAAAAGACTGGAGACAAACCTGATATTCCCCTGAAATCTCTGATTGAGTCATTTCTTGGGATGTGCCGATGGCTGAGCCACTCACGAGCTTTAAATATCAGCCAATCAATACGGTGTTGAAATAATGAAATAAACCAGCAACAGAATATGTATTAACATTAAGTACAGCAATGTCATTTTGAAAATATGATCCTGACAGCGCTGATGCCTGACTCAGTCAAATTTGAGATCACCATAAAAAATCCTTTTACCGCAGATCAATCCTGAGTCACGAGGTCACAGCGTGTCTCTTTTAGCGAGTGCTGGTGGCTTTGTGCCTCCCTAACTAAGCTTGAATGCATACAGTGTTTCCCTGCACAGCCTCCACGCTATCAGTAAATGACATTTATAAAACTGACATTTGTAGAAACTGGTTTACGAGGGTTAACAGGCTGTTATGGGTAATGCATACTGTAATCATGTAAAGGTTGCAAAAGACATTAGCTATCATGTATTCTCAGTGTTCTTGTGCTGCGGCAGCCACAGCTGCGTCGTGATTCCGGGTAAGAGCTTACAGATTTCATGCGATTTACACAAAATATTATGACCCTAATGCACACGGTGAAAGCTCAGACCTCTTCTTTTTGCCATTGCAAATGCGTATTAGACATGTGCATTATGGATAAGGAGTGCACTTTATAAATAAAAAGGAAAGCCTCTGATTGCTGTATTTCCCTCACGTCTGTGAGGGAAAGTGAACACTCTGGAGAGCATGCCTTACATATTAGGTATGTGATAAAAACGGGCGGTTTCTCCTGTCTGTTTGTATTGTGAGAACAATGTGCTGTATGTGATTTTTAGCAAGTGATGATGTGGTAAACTATAACAGTGAAATATGCCTTTGTTATGGCAAAATTTACAGTATCTTGTTTTTATGAGAAGATTTTTTTCTTGGCCTTTTTGCCTTTATTGGATAGTGAGGAAAGACAGGAAAGCAGGCAGAGAGGAGACGATGCAGTATATGTCGCCCTTTATAAGAAGATCTGAAAAAAAATTACAAATGGCAACACAATTATTGTCATTATGAGTATTTTTTATATGTGCAAAAACAGTAGCATTTTCTTTTCAGTGTAAAGAAAATACATGCTTCCACATAAAGTGGCCTTTGGAAGTTGATATATATTATATATCAGCTGATATCAAAATATCCTACCAATGGCTGGACAAAGCTGGACTGAAAGACAGCACAGAGGCACTAATTCTGGCAGCACAGGAATGAGCTCTGAGCACAAGACCGATAGAGGCTGGGGTCTACCACACAAGGCAAGACCCCAGGTGCAGGCTGTGCTGAGATGCCCCTGAGACAATCCAGTACATAACAGCAAGGTGCAAGAAGCAAGATGCAAGAACCAAGTGGCTGGCATAATATACAGGAACATCTGTACTGAGTATGGCCTGGAAGTCCTGAGGTCAAAATGGGATACGCCCCCAAAGGTTACTGAGAATGACAGAGCTAAGATACAGATGGATAAACTGGTGATGGCTAACCAACCGGATATCATAGTGGTGGACAAGCAGAGGAGGAAGAAAGCCATAGTGATACTGTAGATGTAGCAATACCAATCAATAGAAACATCAAGCACAAAGAACACGAGAAGTTCTATAAATACAAGGGCTGAGAGAAGAGCTAGAGAGGATGTGGAAGGTGAAGGTAACAGAGGTCCCCGTGGTAATCGGAACACTCGGGGCTGTGACCCCCCAAACTGGGAGAATGCTTCCAGCAGATTCCAAAAATGACATCCAAGATCTCTGTCCAGAAGAGCGCAGTCCTGGGAACAGCTGTGCAGGACCCTTAAGCTCCCAGGCCTCTGGTAGAAGATCCAAGCTTGGAGGACAAAGACCGCTCAGACGAAGTTTTTCATGGGTCATTCCATCTCAAATCAGCAAATTTACTTTTTTTTTTTTTTTCTGCTTGACCATCTCCGATTTGAAATATTTTTTATGCAATTTTTTTTTTTTGAAAAGTGGTTCGTCCATCCACTTTAATTTTTTCGCACATTGGAATCTAAGGCAATCTTTGAACATGAATATCTCAAAAACTATTACAGATAAAAGCCTGCAATTTGCGCTGGCCTTTCTTGTCATCAAAATGAATCTGGATGTTTAATTTGGGAAAGATAGATCAAAAAATGTATATTATTGTATTGGCTATATGAAAAAAAACCCAGGCCATTCTGTAAAGTCCCATATTTGAGCATGCTAATAAAAAAAACCTTCACACTGCAAAAAACAACTAATGGCAATTTCTAAATGGTATACAGTACCAGTCAAATGGGTCCAAACTTTGCAGCATTTATTCCTGCAGTCAGCATGCTGATTGCCTGATCCATGATTGCCTATATCAACTGCGGCGTTAGGGTTGGGTCATGGAGTTAGGGGTTGGGTTAGGCATTCAGGGGTTATGGTTAACATCTTATATTGGACTAGCAATCGCATCATGTGGACATGCAACTTGGTATTGCAAGACAACTCATGTGAAATGAGCTACTGAACCTGTTTTCTTTGCTCATGATTGTTTTGCTGTTTTAATTTTTTTTAAAATTAACCTGAATTATCACTTTTCCAGGGCAGCAGATCCCAAAATGGTAGGCAGAGTGGGTCTTGAAAATGAAAAATATGCACATAATTAACAAAATTATTTTCTCATTTATAATTTGAGTACCATCTGGAAAGTTTTGTTCTGTTTCTATTAGACTACCTCCTGATATTTTTTGTTTTTGCTCAAACCAGCATGAAAGTTGAATAAAATGAAAATAGTATTGTTTTTGTGACTAAGAATTTCATGTTAAAAATTATTTTGTGTTTTAGTTTTGCATTATTGTAAAATAAATTGATATACTATTCAGAAATTGTCATAGTTTTTTTTTTTTATTAGTGTGTGCTCAGATATGGAACTTTCCAGGACTGCTTCACTCGTTTTCATATTTTAATTAGCCAATACTCAAATATTTTTTAATGTGTTGGTCCCAAATTACAGATGTTGATTTAGTTTGATGGTAAGAAGGCCCAGGAAAATTTAAGGCTTTTATCATTGTGTCCTCAAAGTTGATGTGTTAGAAGCAGGAAAAATGTGCAAGTGCAAGGATTTGAGCGAGATGACTGAGTCAGAGGATCTCAGTGCAGCTCTTGTGCGGTGTTCCTGATCTGCAGTGGTCAAGATCTATCAAAAGTAGTCCAAGGAAGGAACAATGGTGAACCAGCAACAAGGTCAGTGGCAGCCAAGGCTCACTGATGCACGTGGGGAGCAAAGACTAGCCCGTGTGTTCCAATCCAACAGATGAGCTACTGTAGCTCAAATTGCAGAAACCATTGGTTCTGATAGAAAAGTGTCAGAATACACAGTGCATCACCGTTTGTTGTGTATGGGGATGCATAGCTGCAGAAGAGTCAGGACATCCATGCTGACCCCTCTCACCCACCAAAAATGCCAACAATGGGCATGTGAGCATCAGAACTGGACCATGGAGCAATGGAAGAAGGTGATGAATCACATTTTCTTTTACATCACGTGGATGGCCGGGTGCGTGTGTGTCACTTACCAGGGGAACACCTGGCACCAGGATGCACTATGGGAAGAAGGCAAACAGGTAGAGATAGAGTGATGCTTTGGGCATGTTCTACTGGGAAACCTTGGGTCCTGCCAGCAATTTAAATGCTACTTTGACACGTACCACCTACCTAATCATTGTTGTAGAACATGCACACCCTCTCATGGAAACGGTATTCCCTGGTGGCCAGTGATATCAGTAACAGTTACTCTAATCTGACTACTTTTTTCAGTAATGAGTAATCTAACGATTTACTATTTGCAATCCAGTAATCAGATTAAAGTAACTTATCCAAGTCACTGTGCATTACTATTTTTGTCATTTTCCTTGGTAAAAATATATATTTGTCCCGTTTTGAGCACGAGGACAATAACAGCACAGCGACACAAACGTAAACAATGGAGGGAGGAGAGAGATGTGCGCTTTCTAGCTGGAAATACAGGCACTATTGTGAGTTTGTGTCAGCTAAAGATGACAATATCAAGGTTAGTTGTGCACTC
>JAVDPK010002977.1:425727-437262 GCA_034780415.1 Cichlasoma orientale
ACAAATATATAAAAGTCACTTTGCCAAAAACTGAGTGCAGCTTCTACCTTGTGATAGAAATGCTGTTTCTCACTCAACATGACCTGATATCATCCATGAGAGATATGTTTGACATGTTTCACAGATTATAGGTCAACAGGTCATTTACAACAATTTAAATAGGGGCAATCACTTTTTGGCAAATACCAGCAGCTGTTGAATGTAACTAATGAAGTAACTTAAATCTTACTGAGTTACTTCTAAAATTAAGTGATCAGTAAAGTAACTAAGTTACTTTTTAAAGGAATAATCAGAAATCAGATTACTTTTTCAAGGTAACTATGCTATCACTGCTGATGGCGGTGGCCTCTTTCAGCAGGATAATGCTCCCCGCCACAAAGCAAATATGGTTCAGGAACGGTTTGAGGAGCACAACAATGAATTTGAGGTGTTGACTTGGCCTCCAAATTCCCCAGATCTCAATCCAGCATCTGTGGGATGTGCTGGACAAACAATTCCGATCCTTGGAGGCTCCACCTCACAGCTTACAGGACTTAAAGGATCTGTTGCTGACATCTTGGTGCAGATACCACAGCACACCTTCAGGGGTCTAGTGGAGCCCATGCCTCGACGTGTCACGGCTGTTTTAGCAGCAAAAGGCGGACCAACACAATATTAGACAGGCGGTCATAATGTTATGCTTGACTGATGTATATATGTTTTCTCTAGTGTGACTGTAGCATAAAGTACATGAAGAGCAGACAGTATTGGGTTTTAATTGTATTGTAATTGTAAAATACACTAAAAACCTTCTGTTTTATCCATTCTGGAGCAAATGTCTTCAAGGTTTTAGAACCTTATGAAAGCTCATGTCTGCACATTCAAAGTGTCTGTGGCAAATGAGCGCACACATGCACACATTACTAATTATATAACTTCAGATGGCACGCGTAGGGTTGGTGGTTTATGGCACATGCAAAAAGAGTACTCATCTGCATAAACATTTTGTGAATATAATTTTTACACACACACACACACACACACTGGATATTTTAACATTTCTAGAACCTAGTGCTGTAGGTTTTCTGTCACTTTTATGCTTAAAAACATATATTAAACTTTCTTGCTATGACAACAACATGCTGTTATCAAGAGAAGAGCCATCAAAAGTTTTGAAGTTTGAACAGGACATATTTCTTTGATGATGAAATCCTTTTGTCTCAATAATGAGAATACAATAACATGAAAGTACTGTACTATCTTTTTCACGATTAGGGGAAAGATCCTGATATGAAAAGATTTCCTTCTTTCATTTTTTTGAGCTTCTATGACAATGTCTTTGTTACGGCCCTTGAAGAAAATGACAGGGATTAAAAGGGTGTGCCGCTGTTGTGCCTTCTCTTAAACCACTGGATTCTAGTTGGCTCTAACCACTGGAACAAATGCCGAACAGCATATTCTGTGTCCACGTTTATAGACTTTTAAACATCGCATTACAGAGTGTCCTAGAAGATTGCTAGTTTTGTGGTCACTGCAGGGGCTGGAGCCATTCCTAAGGAACAACAAAGCAACGTCCACAGTCATATTGCACTGATTTGAATCCTTTTAGTTCTACAATAAAAGCTACAGTAATTAGGCTTTCATGCTGACTTACTGCAATGTAATGAAATATGTACATATCAGACAACGCCGACGAGAGGTTATGAAGTTTCTTTTGTTTGTTTCTTTGTTTTGCTGTCAGAACAAACAGTTCTATCACTTTCTCTCCTTTTATTCCTAAACCAAGGCTTCATTTTATAGATGATAAATTCTCTGCCACCTGTTAACTTTTGTAATGTGTCGTGTTTACAGAGAATAATAACAGCTGCCATCCTTTTCAGCAGAACTATTTCAGAGCAGCTCCACATCTCGAGACAGTGTCTGTCCTTGATCGAGGCTCCAAGGATACTGAGATGCATTAAATGTTCTATGTAATACTAGTATGTAAGCTGTGAAGTCAGGCAAATGTTCCATAAATGAGTGTTATGACATAATCAAGCCCTGATTATTGTATCATTTTTATTACCAACATCAAATAGAATGTCCTTACAGCAGCCTTGACTACCCCTATTCTTTTCACAAGATGAATATTGTGCAATTTTTCACTCAGCTCGCCCACTGATGGCTTCCCCACCAACGAACTCAATCTTTTCTATGTGCCTGCCTTCAGTGCTCTCTATCCTGATAAAGTCTGGATGACATCTTAATAAAGGCTGGATGACCTTTCCCTGGCAGTGCAGAATGTATCATCTGGGCTCTACACACCTGACCACACAGTGCTTTGGTCCAGTGCCTGGGCCGTAATGTGCAATTTTTTTCTGTCACTAATTAGTGAGGAAAACAATGCAAATGCACCGGCACTGTTCTGACATACGTGCACAACTTACCACTGCAGGCGTGCATGTCCATTCACGTATTAGTTCAACGTGCTCATGCAAAGGATCTTGCCTTTGAAACAGAAACTTGCAGCAAATTTACAATTACAATCAATTCTATGCTTATTACCGGCCACAAGGTCAAAGGCGCTTTTCTGTAGTCTAAGTTCATATGTCTGAGTGCCAGATTTAGTTAATGTGATGTACCAAAATCATGCAAAATTGTCACAATTTTTTTAAAGTGTGTATTCAGATCAGTATGAAGGTTCATTTTAAATATCATAGACTCTGTATAAAAGATAGATGCACCCTTCCAGATCTGAAGAGTGAAGCCAGTTTAGGTCCCATCACTAGGTTTAAATTCCCTGACCGTTTGTGAGTGGAGGTTGCTGACAGTCACTGTGAAATCCATTGCTAAGACGCAGTCACCAGGGCTAAAGAGCAGCCAGGGACTCCATGGTAACCACTGGTTGCTAGAGAAAAATGTGTATTTATGTTGGTGAGTGGTTGCAGAAGGTTGCTGGCTGTCACTATGTAAAACTGGAGTGCTGCACCAAAAGCCTTGTAATTGCTTTGGTTGCCAGTAGTTTGTATGGAAGATGGCGACTTGTCTGCAACCACTCGGCAACTACTCGCTGAGCGAGTATGACACTGCGAAGATGCTGATGCAAAACAAAAAAAAAAAAAAAAAAAAGGACTGTTCACCTTCAACAATTTTCACTTAGAAGGCAAATTTTCACAGTTTCTGACATTACCCAGCAACAGCCAGCAACCTCCTGTAATTACTCGCTAACCAGTCAGGAAATCCACTGGCCAGAGAGCTGTGTCTGTGACTGAGGCCTTAAGTGCCTTAAATCTCCATTTTTTCGAACGGCCATGACGGGGACATCTATGAGCAATATCTATGAGAAAATGAGAAAAATCTAATTTAATGGTGATTATATAACAGAGCAATGTGATGATGAAGGGTTAGAATTGGAATGCAGATTTTCCAACGTTGGCAACTAAGTAACCAATCATATCTCATTTGTTAGCAGATCTGGAGTTTCTAATCGTATTACATGATCTTTAATCATATTTAAACAGTTGCTATGAAACTGAAAATGTTCAGAGTCCATTTTTTTCTCAGGACTTGTGTTGTTGGAGTAGAGATTGAAAGCTTATTCTTAACCTTGTAAAGAAAAATAATTTTTCTGGATTTTTATACTCAATTTTAAACGATTCTGGCCATTTGTTTAATGGACCTTGGAGCAAGTTTAGATTGTTAATGCCTTTTTCTGGGTCAACAAAAGGCTCTACACCTTTTTATTTTCTAATTTTCAAAGCAAGTATTCTTTGCTGTCACATTCTCAACTTACTCTTAAATGAAAGGGACAAACTGTACTTGCTGAGGTCAACAATGCAGCCAGGGGCCAATGCAAAGTGGCCAAAGCAGAGTATAAAGATCTGATATTCTGTGAATGTGTTACATCTTTATTCAAATAATGAAAAGCAAAAGCTAACGACGGGCTAATTGTCACTTAGCGCCTAATGTTTTGAATCTATTCGGCTATAAATTTTTATTTTTTTTATGCTGGACATCATAAACATGGAAAAACATGGAAAATATTTGTCCTATGTTTTTCCATTACAAACCCAAGTTTGGACTATAAAGCAAAGCCTTATGATCTATAAGAATTAATTATAATGGAAAACTACCGTTCAGTTACATTCACACAGGATTAAATATTTGTAAAAACAAGCACGGATTCAGACTGGTGTGAGGTTAATGTTAAAGTTAGAATTAATAGCACTGCTTCAGTTGTTGTTTGTACATTAGCCACTGTAATTACCTATTCTTGCTTTTTATTATAGCAGTTATTCCTTTATTTCTTTTGTCATGAAAATTGCCTCCACTCAAAGTCATGTTTAAAGCTCCAGCGCAATCAGGCAATATACGGCACAGTATTAGAGCGTGCGCGTCTGTCAAAGAGCGGTAATAAAACAAGCCTGCTTATCATTTCTAAAATGATTTATTAATTTCCTGTTTTAAAGTACGAGTGAACAAATGGGCGGGAGCAGGAATTAACCAAATTGGGTTACAGTACCAGTGTAGCATCTGTAGTATCAACACCTGACACGGTTCGTCTTGCTGCTGTGGCCCTTCAAAGTTTAAAACTTCCTTTCCTGTTTTTCTGCAGGCACCAGAACACCATCACAAAAATCCTCCATTATTGAATTGCTTTTTTTTTTTTTCCAGACTAGCAAATTATTTCTCTAAAGTTTCAATTCCAGATATTTTTGCCTGAAACCCACACTTCTGGTTAAACATTTACATATGCCCAGAGTCTTTTTTTAGGGGCTCAATACATAATACTCACCCTTAAAAAAAAAAAAGTGATTTTGCCGTGAAGTGGATAACACTTTAGGCTAGCACAGAAAAGAACCCTGGTTCAAAACCAGGAAGAGACCAAAAAAAAAAAAAAAAAGGAAGGGTTGTATCAGAAAGGCCATCAGCATAAAAATCTGCCAAATCAAATATCCTGTGGTGTCCTTTTGCAAATAAGTGAGTAGCTGATAGAAGCTCCTGAAAGTGAAAAAAAAAACCAAAAAACTATTGCAGCAATCTGAAGTCCATCATTCTACAGTGAGAAAGATTATCTGTAACACATTCAAGACAGTTGCCAGCCTTCCCAGTAGTGGACGTCCCAACAGATTCACACCAAGGTCAGATCGTGCAATGCTCAGAGAAAGTGCAAAAAACATCTTAGACTCTACAGGCCTCAGTTAGCATGTTAAAATGTTAAAGTTCGTGGCCTTACAATAAAAAACTGAACCCTAAATAAATGCTTGTTTAGAAGGTAAAAAATGACATGGGCTATTATCCCATGTATTGATGTTCATTTGCGATTGTATTGAAGTACTTTTAGAAACTGTTAAGGACCAGATAATTTTTTAATGACTGTCCTGATATGTAAAACCTTGGAACTGAAAGAGGGTGTACCTTATTTTTTACATGACTGTACAAATGTGCTTAAACCCATTCAGATTATTAATCTGGTGGGGCTGAAAGCTTCAACGTGTATTTTAAATTAAATTTAAGGCCTCTTCACTTTCACTTAGTGATCATGAATGACTTCAGCTGATAGCTTTTCTGAGCCAACATGACCAGCACACAGTAAAATGAAAACGCCTAAAGAGCTCAGCGCAGATTTGAGAAAAGTGATCATAGATTTACACAAGAATGTATCTTGGAGCCATTTCTAAAGAAATGCATATTCCAATATAATCAGTTCAAACAACTGTGTAAGTTATTGCAGAGTGAAGCCACTCTGAAAAAAAAAAAAACCCCAAGCTGTCACCAGCAGATGAAAGGAAGATGGTTTGGATGGCCAAAAACAGTAAAGAAACCACCCAAACACTGCTGGACCATCAGTGTCACTTGAATTTTACATTACCATTGACGAAACATGCATGTTAGATGAGACAGAAAATTTCTTGTTTGGTTACACTAACCACAGTTATGTTTGGAGGAGTAAAGCTGAGGCATTCAACCCCAAGAAAACTGTAGCAAGGGGTTGGTAGCGTCTTGGCCAGGAGGCTGTTGTGCTGTCAGTAGAACACGTATATTTCAGTTATCAATAATGAAGGAGGAAGACTACTGCTGAATTCTCTAGCATAACCTTAAACCATTGGTTGTAACTTGGACCCAACTGGATGTTTGAACAGAGCAGCAAGCACACAGTTGTTCTGCAAACAGATTAGCTTGCAGAGTTTGGCTAACCTCAGAAGTGACAGCAGCAGTAGCATTGCTTTCTCCCATGCTAGCGTCCACACACCAGTGCAGAATGTGGCCGTGCACAGCTGTCTGTAAAGGCTGCAGCTCCAGGTAGTGGCCAGTGGGACTGTAAAATCTCTGAATCGCAATGCTGTTGCACATTAATAAAACACGAATAATAAATTTAACCATCTAGTATTTCTGGCACTGACTAACAACAGCGGGCAGCATTGAAATGTCTAGTCAAACAGTCGTGCACATCCCTAATTAAAATGTATAGGTTGAGTTAACACATCAAACAACATTCAGTCAAAACCAAAAGCTTTAGGCCATTCGATGCATCATTAATGCACTCAGGGCCACATTTCCTTAGACACGTGCATTCGAAGCACTCTCCAGTACCTAGGGCCCGATGCATGCATCAAACAGGAACACGTGTCATTTCCGTGAGCATTATTGTTCTCCTTATTCTGCATTTAGTGGTGATACTGCTGGATTTGCTAATGTAATTAGCAGCAATTGTAGCATACAAAAATATGGTACAAATGGGATTTATGTGAACTGGAAGGTAGATTGTAGTAATGTGGCTTGTTAAGTGAAAACAAATTAAAACATATACAGTCTAACTAAATCCTATAAGAAAATAAGAGCAACAGTTATGACCGGACCAATGTGATTATTTTATTAAACCAAGAGAAGGTGGAGAATTGTGTTTTGCTCTCATTAAATGAATGAATTTCCGTTGCGACTGCAACTACCATCCTTATCTGTCACAGCATTTACCTCAGCGTCCTAGTACAATGTCAGCTGTATAATGCTACAGAAATGCTGACTGCCAGAATTTTTATTGTTTTAACTAATTATTTTGCTTGCATGCACAAGTAAAAATAAAATCGATGAGATTTTTATCACACGAGTCAAGTAACGCAGCATTTTTATTTCCGCAACTTAATTTTCATCAAGTTCATCTTATAAGTAAGAAATTATGAACATGTTGCCTTTAATCACAATCTAAGTCAATCTAATCTAGCATAAGGGTCTAATTTAAAATCAGGTTGTGTAACATCAAAGTGCAGCGCATATAATGGGAATACTCTGCACGGCAGTCTCTGGCTTTTCACTGATGTTGGGAACATTTTGCTGTGTATCATTTGCTAGGGCTGTAGCCAGGCTGTGGATAGTGCTGTAGCTTTTTTAAGGTTACCTCAACACAAGGGCATGAACACAGGGACGCAGCCCTGAGAAACTGAGAGAGCGAGGAGCTGTTCTCTATCATCTGCCTCCCCTTTGCAGACACAGGTTACCTCAGTAGAACAGCTGCTGTTTCAAGACAGACAACTCATCAAGATGAATGAAGTGTCGGGGCAGGATCCTGTCTGCTCACAGGATTGAGGGGGGCTAACAGCGCATCACCTGTCTCAAATAAAAGGCAGTGGCAGCTATAGTATCAGGAAATGTGATGTATACAGTACAAATGCGTTGATTGTGAAATTTGGAGTCAGTACTGATATTTTTAAAAAAAATCTGGCTGAGAGCTGAAAAAATTTCTGTCTTTTAATGTACTTTTTGCCCCCTTTTTCCCCTCTATCGATCCATCTATCGACACATCCAATCCAGTGAGCATTTTCTTAACTGCTTATTCAATTCAAGGTTGTGCTGTCACAGGGTGAAAGGCAGGGTACACCCAGAACTGTTCATTTCAGTTCAATTCAATTCAATTCAATTCAATTTTTATAGCAACAAAAAGTCACCTCAAGGCCCATCATATTGTAAGGTAAAGAATATAGAATAATTACGGAGAAAACCCAACAGTCAAAACGACCCCCTATGAGCAAGAACCTGGTGACAGTGGGAAGGAAAAACTTCCTTTTAACAGGAAGAAGCCTCTCTCGGAACCAGGCTCGGGGAGGGGCAGTCATCTGCCGTGACCAGTTGGGGCTGACAGGAGAGACAGGACAAAAGACATGCTGTGGAAAAGAGCCAGAGATTAATAATAACTAATGATTAAATGCAGAGTGGTGTATAAACAGAGTAAAAAGAGGTGAATGAAAAGAAATGAAAAGAAAAGAACCCCCCAGCAGCCTAGGTCTATTGCAGCATAACTAAGGGAGGGTTCCGGGTCATCTGATCCAGCTCTAACTATAAGCTTCATCAAAAAGGTAAGTTTTAAACTTAATCTTAAAAACAGAGATTGCCAGCCATTGCAGGGCTTCCTCTGTTTCACTGTAACAAATAAATAAATAATAAAATAAACAAGCTGTTCAGACTATCTTTGGATATTTATAGCCAGTATGGAATTGATGTGACAAATATGAGTCAACAGGCAAATATATACCTATGTTACTGATGCTGACACTGGTACACACAATTGATGAATTGGCGAATTTCTTGGGCCAACTCCAAGAAACATTTCTTCTTCTTTTTTCTCTTTTTTCTCAAATTGTGGCCATAAGATTTAAATTTTTAACAAATATAGAACACAGTCTTGACTTACACACCCCAAAATGTGATGCAAAATTTGGGTGTTTTAGCTTTTAGTTTCAGAATTGTAATGTGGATTTATGCCGTTTATGAATTTACAATGCTTCAAATTTAGTTCATATGCCCGTGAACCTTTTTTGTTTGCTTGTTTGTTTTGTGAGGGGTAATTTTTGAATAAGCTTCATATTCCAAAAAAAAAAAACGGTGTATTCTTGGTTTGCGCAGCACACTAAGTGAAATGAAATGTACTTGACAGGATATCAGTTAAATTGGGGTTTGCAGATAAACATTTTCCAAATTTTTTTAACTGCAATATCTTCTTAAATGCATAATTCAAGATTATACAAATAAAGACATATTAATGAAATGTAACCATTACAGCGTGTGCTGTAATCAGCTGCAGCTTCACGGGACATTTGTCTTTGTTATTTCTATTTTCTATCTGGCATCTCAACAAAATAGCAGGCAGCTCAAAAAGGCTTAAACACTCTAAGGGGTACAGACACACTGAAAACTCCAAAAAAAATATTAAGGAGCATGTCAGCACTCACAGTTCTGCATATAACACAATATTACACAGCAGCAGAGGGAACACATTGCAGCATTGTGGCTTTCCTCAGCATTGCTAATGCAAATGCGGGTGCAACCAGGTGATGACAATCATTAATTAATCAGCACTAAGAAAGCACGTAGAATAACAATTTGAAATGGAAAAGTATGCGTATCAAAAACAGCATCACGTAAATATAAAACCAAACAAAGAGCAATAAATGAACAGCACTGAAATATCTATTATAAGAAAAAAAATACTAAATGTCTTTCTCTGTGCAATACAGTAATCAATTAATAAAATATATATTTATAAGAGAATCCATTACATGCACCAATTACCAGTTAGCCCCTGGTAAGATGCAGCTATGACATTACAGTTCAATTATGAAAAACAAAGATAACTTTAAAAATGTCTATTTGGCATGTGTCTCTCAAAGGACCGGATTGCTTTGTAGTGAAAAGGGAGGATTAACAAGCTCCTTCCTAACAATAGGGTTAACAGACAGGATGTACCAGTGTTTTCTAAAAAAATGGGGAAACTAGGGGAAAAAATAGAGGTCAAAACCCCTGAATTTCTCTTCTTCATAGGGTGCTAAAAGATTATGTCCATTAGTTTGTCTGACATTAGATAGACAAACAGCTGAAAACCTTTGATCATAATTTTTTCTTGAAAACGAGTTGCAAATCATTCGCTTGGTCGTCGAACTCTTCCTTAGAACTGCAAGTTATTTTTATTCTCACCAGCTGACTATATGATAAAACCCTTTCCAGGCTAAGTAGATCCTAACTTGAATAACAGAAAAAAAAATTCTACATTACTGTTGTTTTTAATAACTCCCGACTTATTTATTCTCACATTGAAAAACAGAACAACCGGCACCTTCTCTGTGAGCTGCCTGATTACTTCTGTGCTAAAATGGGAGCTTTGTGAAGTGAGGTCTTGGAAGGGCTCTAATCAGGGTACCAAAAAGTCCTGATGAGTTACTGATGATGCAGGCAGTCTGTGACTAAGTGGAGCAGAAGGAGCAACAGCTGCAGACTGGGGTCAAGCAGGAGTCTGAGAGGTCTGAAAAGTTTGGCTGTTTTGTTTCTGGCTGAGGAGTTCTTGGGTCTAGACCTTGAACCTGAGATCTGATCCCGCTTAGGTGCAACCCATCACTGAGGTTGCAGTGATTTATCTGTTAATTACAACCACCGGTATCTACTGATGCTGCTGCTTTTAAGTGTGGCACCGAGTAATGGTATTACTGAAGCTGTCAGTGGTCTCTTTGGGTCACTCTGAAACAGATTTCAAAATTAAGAGAAGTGCCTATGCAGCAAAAGGACTGCTGGCAAGCTACCGTGATGAATTGGTGGGCTATTTTCAGCTCTGATCCCTGCAGCTCGGCTGGCGTCATGCCACGGAGAGGTCGGCCTTACAACTTCAGATGAGGCCCTGGGGCGCGAGGGACGGACCGGGCAGGGCACTGGGCCTAAGCCAGCTCTCTGAAGTGGTCCCTCCAGGATGGCAGATGGAGGACTACGCATGCTGCAGCCGTGTTCCCCTGGATCAGTCAGTCGCTCCAGAGGAATCAACCAACTGGGCTTTGATTCTTCCCAAATCATCTGGCTTCTGTCGCTGCAGGTCCCACCAGTGAAATCAAAACTTGCTCTTCCAGATGGAAAGACAGACAATGCACAATATGTCCCGATGTGATAGACTGGCGCCTGCTATAAAATGAGGCAGCAAGAGTGTGGTGTGGTGAGCGTGGTCCTTTAACTTTCTTGGCATCTAATGCACTGTAATTACTTTACTGTAAGGTGTCAGCTGAACAGCATAATTTATTTGACAACGTTTCCTCACTGCAGTCACAACAGGATCAAACTGGCCTCTTAAAGTGTGCAGTTAGAGAATAGCAATAATTAATGTCTTTAAATGAATCCTCATCTTGACATTTTAATAGTGAGAAAGTACAGTGACAGTCCTGATGTTAGGAATTCCATCGAGTCCTCTCCCTGCTGCTCTCAGTACCTGTCACCAGCCAGTCAAGGGCAACACGCACTTCACACTGTGTGCAACATGCTTTGTGTGTGCGCGTGTGTGTGTTTTGGCAACAGAGGGCCCAGATTTAATGAGGCACACCTGGCCCTCATTCATAATGGAAGGAAGATTTCATATTAATTTGGTGGCAGTGTCAGTGTCCAGGGTGAAGTCAAACAGCTGTAGGGATCCAGTTACTACTGCATAATGTATGATATATCACATTTATATTAAACTAACGTCTTTATTGTTCAAGCAATAAATAGCACAGAGACGTATTAATTAAAGTCTTATTATATATATATATATATATACATACATATATATATATA
>JAVDPK010002977.1:437362-478023 GCA_034780415.1 Cichlasoma orientale
TATATAGAGAGAGAGAGAGAGAGAGAGAGAGAGAGAGAGAGAGAGAGAGAGAGAAAGATAATAGACAATAGACAATGCATCTTCAAAGCATCCCTTAACTTACAAGTGACTCACTGGCACAGCTTATGAAGAGTTTTGTAAATTACATATCTATTTTTGACACAGACATTTTCACAGTGGCGACATAAGAATTATAAACTGTATTGCTACTCAGTAGAAGGTTGTGGATAAAGTGGATTTAGTGATATTTCATAATGATGGGCCTTACATTGGTAATTTCACTACTGTTTGGGCCACCTTTACCGCATCAGTGTTGTATTGTTACATTTTCACTCAGTATCTTAGTGTAAACAGACATCAGTGGCAGACAACTTATTATGTGTGAGGAAGTAAAACTATTACACTAATGGTAGGCGTGTGTCTGTGTGTGTGTGGGGGGGGGGGGGTATTTTATTCTCATAGAACACCCTTATACTTCAAGCCAAGCCAGTCCAGACGCACTGCAAGTCATCAAGGGAAATTGTCAAACTAAAACTACTCCACTGAGGACAATATGTGAACAACTTTAGTTTGTAATTAGTGTACTGGTTAAAAAAACACAACAAACAAAAGAAAATCCACACACACAACCAGTGTCCCTGGCAAGCTGAAGCTCTATTGTGTTCAATTTGATCTCCATCCACACCTTGCGGTCACTAAACTAGGATGACCATCATGAAATTGAGAAACTAATCGGCTCATATTTAAGAAGTGATTTAGCCTTCATTGCCATAAAGCTGTATTCTGCTGAGGCACCAGATGTCCTCAAGTCCACATTCTCAGAGGAGTTGAAACTTGACTCCCTGTGAAGTCCTGTTGGCAGGTCCCAGCACAGCAGCACTAAAATATATTATGGTTGGTGGAAAGGTCAACCTCACTTAAGGCTTGGTGTTGGAGTATCTTGCAGAGAAACTCAAGGATACAGAGTCAATGCATTATGTTGCCAAAAGTATTCACTCACCCATCCAAATCATTGAATTCAGGCATTCCAATCGCTTCCATGACCACAGGTGGGTCTCAGGAGCTCAGTGAATTCCAGCGTGGTACCGTGATAGGATGCCACCTGTGCAACAAGTCCAGTTGTGAAATTTCTTTACTAAATATTCCAAATTTTCCACAGTCAACTGTTAGTTGTATTATAACAAAGTGGAAGTGACTGGGAATGACAGAAACTCAGTCACAACGTGGTAGGCCACATAAAATGACAGAGCGGAGTCAGTGAATGCTGAGGGGCATAGTGCGCAGAGGTCACCAACTTTCTGCAGTCAATTGCTGCAAGCTTCCAAATGTCATGTGGCCTTCAGATTAGCTCAAGAACAGTGCATAGAGAGCTTCATGGAATGGGTTCCCATGGCCAAACAGCTGCATCCAAGCTTCACATCACCAAGAACAATGCAAAGCGTTGGATGCAGTGGTGTAAAGCACGCCATCACTGGACGCTAGAGCAGTGGAGACGTGTTCTCTGGAGTGATGAATCAGGCTTCTCCCTCTAGCAATCCGATGGAGGAGTCTGGGTTTGGCGGTTGCCAGGAGAACGGTGCTTGTCTGATTGCATTATGCCAAGTGTAAAGTTTGAACAATTTCACGCTCCCAACTTTGTGGGAACAGTTTGTGGATGACCCCTTCCTGTTCCAACACGACTGCACACCAGTGCACAAAAAAAAGGACCATAAAGACATGGACGATGTGGAAGAACTTGACTGGTCTGCACAGAGTCCTGACCTAAACCTGACAGAACATTTTTGGGCTGAACAGAGGTCATAGGAGAACGGCCACACTGTTTTGAGCTCATAGGAAGGCAGCAGTAACTTATATAACCACTTGTTACAACCAAGGCATGCAGAAGAGCATCTCTACATGCACAACATGTCAAACCTTGAAGCAGATGGGCGACAGCAGCAGAAGACCACACTGAGTGCACTCCTGTCAGGTATAAGAACTGGAAACTGAGGCTACAATTTGCATGGGCTCACCAAAATTGAATAACAGAAGACTGGAAAAACATTGCCTGGTCTAATGAATCTCAGTTTGTGCTGCAACATTTGGATGGCAGGGTTACAGTCTGGCTTAAACAATATGACCACATGGATCCATCCTGCTGTGCATCAGTGGTTCAGGATGCTGGTGATGGTGTTATGGTGTGAGTATGTTTTTCTGGTGTACTTTTGATTTTATTATCTGTGCTACAAAGAATTAAGGCAATTTTGAACAAAAAAGGGAGTCCAACCCAGCAGAGAGGCATACCTAATAAAACAGCGCTGTTTTTCTGAGGTTACAGTGCCCTGAGAGGCCAAAAGCACAAGAAGCTGAGGTTCGTTAAACAATGCAGCCAAAATTCAACAGTGTTGCTGCGAAGCATTCGGAGTATACTGCAAAGTGTAAGGAGTCAGATCAAATCTAGGAGTTGGGAGTGCAAGAGAAAGATTGCCAACACGCAGTCAAAGACCTTTCCAGAGCTACTGAGGAAGGTAGACAGTAGCTGTGGATGAAGAGAAAGGGCTCCCACTTCATTTCCAAGCGAATGAAAGCATGTAGAGGTAAGCCTGTTGAATCTCTTGAAGTTATTGAGTTCATACCAGCAAAACCCTAAAAAAAGAAAGAGATTTGCTCAATTGATAAGGTGCTAAAACTCAGCTGGCTATCCCACAGAATAGGCTGCATATCTCAGAAGCCTAATTGAGGGACCCTAACAGCTAGTCCTGCATAAGAGACCTACTGGAAGGCTTCAGCCATCCACTTCTTTGGCAGACTGTAACTTCTGTACAATGGACGCTATACCACAGATAAGGCCAGGTAGGTTACCTCTACATTCAGCATATTCTTCTAAACATTACATACACGGTCATCCTGAAGAGTCTATGCAGTGTGTACAATTAGCGATGATGACGGCTAGTCCTGTAAAACAGATCATTTGAAGTATATGCATTTTAGATTAAACAATTAACAAAAGTGATAGCTTTTCAGGGACTTCAGCTGGCATTTATTTTTATTTACTCTGCATATATTGCTTAAAACAGACCTGGGGGCAGCACAAAGATGTAATCACAACATGAACACAGCACTGGTATGTTATCTTAAAATGTTGAACATATTTGCAAACAGTTGCCCGTTAGCACTCTGTCTCTGTCTCTGGTTTGGTCGCACCCAAAAAGCCCAGGGGAAGCATCTGGCTTTGTGTAATCTTATATCATGGTTGCCAGCTAATGGTTAACTGCTTGTTTGTTTTTTCCTGCTGGACAGTGGGTTTATCCCAGTATCTTTTGGCTGAAAATGCCACTTGGAAAAGCAATGATAGAACAAATGAGTGAACAAAACAGTTAACTTGCAAAGAATGCTGATCAATGCCAAAACTCCAAAGCGCTGACATGGTTGGGTGCTTCTTCTTTTTCGTCTTCTTCTTTTTTGTATTGTAACTACATTCCACAGTAATTCGATACCTTTTATATAGTGATTAATGCAGCTTTAAACTGATGACCCAACGGTGCTCATACGCCTGGCGCAGATGTAAATAGGAAAAAAAAGGAGCCTTTGTTATTAGCCTATGTGTTTATAACAAGCATGTGATTGAATTTTTTCCTGCAAACACTTTAAAAAGAGCTGTGGGAAATAAAACTCCACTAAAAACACAATGATTTCGGATGGTTGCATCATGAAAACAATGAAACAGAAAGTAGGTGGCATCATATTTATAAACCAAAAGCCTCTAAAGCACCTGGCTGTGTGGTCCCGTGCACGCGGCACACACACACACACACACACACACACACACACACACACACACACACACACAAACTAGTTTGTAGCTGCTGTGTTTTTGTCTAGTGTATAAGAATGAAATCCTCTTTTTAATAAGGCTGTATGGTAATATGGGGGCACATTTGATGTATATTCCTCATAAAAACACCGAGGTTTCTGCTGAGTGAGTTCAGTGACCATCAGCGGCACACGTCACTTCTGTTTTTCTTTCTGTTAATCAGCAGACCAGATTTACTCCCCCTCTTTTCAAATCCACGCATGAATGTACTTTAAAAGGTTTTTTTTTGCAAGCTAAATTTTCAGGCATCAGGCTGTTTGGCTACTAATCATAAATTATTGCGTTCGTTTTCAGAATGTTTATTCCTGAGTGCTTCTTTCTCCTTTAAAACCCGAACGACCCTGTGGATCCGACATTTTTTTTTAATATTTCAATTTTTGCGCTTTATCTCATTTTATCTTCATCGGAACGATAAATACATAAATGTGCGTTAATGACAGGTGCCCATAGGCTGGTGGCGCATTACTGTGCAGCGTTGGGTGTTTTCACGCGTCACCAGTGGGCGCTTCTTCCTGCGCACAAAGAGAGCAGGACCCGTGTATGCGCACAATGTGAGTCTCTGCTCAGAGGCAGCGCAGTCCTCTCTGCTTCTTGGCAGCATCTTGTGGAAGTGTAATTCGAGGAGGTCGCGGAGCACTCCCGGTGCAGCGCGTATCGTCCTCAGCCAGCAAATTTACTTGTGATTGTGGAATTTACCGAGGCAGAGCTTAATATTAGTGCCGTCAAGGCGAGCAGAATTAAGTGCAGAGCGCAAACCCTGCTGGAGCAGAGGGCATCCTTTCTTTCTTTTTGAGGACAGGAGTTACTGTGAGAAAAAAAGAAAAGAAAAGAAATAATGTGCTTGAAACAACGCGTCTAACGGATAGTGGAATTACAATCAAAGCAGTTTAATGAAGAGGAAAAAATCTGCATCCTAGGACAAGTAAGTGATCCTTGGAGAGCATCACTGCATGCGTGCGTGCTGTCGCCCTAATTTTTTGTGCATGCCTCTAAAGAACTGAAAAGCTGCTAAGTTTGCTTTTTTGCAGAAAAAATTGTAACAAACGTAACTTGAAATGACAGAGCATAATCGGGCAGCCTAAAACGCCTCTTTCCTCCGGCGGCGATGTCTTTATCTGAATTTGTGAAAAGGGCACAGATACCGAGTGTGCATGCTGATAGTAGTCACACGTGCACGATGCTGATGATTGCGTTTCTAGATGAGCCTCAAATGGTTTGGATGGTCCTACTGGGATTTTTACCGTTGGGGCTCATTTCCCTCATCTTAGACAAAGTCCATATGGTGCCGCTCTGCTCAGTCACACTGAAAAACAGCATCAGGACTGTCCGCCTGGAGAAAAGCCTCTTTCGAACTTGTTTAAGGCAATGATATCCATCTCCGCAGATGGGAAAAAGGAGCCTTGACTCGTGTGAATTATTTAAAATAGTTGGGGTTTTTTTGGTGATGTTGAGTTTTACCCCTATATATCCTCTTTCATGATAATATTTTGATTATGTTGTCTTTTTTCCTGCAAAATTTTGCATACTCATGATAGTTGTACCACATAGGGGGGGGTGGTCATTAGAGAAATTATCTTTAATAGCTCAGCTCCAGTCTCCTTTTATTTATTTTTTTTCTTTTCATGGAAATCCAAATATTTGCCCATCGGTGGTCTGCACACAAGTATTCCCTTTCTTCCCACCCAGACTGCAATCGGACAGAACAGTGAAAAGAAAACGCAGCCGGCTGCATCTTCAAAGTATCCTACTATTCAGCAGGGATTGTAATCGTTCTCCCCTCTGTTCATGTTTATTTATGGCTCCTTTTCACGTACTTTGAGAATAACAAGCAGAAGGCAAATGAGAGGTGAAACGTGTCTCTGAAGGCATGTAGTGAATCGTCCTATAACACATAGCAGGATAGTAGCGCAAAGATGAGCTTGTACTGTAGCACCATTTGCTTTCAAAAGCCCTTTTGATTGAACCAGAGTGCCAATTACATTCTACAGCCAGTTCCTTTTCCTCTGGAAAGGCTGTGAAATGAGTTGAATAGCATGAGAAAAAAAACATGTAAAGAGTCTTCCTGAGTGTCTCCTGCTCCTCATCCTTGACCTCCAATCATGTGTTTTTTTTTTTTTGCTGTTGTTGGTTTTCTTTTTCTTTTCTTTTTTTGCTGCTGTATGTAGGATGAGGGTCTGGGGATGTGCCTGGCTGATGAAGGGGTTGAGAAATGGATCGCCGCTCCCCTCTTTTTTTTTAAGTGCACTTACTCTCCTGCCCCTGTGTTAGGCAGCAGCTGAGGGATGCAGCTGTGTTTAATATTGGAGGAAGTCATCGGGGGAGTCCTGCTGTCTTCCAGGGGTTTCGTGATTTTTCGCTTGGAAATACACAGCTGTCCAGCTGTGTATTTCTAAATATGTAAACAGATATGCAAACAAACCAAAAAAATAATAATAATAATAATATCAGGGGAGGTCATAACTGAATGTGAAATTACAGTTTTTCTTTTTTTTGTATTTGTATGTGAAAAAGTCCACATTGAATGTGAAGTGCTTTGATGCTTCTGCTTTTCATTTTAAGTGATCTTTCACAAGCAGAACTCCTGCTCTTTGCTGTCCTCCAGCAATTCAACCCTGACCTTAGCCACAGTTCTAACCACTGCGTTTTATTCATACGCTCACAGTGTGACATGTCAATCACACGTGTAAAGCTGCTACTTTTTCCTTTTAGCCTGCAAGGCTGTGCTTGAAATGAATTGGAGAAAGCATCTGATTGTGGGGGGGGGGGGGGTATGCATGCAACTTTCATGAATGTTAATGCAGCTTTTGAGGCTGGGTTTGGATGGGGGGCAATTACACAAAATGCCTTTTTATTTGAAACCTTAATGCATAATTTGCCATGGGAAGCATTGCTCACTCACTCAAGAGCCTAATGCAGAGTTATGGTGCAATCAATACCAAACAATTACCCCTTCTTTGCTTCTCTTTTTCATTTCATTATTTTCATTTCAAGTATTTCACTGAAGGCTGTGAAGTTGTGAAATGCAGATATTAAGCTTGGCTTTTATTTCTACATCATCTCAGTTTTTGTTTTTTTTTTGGTAATTATTATTTCTAAAAAAGTCACCCTCATGGAATAGGCCTGTGCAGGTCTTCAGTCAGTCAGAGTAAATTCAGAGCTGATTGTGAATTCTTCATTCACTGGCAAAGGAGCCAAGCAGCTGTGGATTTAGATTGAGTTTGCCCCTGGTGGCACATCCTTGTTTCCCAGGTTCTTCTTCTGCTGAGTGATTTAATGGAGACGGCAACAGACAACCATAAAGACAAAAACTACAATGAATGCATCATATAATGTAATGCATTTGTCCACATTGTGCTATTACATTTTGACAGATATATTTATAGTTTTTGCTGTTTATTCTTTTTGCATGTTGTTATACATGTGCATCTCTCAGCTGTGTGTTTTGTGTAGAGTGCATGTGATCTAAATGCAGACCTTGAGCTTGCACACCCCTGTGATAGAAACTCTCCTTTCTTCCCTCCCTTATTAGATTCTTTTGCAATTATGCTGCCCTCGGGGGGAAATGGATGCCTTTAACCACCTCTCCTATCAATTATGCGCCAAACAACAGCCCCACTAACCAAGAAGTCATCTCATTTACTCTGGAATGCGTTTAGCCAATGACTTCCATTAGGTTTAGCTTCTGTGGAGGTGAAAGTGTGATGCCTCATTACATTTGGCAGAGCAATCGTTTGCCCATCATTTCAGCTGAGAAAGCTGAAGGAAGAAAATGCCACCTCACCGCCACAAAAGCAAAGAAGTCATTTTTAGTTTGCTTGGCATCCTCAGTGCTGTGTTCTTTTTCTCCTGGATTTGCTAAAGCTTTAGATGATATTCAGCTCTGCTAGGAATGACACAGGTGTAGCCTTTTGAAGGTCAAAAGAGTTAAAATCCCCTTTTATATAAGAAAACTGTTGCCTAGTATTATGCCATTTTAATCTAGTAGCACTCAAAGGATCGGAGCATCGTGAGACACTTAAGCTCTTCACAGAGAGCCACTGAAAAGCCGTCCACTGAAAATGAAATTCTACAAGGCTGGGTCTTGTACTTTATATTGGAAAAAAAAAACAGGCATGGGTTGGACGTTTCATAAAAAATAAGATTAAATAAAATAAAATAAAAGTTTAAGAATCAAATTCAAAAAATACTCCAAAATGAAAATGTTGTTACAGGTTTCTAAGGATTCAGAATGAAGCCACTCAAGGACAGCCATCCCTTCCTTCAGCAGACACTTTGCCATGCACTGATCTTACACTGGAACCTCTTTATGGGGAGATTTTTCTCTCAGGATCTTAAAGTTTTGGGGCTGACTGGTTGGGATGACAAGGTTGGATCCTCCAGAAAGCAGATGGCTGTTAATACTACACTCAAACTGAAAAATGCAGCACACACTTTTTTTTTTTTGCTCCAGTAGAATCTCAAAGCATGTAATCCAATGTGATGGGTTTTTAGAGTGGCAAAACGCCCCCTAAATTTTGAAAGACACCAGGAAATCCACTCTGAATCTGGCTGCGCTTGCAATTACAGCAGACCGCGAACAATTACTGGCACCGGGACAGTCGAGCTAAGCCAGAGCCGGCCATTAAGTTATGATCAAGAAAATGGCATTATTTTCCCCTGTCTGTGCATCATGCTCCTCTGTAAGATTATGCTGCCATGCTTTTCACATCAGACCGCAGCCACAAGCCTATAGTTGATAAATCAAGTGAGTGGTTAGTATTTAGGTCTGTTTCAAAAATTCCAAAGATAGCCTAGGGTTAATCCACACAACAGGGTTGTGCTATAAGGAAGAGGGGTTGGGTTGAATTGTTAATCCGGAGAGGCGTATCAGTTTCCTCTCACTGTGATGTAGGTCAGAGCTTGAGCAAAGCCCCTCCTGTGCCACTGATACTACAATTACAGCTATTCCATTACACCACCATATATGAAAAGTTTTAATGGCCCTTAACATCATCGATTACTAGATAGGGCAGTAAATCAGTACAGCTCCTCGTGATGCTATTAAGCAAAGAAGGTGGATTATGTGGGTAAAATGTTCCACCACAATATGAGTTTTTATCATAGTAGATATTGTGATATGAAAACTGGACTGTGTACTCTTGGCTAATTAAGAGAGTTAAATATGAATCTAACTAAAAGTCCATAATGCAGTCCCAGTGAGTGAGTTACCAACAGTGACCTAATGCATCCAGAGATATTAAAAGGGAAAATAAGCAATAAAAGGGCCAGATATACTGTTTGTGCCAGTGAAAGCCCTCGTCTCGCATTAAAACAAACAGCCATGGAGAGTTAAAAGGGAGCATTAAATGGAAAAAAACATGAGCATAGTCATTTAAGTTTTTTCTGTCCTTATTTTCTGTGCGTTTGTTGGAGTTTCAAGTTGTCAGTTTATTGCTAATTGCTGCATTATTTAACACTCTAAAAAAAAAAAAAGAATCACGCCTTACCTCATTTTGCACTTGACATATCTGCAATAGTTGCCGCTCCACTGAAAGCAAAGCTGGATGCCAGCAGAGGCGTTATCAGAACATATCGATCCCAATAAGACACGTTATTATTAATTTGCCGGAGTAAATCAAAGATGACCTGCAACTTCCAACTAGAAGAAGCTATGAGGTGCCCACTGCATCAAAACTTCTTTTCAAAAGGTCAGGCGGTGAAGTTTTACGTTCTCCTGTGTTTAGGTTTCATGTCATTTCACACACTAGAAAAACTTATGAAGTACATGAAATCCTCAGCTTAATGACTTTCAGACTTTTTTTTCAACTTTCAGGACCATGGACAGAGCACATTGTTTTTCACAGATCGATGATGTTGATTTTGGGGGGAAAAAGAACAAAAAAAAATATCCCAAATCTAACAATCAGGCAAACAAAAAACAAACAAACAAACAATAGCTTATCTACAATATTAGTAGAATTAATAGAGACTACCATCAGAATTTAGTGATTTCCTATCAGTTTCACATCTTCTTGTACATCTCCTTAGGTCGTGCCATCTTGTTTTTATTTTCACAGTGGAATAAACCTTTCCCCTTACTTCCTTTCACTTGCCCAGAATGCCATTTTCATTCCCTTCTGTAAATGCGTTGGACAATGGAGAGTGAAGTATTTTAGTGAAATTGCTTCATTTCTTCATTAACACCTCCATTTCTCCTCCCACTGCCTTCCCTCTGTCTTCACTGTCTGCTGTTTTCTGGGAAACGTGTAAAACAAAATACAAACTCTATATTATGTTTTCAGATTACAAGTAACAAACTGCGCCTGTGTTGTTACTAGTTTACTCACACCCACCTCCGGTGTTCACGTTTGCTCTAGATTGCATTATTGTAAAGAACTGTCTGCATATGTATTCATAAATTTGTGAATTGTCACCTGCAGAGCTTTCCGCTCCCGTGGGCGCTTTTTTTCAGCTGTGGCCTTACGTTAATTTGCCCTGCTTAGTAAATCTGCTTCCACAAAGTTGGCTGTCTCAGAAGAGGACAGTTTTAAAAAGAATGGTCACAACTGGTGCATGAGAGGCTGAGATATTTTAGTCTGTTGTATGGGTCACCCTTGAGAAGGATCCTACATTTCCCCATAATGGAGAAAAATGCACACTTACAATACCACACGTGCATCAGGCTCTTTCTTTATTTTCTGTTTTTATAAATAATTTCCTCTTACCTGTTACCACTAGGACTGTCATAAAAGCCTATTTTCGAGGGGGGGGGGGGTCACAGTTTATTTTAGTAGGCTTTAGTAGGCTTGGATGGTCATTGGATTTTAGATAACTGTAATGTTGACAACATCAGCATAAACATAAGTTCAAAAAAATGGCTCACCCGTGATTTCTAGAGCCCGACCGATACAGGATTTTTAAGACCAATATTGATACCAATATCTGGTGATTTCAAAAAAATTTTGTTTTTTTCTTTTGGACACACAGAACATAAACAGATTTCCTTACATTTATTGCATGTAGTTATTTATGAGACCTTTCTAAGATAAGCTCTGCCTGATTCTGCTCAGATCAGCTGGTTGCTGTGTTTGTGGCAAACTAGCACGTTGCCGACAGGAATGCCCTCTGGTGGACAAACTATGCAACATTAATGCTCATAACATGGGTGAACGCTGTTTCTCCCAACTCAACCTTAATTTTAAAATTTTCATTTACTGGCCATTATAAATGTTGGATACTGGTATATTGGCAAATAGCTATGATCGGCCCAATATATTGGTCGGGCTCTAGTGATTTCTGCATCATTTAGAAGTAAAATTATTGCTCTGAGAATAAGTTAGAAGAAACAGAATGTCTCTTTTTTTTTCTCTAACACAGTGCAGAGCTGTGACTAAGCGCTCACTTGCTGTAGAGAGGTGTGCCTTATTGAGTTTAACTGTCCATAGATTTTTTTTTTCTGTTTGAAAAAAGTCACTAAAACATGACCATGACAAGTAGAGTTGCTAAGCAGGCAATTAAAAGGTGAACTGAAGTGTGAATATTAATAATGTGAGTTAGAGGGATTTCAGGCTGTGATGGTTTCTATTTCCACATAAGAAAGGGAGTTACACAATACAAATACAAATCCTGAAAGTAAAAACCCAAGAAATGAACACGCATCACTAACAAATTAAGTTTAACTAGCAGTTATTATTTGTTATTACATACTAAATCCAGTGATCACACATATCTCCAAGATTTCTTTATGTAGAAACAGAAAATGTTGGTTTAACAAGTCGCTAACATCTAGTTGGGTGTAAGTACCATAATTCATTTGAAAGAATTTGAGCCAAACCTGCAGGATGAAACATTCCTGTCCTTTAATGTCAGTCTTGTGCTTTCACTGTTTCAGTATGTGATACTCATGTACTAATAAAATCTGATTTATGTATCCAGAAATGAAAACAGCCGCTTTGCTTACATTCAGTCGGCCACCAAAGTCTTTGTTAAAGTATGAAGTGGCATTTTGTGGAGTGCTGGTACACAGTCTGCCAGCTCCTATTAATAGTCAAATTGGGAGAGAGAAGTATCTTTTGAGGTCAATCATTTCCTTCCTCACTTCTCTTTAAAGCGGCAGAATTGAGCTTGTTAGGCGGGATGAGAAACACACACAGTAAAAGAAAACATACCCATTTAGCAGCTGTTTCTCTTCTTCGGCACCACCTGAGAAAAAAAAAATCACACAGCTGGGTTGTATCCTCAGGTTTTTGTCTGCTGCTGTTTTTCCTCACTTCCTCAACATTCACTTTAGAGTAACTCAAAAATAATAGGAACCAATTATGGAAGTTAGCGGTGGTGTAATCATGTTTTTTTTTTTTTTTTGTTGGTTTTTTTTTGCTGTTGAATGCTTGTCGTATTTGGATCAAAATGTCATATTTTAATCACATCCATAATTACTTTCCCTTCAGATTAAAATTCTTATATTCAAGCGAGAGCGTTCCATTCACAAGCAATTGGATGAGAGTCTTCTTAGCCCTCGGCAACTAAAGATGATGCTACCATGGAAACAAATTGTTCTGCTATCAATCACTGGATGCCTTGCAGGTAAGGTATTTTACACGTATTGTATTTGAGTCTCGCTGCACATGTTGTCGTGGTTTATGTCGGCACAAAATCTCTCCTGAGAAAGTATAATTTCTAATGCATATTTATTAAAGCGCATTGTTCTTTTTTTCTTTCTTTTTTTTTAAATAAAATGAGCATATACTTTCATCTCACTAAGAGGAAATAACTGAACATTTGTAGGTAACCTCAGAAAATATTCTGGCCAAAAGAGGTTACGCTGATTAAGCTGCAGTCATTATATGTACAGTGTTCCAGCATGATGTCCTTCACTGCTCCCCAGAGTGGTGTCCCTGCTGCATGTTTTCACTATCCCATCAGGGACAAGTGGGAGTCCAATCCTATTCCTGTTTATGGCCTGTCCCGATCATTATCAGGATCCATGCAGTGAATCCAGACTCACATTTTTGCACAATCTACTTGCCACCGTGCCTCATTCTGCCCTTGTGCAGCCACCTGGGATTCTAACAGCAGAAGCACAGAGACTCAGAATGTCAACCCTTGTTCAAATGACATTGTAAATCCCAATGAATGTTATTCAAATTGGCTCATGGGTAATTCACAGCCCTGCACCCAAAGGAGCAAAATCCAAGCAGCCTCACCTTGCTAGCGGACAAGTGTTTTTAACAGGGCCTGTAGGTGCTATTTCTTATTCAGTGTTGTCATCATACACCGGGAGCACCTCAGCAATCGCTGCAGCCGATAACAATCATTAACAACATGTGAAGTGACGTGTTGTCTTGGCTCTCCAGTCTGGGACAATGCAGCAGCCACACAGAATAACCTCACACCTGAGTTGTTAGCCTGTGGGATGAATGAATTTGCTCTTGCATGCGTTTTGATCATTTCTTGATAGATCGTTCAATGACAGTTGTTTTGAAATGTGATAGTTTTCATCCCAGATTTCACCTCCAGATTACAGTGCCAGTCAAAAGTTTGGGCGCACGCACCCATTCATATGAATGGGTAGTTTACCTCCTGCTTCTCTACATTCCCAAAGCAATGCCGGGCGCAGCCATGATTCACGGTCCTGCTTCGTTTCTCAACCTGTTTTGATTCCTTGAGACATTTTCACCGATTAAAACCACATGTAGAACTGCTAGCCACATGCCGCAATCTGTTAGCAGTAGGATATTAATTAGGCCTACACTGGCCGTCTGTTGACTCTGCTTTAGCACCAGATTGTGTTCAACGTCCTTTCCTTTTTGGCTGCTGGCAGATGAGCGCATCCTTATGGCCTCAATTAACATGCACGTGTAGCATGACATAGCTGTTCCGAAAATATAACGCTGCGCTTTATTTATCAACCCTGTCATTTCCAAGCAGTGGTTAATTACTGAGGGAATATGTAAAAATTGGCTCTCTGCATTAACTCTTGTTGACTTTGGTGCTTAACTTAAGTCCTTGCACTGTATTTTTAGGATATTGTTGTTGGCAAGTAATTGGTTTAATTTGTATCAATCAGGAAGCTTTGTTTAAAAACTCTCAAGCATCGTAGCCACCTAAATATCGCAAAGTAGTGTGTAACATTTCTTCCAGTGTTTTTATTTACTCGCAGAGTTATATCTAGCTACAGTATGATGATTTGTCACGGAGATAAAAATGGCAGAATGAAGCCTGGCTTTATAGAAACCGGCCTAGTAGGTAGAAGTTGAGTAAATACGCATAAGTGCCGCGGTCATTGCTCTTTTCCTCATTATTCCAAGTGTCACGTTCGTCTGAAAAATGCAGTAGCACACAGAGAAACAGATAACAAATATGTCAGCATTAGCTGTTAATGCCTAACAAGGGTAAGTAGGATTTACTCTCCTTGCAGCAAGATAAGCAAATAATGTACACAACACATCACGAGGCGTGTCCTGATGCATTCTTCTTTGCAAAGCGCGGCACTGCTCAGAGGATGGGAGGCAATATACTGTATATAGTATATTGAAAAAGTAATATACACTGAGTGTCAGAAGGTTCCTGTATTTCTGTAAGATTAACTATTTGCCCTCACAGAGATTGTGCTTCTTCCAGTATTTTCTCTTAAGGTCAAAGAGACAAATTTTCAAGCTTGTACAACTATAGACTTTCTCCCCTTTCTCCAGCCTGTACAGAGGATGTCATATTTCAAGGGCCAAGATGGAGGACGGAGCCAAGTGACCTCATTTTACCAATCAACTCCCCAGACCACCAGGCTACCATTACGTGTGAGGCAGAGGGGAGCCCTCCTCCGCAGTACAGGTAAATTACCACATCAAAGTTCCATTCCCCACAAGCCTCACCCGTCTACCTGCTCTGTGCTCCATGTCCACATCGCGTGCTGAAAATCCAATCCTGCTTAATTGCTTGTGAACCTTCATTGCCGCTTCCATGGAAATCAAAGAGGGTCCCGATAGTGCTGAATGCTATTGATTTGTTAAAGAACAACGTTTTCTGGACATAAATGCTCGGGAGAGATAACGCACTATCCAACAAGAAGACAAGCTTCAAAGAGCAACTGCTTAATTGAGCGCCTGTTTCTAATTTAAAAAATAAAAAAAGCGTATCTGTTTTTTGGCCTGAGCTATGATGTGGCGCTCGAGCCGGGGAGCCGCCACTGCGGTTGATGAATATGCTAACACCTAAGATATGAGTGAGGTTAACTTTATTAATGATAAGACTTAAGTCACTGTGCGAAATGAAGCTGATGATTTATAATATGGTGCACGGCTTAAGAAATCATTAGGAGAGAAAAGGAGATTTGAGCGACTCATTTGCACCGCAGATCCTTTGATATCTCTGTGGATATTCCCTGGCGGTGCAGGAGAGCCGGCCTGAAAATGGCAACCGGCTGTGTTTTTTGTGGTAGATTGTGTTTCAGAGCTTGGTCAGCACCATGTAGATGCACAGCAAGCAGAGGAGAGAGGCAATAACCTTGTGAGTGACATTCCGTTAACTGCTTACATTTCCTATAATGCGCCTGCACTGAAAACACGGTTCAGGCAGAGCAGGGGGGGTATCACTGTGCCTGTTGTGCAACCTGAGCTATCCCAGGGATGAAGGCAAAACCATCACTCGCATTATCTCACCCGCAACTTAAAGCCTTTCTGACGTTCACTTGTGTTATTCCAGAGGTTTTCCTCTTTTGGGCTCTTTGCAGAGTTAATGCAGCAGCAGGAAATGGCATTGTTGTCAGGATGATCTGCAGTTTGTTCTCTAGCTGAGCAAGCAGAGGTATGATGCAACATTAGGCGCGCAGATACACACAGATTCTCACTACAAGAGTGTATCCTCATATTAAGGCTGCTCTAATCAATATTTTACGTGAACAATGGCTCAAATGACAGTGTGTAATGTGAAAGGGCTCACTTGTAGTGGCAGACCCCACAGCTGAGGTTTACGCCACTACCCATTAACAGAGTCAGTGAACACAGCCTTTAATGTTTAGCAACGTGCCAGATCTATTGTCACGAGTAGGTGGACACCAAAGAAAATAGGGCTAAAGTGCGGTTAAAGATTAACATTTTTCAGGTCAAAGTGATACAACTACAAAGAATGCGACTGTGTCTGCTGGATGTGGCAAGTTCGCTAACATGTTAGTGCAATGTCCCTGTTGCAAGCTAATGTTTTCTTATTCATGTGACTTTTAGGTTGTTCCGAGCCAACTGGGCCAAAGAAAATAATACAGTACAAGGATGCAGATTTTTATGGGTAATATCAAAAGTAAAATCAGTCAGTATTCTTTATATGTTTTCAAAAATAAAAAAACGTATAAAGAATTTGTATTTTAGTATACTGAAAAGGGAAATTTATGGGGTCTTTGGTTATTAACTTTGAAGCAATGTATTTCAAAAACTACAAAAACATTAACAAACCACTCAGCAGGTGCGAGAGTGGCGAGTGTAGTGCAAACAATGTGATAACACAATGTTTTAATTGCCCCAAGCACCAATTTTCTCGACGTTTTCAGCAAATACTGAAGAACATACGCTCACTGGACACTTTAACAGTTTCTTAATGCAAATATATAACCAGCCAATCACACGGCAACCAAGGTGCGCAGAAGAGCATCTCTGAACATACAGCACATTGAACCTTAAAGCTGATGAGCTGCAGCAGCAGAAGACCACACCAGGTGCTACTCCTGATAGCCTCAATTTCCAGCTGCAAACCGAAGGTATCAGGAGTGACAGTTCACATGGGTTCATATATAACCGTTGCCTGGTCTGATCAGTCCAGATTTCTGCTGCAACATTTGAATGGAAGGGTCAGAATTTGATATCAAAAACATGAAGGCATGGATCCATCCTGCCTTGGTGTGGGGGATATTTTCTTGGCACACTTTGGGCCCCTTAGTACCAACTGAATATTGTTTAAACACCACAGCCTACCTGGGCATTGGCACTGACCACGCCCATCCCTTTTTGACCACAATGTACCCATCTTCAGATGACTGCTTCCAGCAGGATAACACATCATGTCACAAAGCTGAAATCATCTTAAACACGGATGTGCAGCTGGCAGATCTGTAGCAATTGTGTGACGCTGTCATGTCAATATGAACCAAAATCTCTGGGAAATGTTTCCAGCACCTTGTTGAATCACAAAGAATTAAAGCAGTCCTGAAGGCAAAAAGGCGTTCAACCCAGTACAAGCAAGGTGTACTGGTATGTTTGTAATAGGCTGATATCAGTTGTTACTGGCACTGAAAAGACGTTGCCAGATGTATGAAAGACGAAAAGCTGTGTTTTCAGGTTGTTGAAAAGGCTTCTTTTCCCCCTTTAACATTTCAATCAATTTCAAGGGAAATCTTTTTCTAAGTGTTTTCTCAATGACGGGGGGAAAAAATGACTTTTCACCTTTCATCTTTAAACCAAATCTCAAGGTTGTTGAATTGCTTGGCAAAGTTGTCGTTTTAGTTTTTGCTGGATGGGAGGTGACCTTATTTTCATGGCTGTATTAGGACTATATGGGGTCCAAAGCATGTCATTCTTCTTCTAAGTTTGGACAAAATCAGACTAACTGGACTAAAAGCAACCCAGTTTTCAGTGACCGTGGCTTAATAAAGCTGTGACTGGCCGATCAATTTAACCCAGAAAACAATATCCATGGACAGTCGGTGCTTGGTGGATAATATCACCCTACAATATTGAAGATATACACTGCCCACATGTTCAGGAGTTCAGCTAATAAAAGTCATTTTTATTGCCCTTTGCTTTTATTATTTCTTTAATTTCAAATGCATTTCCTGCTTAACTTTGCCCCCACCTCTCCAGTGAGCCTGGTGAGGCTTATCGTGTTGTGTGGTACCTGTTGTTCACAAATTTCCCTCTGTTTCAAAGCACCCGGCTTCTGTTTGCAGTGCAAAAGCAACACAGATATCTCACATTGGCCAATTTCATCTAGGTCAGTAGCTCTTGGAGACACTGCCATCATATATTAATAAATAATGTGAAACCAGGTTTTAAAGGAAAAATTGATGTTTGAGTAAGCATACTCACCACTGTGGATTGACATTTTTGGTAATGCTTTTAAAGACACTAGATTTTTGCCCTTAATGTTACTTTGAAGAAGGAGTCATTTTTGAGCTTTATTTAGGTTGCATCAGTTTTTGTGACACTGATTGTCCTTGACTTGTTTCCCTTCGGGCAAGGAGAGGACTTTTTTTTTTGTCCTGGTGATAAAATAGAAAGCATAAATTTCATCGCAATGTATTTCACCAACACTGAAATTAGAAGCTCAAAATGTCCTGAATGTAGGCTGAAAGAAATGCCTTTAGGAAGTGGTCATGCTGTGACTTTCAGCAGACTGGGCATAAACTATATGCACAGGCCTACACTCTGCAAATGAATAGTATTTATATAATTAGATATGCCAAGCAAGAGGGTATTACATTCAGAGCACTTAATTTCCTCAGTTACTCCAGCTATTAAGAAATTCCATCCATTTGGTTTAATGTCCATACAGAAAAATTGGGCCACACAATATTGAATTTGCCAGTAACGATGATGATGTTAACCCTCGTCAGCGAGCCTCGGATGTGCTTGTAGCAATGAGTTCAGCTTTTCAGCGACTCACGTTTCCACGTTGGAAAACACATTAGCACATTTAAAATGATCAGTTATGACTCAGATATTACCTGGATTCATTTCACTTTCACTTTGATTGCACTGGAAAGAGACCAGATGTACACAGTGTGGTCTATCACGATATACTGTCCCAAGGTACACCAAAGTCCGAGCATCTCTATTGATATCAGTGCAAAGTAGCCTCTGTGTCACCTGACATGTCGTGTTCCTTTTTTGTTGTTGTTGTTGGTTTATTGTATTATCAGACGAGTCACCTTTGAGTGCCCTCTTGCAGCATGCAAACCTTGCGTGACACCTGCAGTTTTGTATGCAAGGATGAGAAGGGTATACCTCGCCTTCATCACCTTTTCACACGCTTTCACACAATCCAACAAATGTTCTTTCTGCTCCTCTTCAGCTTTAGCACCCTGTTAAAGTAGGCCAAGTTTCTTTTAGAAGGGACTTGCTTGGCACCATGTTAACATTAGCCAACTTCTCTTGACGCATGACACACTCGGGCTGAGGGCTATTGGTGACCCCGTAAGACAGGCGGCTTTCACCAGAGTGTCTGCTGACACTTTTTTTTTCATCTTCGCTGGTGGTTAGTTGTGGTTTGCTTCATAGAAGAAAGGGTTCCAATTTCCCCCTTATTAACCCCCTCACTGTTAGCCGGGGCCTTTGATGTGTCACATTCTTTTTATTCCCACCATCCGATAACTGAATGAATTGTGCATTAATGAATAACAGTTTCTGCAGTTTTATAATACAATAATAACATGTAGTTGTCACACAATCCCAACTAACTTGCCTCAGTTCACACCTGTGTGGCTCAGCACATTATTTGGGAACCACTAGCATAAACCATATTCAAATAGGACAGTATGCTGGTAACAGATTACTATGCTACCGCATGCATAGCTATCTAGCAGTAATGGGAAAAGAACCTCAAGGATAAGGCTGGTTAAAAAATTTTCTCACTGTCTGTAAATTCTGTAGAGACCAAAACAAGCAATCCGTTTGTCCATCTCTGAATGGACTCTGATTTCCCTTTCTTATGCAGTTCTCAAACAAAGCCCAGTGGCTCTTGCCGGGCGTGTAAATGTTTTAGGGGGGAAAAAAAAGGCTCTCAAATTTACTGTTATATTTTAAGAAGAGGCCCAGTAATTTCCTGAAACAGCTGGGCACCGGAAGGGTTGACTAAACAAGAGTAAACACCTCATTTGTTCAAGACTATTTTCAGCAGGGGATGAGTGCAGATTTGGTGAGCTTGTGTGCGTTTATGGCAGCGGGATTGTGGATCGAGTCAAAGTAAACAGCAGCACTCATGTTCCCAGTCATAAAGGAACATGTCACTCAGTGCATCGATGTGGGTCACTGATGCGTTTTTAATAGATGTTTGACAACAGAGGAGCGCCGTGCCACAGAGGAATAAGATCCATCTGTCTTCGGATGGACACAAAGTACTTGTAACACGTGAAGCTGACAGTAAGAAGAAAATGTTTAGTGTCACCTGCCTTACTCCTATAATTTGGGGTAAACCATTAGCAGCAGCGCTCAGTGCTGGAGTGTCAGTCACGGAGAAAGCGCTTTTGAGCCTTTACACTGTAGTCAGTTTGCACGGATGCTCAACAGTCACACATGGAAAAATCCATCACAGAAAAGACCCAGCAGAGCAGAATGCAATGTGGACAGGCATTACGGAAAATGGAGGAAACCAATAAGTGAGGAAGGCAAGGATGACTAAATCTACAAATAAATACTTCCTGACATATTTCCTCCTGTAATATACAGAAAATGACAGATTGGGTGTATTTAACAGTCGTCACGAGGTGGATTATTCTTCTAACGCACGACTGAATGAGTTGAAGAATCTGTTTGGTTGATTTAAATATACCTATACACATATGTGGCAGATATGATAAAATGAGAATGCCTCGTTGTCATTTGTGTTTATGCTCATAATCCTGGTGAGTTATTGTCGCTAGCTGGCTTCATACCGCCCGATTTTGTTTTCAGCACGCCCGCTCCACCTTCACCTCGCCTACACAGTGAATATACGAACGGGAACCCTGACAGTTCTTCGGTTGACAAATAGTCCAGCGTAGCACCGGAGCACACTCCAGGGCTCAGAGCGCTGCTTTATGAATACACCTGTCACTGTGTTTACTATGAATCTGCCGTAACACAGGATCAAGGGCACAGTAGTGATTGGAAAAGGAGAATAAAAAAGTGCTCCGGCTGGCATCTGCTATCATGTAATGCGACTTCAGGCAGATGCATGGCTCTACCTTTGTTTACCAGTTGGAACTGGGTAACAGGAACACAAATAGAAGTGGGAGGGTGTGATTAGAAGATGTTCTCTGTCTTTTGTTATGAATTCAGTTGCAGCGTAGGGCCAGATAACGGCTCTGAATCAGCACTGTAACAAATAGAATTGATTTTTATCTTTTAGAGGGTTACATGCTCCTTTATAGGGTGAGAAAATTCTCTGAGCCTCAGGCTTGCAAAATCATTTTGAAAACAACAGGATAAACTGAGAGAATTCAGCAATCTGGTCTTTAGTGTAGGTTAGATGTGGAAAGGGGTATATGGACTTTGTTAGGGCCGTGTGAGTATTCAGTCATTCATCTGAGCAAATGCATTGAATTCAGACCATAAATTGTAAGTTGCAGTATGGTTGTAGATAATGTCTGTGTGTATAAATGCACACACACACACGTGCTGTATATGTACCAATTTATCATTATTCCATAGGATTTTATAATCTGACACACACACACATGCACACACACCAAAGCACTTAAAATCACTGATACGGGGGATTTTAAGTCTGTCTGTGGTGTTATTTTTTTTCACATTTGGCTCAACAGCAAAATGAACATCGTTTTATTAAAAGGCAGCAGCCATACCTTGCTAAATATAATAGTAGAGAGTACCCTGGTCAGCAGTTGAATTTCCATTATCAGCTCTTAAGCCCTGCGATTTTGTGTGTGTGTGAACTGCATGTGGTCTGTGTGGTCACTGCTGTCTCTGTGGGTGTCTGGCCTCAAGGAAAGCCAGGTGAGCCGGTGCTGCAGTACAGTCCCCGGTCTATTTGATGAGGAGGCCTCATGCAAAATTGATGTGAACCTCAAGGTCGCGAGGAGTTCATTCAGAGCATGCTCAGCTCAGCCTGTGCCTGCAGCACACCACAGCAAATAGGACTGTTCTCCTAGACACTCTCTTTCTCTCTTTGACTTACTGTAAGCTCCTCTCTGCCTGATGTGGTGTTGGATTCAGTGTGTTTCACTCAGTGCACTAACATTAAGACCTCTGGCTTGCCTTTCTCTTTTACTGATACAGTAAAAGAGTTTAAGTGTTTTATTGAGTTGCCAGGTTGGAAAAAAACTACTCTTTCAGCATGACTCTCAGTGATTCATCTTCTCCTCTAAATCCATTTACAACAACCTATTATCACTGACAGATACAGATTACTGTAAGAACCCATAACAAATTACTTACTAGCATCAGAAAGTGAAGAGTTGGATTTTTTTTTTTGTCTTTTTTAGTGACTTCCTCAGAGATAACTTTTGCTCCTGCTCGACAGCAAGAAACCAAAACTTTACTTTGTTGCTTACTTAATATTAATAACATGTATATTAACTATGTATTATCTACAATTCATGCTTAATACCATTTATTATTGGATACATTTTGTGATAAAATAAAACCCTTTAAATGTTTCAGTTTTTTTCTTTCAAAGTTAAAAATCATATAAATTTTATGAATAACTTATAATTATGACTGTTTGTTTGTGTCCAACCTTTTGTTAATGTCCTAAAATTGCCAGCGTGATGGATTATTAGAAACTGCAGTTTTCTATTCTTATATTAATGACTTATAAACAGTACTTAATGCGACCTTGTTTTATTCCCAGTTACTAGACTAGAGTTATTAACATGTAAGGCTCTTCATTAATGACTCAGTAATCCTAGTTCATGTTTATTTATATGTATTAATGACTAAGTACCTTTTGCATTCATTTTTTTTCTTATGCGTTTGAAACTATAGATTTTTACAAATTAACTGATTATTTATGTAAATTATGCATTTTTTTTAACTTGACAAGTTTACGTTATCAGTGCCCAAAGAGCCAGATGTTTTTAATTATAAAAATATAAAACAAAAGTTTGATCAGCACTCACTGAAAACAGTTTGCGATTCTCTCCAACTCAGCTACACAGTAAAATCAGTCGTATTGATCAGTCACACAGGTATACAAAAAGAACAAAAGTAAAATGAGTGGTAAGATAAAGTAAATCTTTCTTATATATCCCCAGACTTGGTAAATTCTTTTGTTCGGGAGCTGAAACAGTAAATTCAGCCAACACAAATGAGAAAAACAAAGTAAAAATCCAAACAGCACAAATAAATAAGGAAGAAAAAGAAACATTATGTAAAAATACTCCACCGGGAAGAGTTCAATAAAACAAAATAGAAAAGCTTTCTGTGAAAGCCTTTTCAGCTGCATTGTCAATAGCAAAATGCATTGTAACCCAATTGTCATGAATAAAGTTCAATATTGAAGGTCTCACTAGTTAAAAATATCTAATCTATAAAGCATTAGTAAAGTTATTCATCATATAAAGTTCTGACTTTTTAGAAATTATTATACGTTGTCCAGACAATCACATTTTGGATAGACATTGTCTGAAATTGTTTTTAGTTGCCATTTGCAATATGGTGTTTATAGATTTTAAATGGTGACTCAATGAATGATTATGTAAATATGTGAGTAATCAGTGAAATGTACACATTGATTATCAGATAATGCATGCAGGGGTTCTGCAGAAAGCAGGTGAGACTGAGACCGACTCGCCTCATTATCTGTAATGAAATCAATTTCAAAATATTCTGTAAAATAAATTTACAGCTGGTGGACGTGAAAGGTGCAGAATTTGAATATACGCGCCCGTGGAAACAGCGTCCCTCACAGCTGTGAAAGAGCACTCCATTAAGAGATAGGTAACTTCTTCTTTCTTGTCCCTTTGATGTAAAGCGGTGCAGCCTTGTTGGCTCTATAGAGGTGTTTTGTACAGTGTGTTATGTGGATGTTCGTTCCCATGTTGTCTGAGTTTGAAGATACAGATTTTTTTCACTTACCTCTCACTGTCACCATGGGAAAAAGTTGCAAGAGCGGGCTCATTATTTAGCTCAAAATTGGCCTGTAATGGCAAAAAACTGACATAGCTGCATACTGCAACAAAAAAAAAAAAAGACACTCCATTAATGTTACACAAGCCCGTGTTTACAAGACGTTTAGCAGTTCTTTTGCCCTTGTTGATATTTCCTTATCTTTAAATTCCATACAAAAAAAACCCCAAACACTATCCCTGTGATGACTGGTTCCCTGGGTCTGCTAATATCAAAGCATGTCTCAGATGTTTCTGCAGCACAAGTGGGTGTGTGGCTTACTGATTGTGTTGGTGGAGCAGAGGCACCATCACACCCAGCCAGCTGTCTGCTCCATGGGTGTGTGATCTGTCCAGGCTGCCCACCTTCCTTTCCCATTAAGTTCAATCATGCTGGGTTGCTGCAAGTCTGACTAGCTTCTCATCCTTTTCCATTTAACCTCCTCCCCTCTTGCACATACAATAATCCTCCCTTTGGCACAAACAGAGGAAGAATTGGACAGTGGAGAATTCGAATGGAGGCATAAAGGGACGTCATGGAAATAAATAAATAGTAAAAAGAGGGTGTTTTCAGATATATTCTGGAAACACTCCTTGTTGTCAGTATATTCTTGTAAACTTAAGCCTTTTCATTACAAGTTTAGGAAATTTAAAAGTAATATTGTTGAAACGGTGACAAAATCAGTCAGATTAAGTGACGGGCGCAGACTGTTAGAGGAATAATAGAGGCTACGAGATGAAAGACAGCTTCGTCTTTTGTAATCTGTCAGGCAGGAAACCGGGGCGAGCCACGACCGGCTCTAAGACTGTACGCGGCATCATTCTAACTGCCTGTTAGTTTTTTTTCCAGGAAGGAAAAAAACATATATTGACCCCCCCCCCCCCCATCATTGGAATTGTCATTTTACAGTCCTGTCGCAGAGGCATCCTTACAGATGGCATTCGAATAACCCTTTACTTCTCAAATTGTGTGAGGAACTCTGAATTTTCATCAGCATTAACATGCTGCGATGCTGTGCGCTGTTTTCCTCCCTGCTTCTGTATGCACCCTATAGGACTGCATCTCCTTGAAATATGTCAGACCGTAGATTTCAGCGAATTGCACATGAAGTGTTTTTATTATTCAGCATGAACATTATTCAGTGTTTTGTCTCTGATGGTAGCTGTGATTAATAGCTGTCACTTCCTGAATTCCGTTTGCATGACAGAGTGTCTCGTGACCTTTCTTTGAAGGAAATGGTCTGTAGACAATGCAATATGAGAGTGTCAGAAAGCAATAAGTCAGAAACACAAAAGCACAAACAGAAAACTAATTAGAAAGCACTCAAAGAACGCATAAATCTGCCAAAGCGGCACAGTCCTTTACATTTGCAATTTTTCCACCACAAAATGTTTACACATTTTATTCTGCATTTAAATTTGCATCAGATTGCACACGCAGTAGGCATGCAGTCAAAATATTCCTTTTTCTTTCACATGTATGGTACGAAAACTTGAATGTCTACAGCCGTGATGATTACTCTATGAAGCTGTGCACTTACTGTACATGTACTTTATATAGCGGTGCTTTGAGCCAGGATGCTATGACAATTAGCAGCAGTAATCCAAAATTAGACTAGATTATATTTTTGTAATTCAGTAGCTTCTGTTATGCTATTTCTGCAGTAAGCTTATAGGCGTAAATGTGCTGGCTAATGCTAACTTAGTAAGCAAATCAGTTCTGTACAGAGCATGCAACAGAGGCTGATGGGAATGTTGTCAGTTTTAAAGGTAATTCATTAAAAAATCTACTGTAGAAAGTAAAAATTTAATGTCATTACAATTCGTACTGATGGAGAAAATCTGCACAAAATTACAGACAACCCAGCAGAATGTAGTTAAGTCGCTGCAGTCAAAATCACAAAATGAGCATAGAGGAAAAAAGCCATAGCTCTTGGAAAGTCTGTGAGAATAATTGCTGAGATACTTGAGTATGGTGGACTTAAGTATCTCAGCTGATGGGCAAAACAAAAACCATAGTGAAAACATCGATCTTAATATATGAAAAATCTTTTTATGTACCCGCACCCGTAGATATTTCTTGGCCCGTGGCCTCAGTTTCCATGAAGACAACTAAATCTGTTGAATCTTTTTCTCGTGTCCAGATAAGATTTCCAGCAAATATCAGTAAAATCTTTTTTTTTTTTTCCCCAGACATCCTGCTAGCAGACTTATAAAGTGTACCAATCCTCCTCTGCTGAGGTAATTAAAAATGAGATGAAATAAAATCCACTTCTTCATGCAAGTAGGAGAAAATCAATATTCACCACAGCAGATTTGCTTGGTTTTGGAAATTTGCCTAAATTAGCAGCAAAATAAAATACTTAAACGAAGTCAAACTGAAGTCTGCTGGAGTCTGAAGTGACAAGAACTGCATCCTTTCTTCCTAACTTGCTGCAAAGGCTTTTCACATTCCTGTGTTAATAATACAGGGCCCTGCTCTTATTGCTCACCTTTTATCCTCTCAGCATGATGTGGGCGGACTGATCAAATCGATAAATGCTGCAAGTGTTCATCTCCAGGGGGCTCAGCTACTGATTGTGTTTGCGTTTTTCCAGATGGTCACTAAACGGAACACTCATTGATCTGGGGAATGACTACCGGCGTCACATGTCTGGGGGCAGCCTGATCATTAGCAACCTGGACAAGGACCAAGACACTGGGGTGTACCAGTGCACAGCTTTCAACACGTGGGGGTCCATACTCAGCCGCAGAGCCAGCCTTCAATTTGCATGTAAGTGATCCTACAATTGCTAACACGTTCCTGGCATGGTTCTGACACACTTACGACATTCTAGCATCTCTTTGTATCTGCTGTATGACAGCCTGACATGTGGGTAATATGCTCACAGCCCGGGCCTTCCATTTTTTTTCTTTTCTTTTCATTTACTATTGCGATTTCTCATTTAGATTGCCCGGGAATAGATTTTCAAGAGGGGAAATGGTAATCGAATGAAATGTCAGATACAACAAACACAGTGGGTGAGGAAGCTTCTGACTGCTTCTGAACTCCATTGATTCTCATTAGTGGTTCCAGCTCTGACAGCATCTATGCTCCATCCAAGCTGCCTCATATTTCACCAAGTGATACGCAAGCCCTCGTGATACAGACTTTAAAGTGGACAAACACAACTAATGTTTAAGAGGTCCTTGTGTCTATGCAATCACCAGCTCCTTCTTTATGTGTAACATATACTGCAGAGTGTGAATGCATCAGGCAGTGGCAGGGCGCCTGCTGCTATAGCAGCCTGCATGTTTAAAAAGACAAAAGGCGGGCTGAGAAGTGACGCTGTTGAGTTGGGTCCCACCTTCCAGACAGCCATTATAGAGGTACCTCTCCTCTCTTGATCAGGCCTCCTGACTATTGATCATGTCCCAAGGATAGAGAGCCTTTCACTTCCTCTCAGGAGATGGACTGCCATTATCCCTATAGCTCAGTAATGAATCTCACTCGTGGGGACTGGGTGAAGAGGAGAACTGCTTGACATTTATTGTCTTGCCTAATGCACAGTGAGGGAGGTCTAGGAGATCAGCAAGGCTGATATTCAGTTTTTCCATGTAATGAGGCCACTGCCCTAAGACTGAAATGTCGTGCTTTCTTTGCTGCTTTGCTTAGCCTTCACAGTTCAGCTGCAAGCACTATAAGCACCCCCCCCCCCATTGTACAAAACATAAAAAAATAAATAAGAATAAAATAAGAATTAATTTAAAAACTGTGTCTGCTTTCATACAACCGAGGTCAAAGTAATTTATGAGATTTGGGAATTCAGAAAAAAAGGGCCACTTAGATGATCACATGATCCTCAATCAGGTGGCTTGTCTCTTTGTGTCTGTCCTTCATGAATTACATATAAGCAGAAGGGAAACTGCAGCATTTATTTTCCTTTTCCAGAGTCTTTGAAAGAGTTGTGGCTTAAAAACAATAAAAGCTACTTTTGTTTGATGATATGAGCAATAACACAGTATCTGCATTTGTTCATACATCCAATATTAATAATTATAGGCATTTAGAGAGCCTAAGAGAGTCACACTGTGGATGTTGGCATGCAAGACTCACTGGTCACTGCTAGATAGTCTCTAGACAGTGAGAATGTGATGCAACTGTTCCCATAACTTAAACAATCAGGATAAATTATTGGCTTCTTTACGTGTCTCACCGTCATGTTTCTGTCCTTGCCGGACTTTTATATAGCAACGCCGGAGCTGACAGAGATAGGAATTGTGTCACTGAGTACAATTTTACCACAACTATCGGAAATGATGAGCAAAAATGGAAAAATAATACCTCATACACTGAGAGAGCTGTGCTGTAGTGCCTCTGTAGCAGGTAAAGGAGCTTTGCTCGAGAGCTCAGTAGGACACAGTATATAACAGGGAATGTCTCTATGGCGCCGCCATTGCCCAGACCAATCATCGTCGAGCTGTAATGGTCACTCTCTGTAATCTCTGGGCAAGCCATTCTTGTATGGCAAAGACTGATTCTGCTTACAAAGGAATCACTGAAGCTACAGTGAGTTTGGCCTCTAGCTTTCAGACTTTACAGTGTGTGGTCAGTTCACTGCAGTGAAGCCCATTATTCTTCTTCCCAGCGAAAAGAGAAGCATATCCCCTCCAGCACTGACTCCAGATTCATCTTCACCCTTCTCGGTGCAGTTTTGTACAAAGAGAATGAGTCATCTTTTTCTCGTTCACTAAGTAATTATTAGTGATTCTTTGATTCACCTTCCCCTGTTTCTAAAGGTGCTGCTAATACAATTATCAGCTGCTGTTGCTGGGATTACTGTACAGTTCGGTGCATATGTGTTTGAACCTTGACACAATTTTGGTTCTTTAAGCTGCACAGTTACAGTTGCACTTGTTTGATTTGACATAAAATATTGCATAAACCTTTCAGGAATTACATCCATTTTATATAAATTCCCATATTTTCATTTTTCAGTACTTGACAAACCTTTACCTGATGTCTGGACTGTCATGGACTGCAAGAAATAATGGGGTTTTCTTCGTGACGCTTTCCTGCCTTTCATCCAAAGTCAGCTGGGATATGCTCCAGTGCTCCTTGTAACCCTGAATTGGATTAGCAGTGAAGAAAATGAATGAATTCCTGATGGATGCTTTTCACTTTTTGCAGAAGTCTTCACTTGCTACTTGTTTGTGGGTCTTTCTAACTTAAGATGTCTTCAGCAAGTGATCTGCAGCTCAATCAGTTTGTGAACAGTTGATTGACACGTTTTTTTGTTTGGCTTCAAAGATTCCTGAGTTGGTTTTATAGCATGTTTTGGGTCACTAAAATCTTTGCTGCATTTATTTGAATCTGAGCAGTAAGTATAGCTCTGCACACTTCAGAATTAATCCAGCTGCTTCTGTCAGCTTATCTAGAAGCACCGGTGACCCAGTGTCATGTGTCTTTGCGTCACACTGCCCCGCTGTGTTTTACAGAGGATCTTGTATGCTTGGGATCATCCCAGATCAGCGTAATTTTTTCCTACCAGATCCTGAGAAAAGTTTATCTCAGTTTCAACTGTTCACAGCAGGTTGTTTTGGGAATTTTGTCCGGCTATTTCTGATGTTTTTGGGAAGCTCTAATCAGGCCTGATCAGGATTTTGTTCTTGATTGTGAACCTTCATATTTTCTCTTGTGAAGTCTTGGTTTATGGTAGAGTTGTATAAGAAATATCAGCCCAATGAAGACTGTTCTTCTCTTGGCTGAATAGTGAGGTATCGTGTGGTTGTCTACGACTGTTGTTTTTGTAGACATACAGTTATTTTTATGTTGATGAGCTCACCGGTGCATTCTTTTCTCTCTCAATGTCCCAGACTTTTGATTTGGCCTCTCCCAGTGTTCCCACTCTCTCTCTGATGTATTCACTTTCTTATTACAGCCTAAGGACGGTCTTTTTTTTTTTTTCAGTTGCTCCTTTGACCACACGTGAATTCACAGAAAATGTTTCCAAATGTAGCTGCCACACTTGGAAGCATTTCTAGTCCATTTACCTGCTTAATTTGGGACGAAGTAATCCAGAAATTGACCACAACTGTGGGCAAAGATTCATGCATTTTTTAGGCCCGTATCTGTTATGTAAGTGTAACATAAATGTGTTTTGGTGCACATCTAACAAAACCTTTTCCTCAGAATCATAAGTGTCATTAGAAGATAGACTCTCCTAAAGGCAACCTAGTGAGATCAGGAGGCCGGTGACTCTGCCTGTATTTCAAGTCAGCCTTCTCCTCCTGTGGCCTTCTAAGTGTCCTGCCGTGACTTCGCTCTGTTTGATTCCACTGCGGTCATCAGAGAGCTGCTCATTAATCTTACCAACACTCTGTCCCACTTCTCTCCATAATCTTCCTTCTCCTAATTTCCCTTATCGGTCACACTGACTTTCTTTTGTTTGTGTTTGGAAGGCTTACTCCAGGCTGTTAGCCAGAGGGTGCAGACAGAGTACAGAGCGGACTGCAGCAGCTTCCCTCCATCAGTCATGAAGCCAGGGGTGGTTTATCATCCCAGGTTTAGGTTTTGTCTGCCAGCAACTGCTCATTCATTTGCAGGGGGATAGATTGTGCTGAGAGTATTGATGGGGAAGCTAATGCTTTTAAGTGCAAGATTACACCACATTTAATAATGATGTTACTTATTGCTGCTGGCACTGCAAACTGTCATTTGTCATGCACGCTCACCACTGTTTGTTCAGTCTATGCACAGTATTTCCTTCTCCCCCTGCTCATTGTATCTCATTTCAGCCTAATCTCTTCCTTGTGCTAAAGTGTCGTGTTGCAGGGTTAACGTCACCAAGTCAGGTCCATCTATTTCATCAGCACGCCAGATGCCTTTGAAAGTATCAGAGGCTGTCAGGAGGTGTCCCAGGGCAATCAATGATGCCCGATTAAAGCCCCAATCCTCGAAATGTAACATCTAAAACATGGCTCGGTGATTCTGTGAAGGGAGTTTGGGAAAACTTATGTCCCCTGTTTTCAAAACGATCTTTTTCAAAGTAACCCTTGTGAATACAGAAAATGTTTGAATCACACTTTTTGCCCAATCTATCAGGTTTACCCTTTTTTAACGGCGGCTCAATTTTGTTTTAATGTTGTTTGTCTCATCAGATCTGGATAACTTCAAAACTCAATCAGTGAGGAGCGCTGTCAATGTCCGCGAAGGCCAAGGAGTGGTTCTGTTATGTGGACCACCGCCGCATTCTGGAGGTAAGTTTGTGTTTGTTATTTAAACATAGCTCCTCAGAATTACCTCCACTCAGTTCAAACTGCACACTTTGATGAATAATCACTGCCTTTTTCTAAACTTAATCTAGTTTTAGACCCATTAATGTGCGCACATGCTCTTAATAATCATGACAATGTTGTTTATACTGAACACCTAGAAGCCAGTCCCCCCACTGGGGTGTATTTTTTTCTTCTTCATTACTATTTTTCTAATTAAAGCCATGTTTTTCTCAAATCCAGAAAAAAAAATGCTCATTCACTCTCTTTCTTTGGTTGTATGAGGCTAAAGCAAGCAAGTAGTTAACCTAGCTTCAAACAAACCTGAAAACTGGAAAACAGCTCAACGACGTCTAAAAATGACAATATTTGGAGCGCGGCAGCTCTAAAGTAGCTAATTACCACAGTATAATAATTTGCTTATTCTGTATAAAATCATGTGGTTATAAAGGAGGTTGTGTGCTGGAACGATAACCTCCATAAAACCACAATTTGTCAGTTTGTCAACTTGAGGTTTACAGAAATAAATATGCTAATTAGTGCGCTTCAGAGGAGCTAAAGGTGGGTTTTGTTGTCTTCGCATAGAGCCAGGCTCGCTGTCTTCACACTATTTCCAGTCTTTATGCTAAAATGAATAACACGGCGCTGTTGGCTGTTAGCCTTATATTTAAGCACCTCCACATATTTAAAAAAAAAAAAAAAAAAAAAGATGCTTTCATTGTTCAAGTGAGATGCTAAAATTGCATTTTATAAAGGAGAGGCTACAAATAGGAGATAAAGACACAGGCTGCTCAGACCTAACACTCTGTCTGCAGAAAACTGGAAAAAAAAACATGCACAATGGCTGCTGCCTAGCTTGTCACCCTCTTGATACAATAGCTTGCACAGTGGAACAACCAATTTCCTTCACAAGCGAGCAGTTTGTAGCACAGCGCATTGTACAGCCGGTCTTTGGGATAATGGGTCAAAGTGCTCTGTGAAATACAGTTTGACAGCTTTTCTCTTTGACATAGGTTTATATGCAGTTGGCTGTTGTAACCGTATCACAGTTGTGTTTTCCTGTGTTTTCAGAAGTGAATGAAAGCAAAGCTGTGCAAGTCCGCTGTCCCTGTTTTCCTTCCTTACTTCCTGGCCCTGTCGCTCTCTCCCCGGCTTTCTCTCTCTCCCCTCTCTCCACCCTCTTTTGAAATTTTGAAAGCAATGATGTGCCACCTAACCTTGAACTGTATCTGACACCTACAGTAAGAGGCATTCCTTTTGGTTTTCATTACACTTCATTGGCTTTGAAAGCTTTTTTTTTCCCTCCCCTACCATATGCGTTATCCCACCGCCCATATATGAAAAATTAAATACAATGCTGTTGCAAGCAGATGTTATTGTATCGCTTTTGTACTCCGATTTAGACATTTGTTCATTCAGAGGGCTTTTTTTGGCTTTTTTATCTTTCACACTTGTGTTGTATTTTCTTTGTCACTTCACTTAACAAAGAGTTGCTTGGCAAAATGATATTACTGCCCATTATAGCCGCATAGTTCAGCCTGAGGTTATGCTGAGTCTGAACTATGCGGCTGCTTTTGCCTAATCAGAAGGAGCGTTGTCTCTGCATCGCTGCACCCAGCTCGGACGCTCAATCCCATCTAGTGGGCTCACCCCCTCGGGGGCCATTGGATATGATTGACAGTCATTGCATGCACCTTTTGACTCTGAGCCCCATACCTCTGGAGTGGCTGATTACACAGAGCATCTCCTTCCTCTTGAAAGTCTTTGCAGTGTTTTCATTGAGAAAATGACACAGTAATTCATCGTGGCGAGTCTCCTTTCTTGCGGTAGACCTACCATTTGCAAAAGGGCATGACAACATATTCCTACATCCGTATGCCAATCCATCCATCCATCCCTCAATCCAGCCATTGACTTGCTTTTACCACCCATGAACTAAGGCTCTCAGGGACCCAAGGACCCAATGTGTCAGGGGAGGGCCACTGACGCGCTGTAATCCATTTTGTTTTGCTCCCTTTCCTTAGGTCTCCCTTTTTTTCTTTTTTTTTTTTTGCACTGATAGCTGTTACAGTCGCCCAGTCTTGGTATCTCCTCCCAAGGAAACTGAGATAAGGGCAGGGAAATGACATGATATGCTCACATTTAAGGCCGCAGCCGAGCTCTTTTGATACAGCTGTCCCAGCAGAGGCCAATGCATCTAATATGTGTGAAATCAGCCGAGGTGTGAAAGTGGACCAGCGCTGCATAGTTCAACTGTTTCCCTTTCTCCTCCAGAACTGACATTTGCGTGGATCTTCAATGAATACCCACACTTTGTCCAACAAGACAGTCGCAGATTCATCTCTCAAGAGACAGGGAGTCTGTACATCGCCAAAGTGGAGCGCTCAGACGTGGGCAACTACACCTGTGTGGTTAACAACACTGTCACAAAGGAGAAGATCCTCAGCTCTCCCACACCACTGGTCCTCAGAAGCGATGGTAATCATTTTAAATATGGAGGATCTTTAGTATGTGTCAATTACTGCCTATCTAGTCATGCAGGGTTAGGTGATCTGTAATCTCTGCCTGTAGGCGACATTCCTGGATTCATCGTGCTGGCAGCTTGTTAAGACCTAGGTTAATATTTAAGTTTCAATTTTTAATTTCATTCTAAAAACAATTACTAGATCATACCCCAGCAGTGGTAGGACCTGCTTCACACTTAATATCTAAAAGCTGGGTCATGAAAAACCCATTTGGCTGGTGTTTATCTTCCTCCAGCTGAAGAATTTGGAACATTTGTGAATTATTAATGCTATTAATATTTGTTTACAGGCTCCGACGACATAAAATAAGAAACCCACGACTGTCAAAAAAAAAAAAAAAACATAGATGAATTATTGCAAACAGGAAAAACTGAAAGGCCAGCAAAATGGATTATTGCAAGCTTAAAGCTGAGCTATAAAACAGCAATAGATGAATTGTTAACCATCAGTAAAGACGCTAATTACAAAGCTTGTCTTTTTAGAATGTGGCGTAGAGTTAAATGAAAGCCGTTGGTTTCATTGGTATTCCAGAGCTTTCACGAGCTAGCTTCAAGGTTGTATTACTAGCAAAATGTCACAAATAAATTCTAACTAAGTAGTGAGGAAGATGCAGTAGAATATTTTTGCACGTTTTCCTCATGGTGTGTCAGACGCTCAGCCTCATCGCAGTCTTTTCCCCCAAAACCAGCTTTTCCTTTGAGACTGTGGGGGTTGTGATTGCTAATAGTAAAGGGCACAGTCCTGTCTCTGCAAAGAAGTCATTGACCTGTCCCAATGATGTGAATATAAATAAACTCATAAATGAAGTCACATTGCCAAGTAAGTCTTTTCCGTCTGAGTCAGATTTTTTCCCTCTTTACAATGCCGACGCTGGTCACTTTTGATTCATATGCACAAAGACTTTTGTGTTAGCTGTCCCACTGTGTTATTACTCTCTCTCTCTGATCCACAGCGAGTGTAATGTCTGCTGTTAATCACTGATGTAAAAAGCTCGTCATCTATTGTCTCTCTTTTGTAGGAGTAATGGGTGAATACGAACCTAAAATAGAAGTTCATTTTCCCGATTCAGTTCCAGCAGCGAAAGAATCAGCGGTGAAACTGGAATGCTTCGCTTTGGGAAAGTGAGTCTGCCTTACAGTATGTGTGTGACACAGACCGTACACTCATTCATGCATGAATTATAGCTACTCAAGACGATTTAAGAATGCACAAGTGTAGCATTACTCATGCTCATATTCATCAATCCATAGAAGCACGAGGGCCGTAACATGAAAAAGACAAGGGAGACAAGGCAGTTTGATTTGCAGGGAACAAGAATTCACAAAGCTTTTGTTACAACTACTTTCCTTCTGTCCTTAATCGCACTTTGATCAGAGCAAGTGACAGTTACAATCCTGGGAACTTTTTGTTCCTCTTTTAACAGCCCTGTCCCAGAAATAAGCTGGAGGAGAACAAGCGGCGTCCCTTTCCCCAGCAAAGTCAAAATGAAGAATTCAAATGCCGTCCTTGAAATCCCTAATTTCCAGCAGGAAGATGCGGGGACGTACGAGTGCATGGCAGAGAATCGCAGAGGCAAAAATGCCGCGCGGGGTCGTATTTCATTCCACGGTGAGTGAGCTGTTTCAAATCGAATGACAGCGAGATGAAGGGACAAATGGAACTTATTGCTTTGCTTGACTTAAAACCTGTTTGTGTACGTTTGGGGTTTAATGTTGCCACGAAATTTCAGAGCAAGCTAAGGGTAGAAACGCTAAATGACTCTTTTTCCCGAGGCTTCAGATTAATTTCTAGTTAATATTCAAATCTGTTTACCATCCCGTGTTTCTCATTATGTTGGTAATCCACTTGTTAAGTTTAAAAATGTGATTTAAATTCAAGCTTTAATGCAAGGCTGCTTTTATGGTTGTATGATTTCTGGTGCAATTCTTTACTAATCCAAGTGCTTCTATAATTAAAACGCATGTTTGAATAGGTAACCTTTTCATTTATTCCAAGCTAAACCTCACTGGCTCCAGACAATGGCGGACACAGCTCTTTCCATAGAGGGAAACCTCTTCTGGGAGTGTAAGGCCAGTGGAAAGCCGAAACCATCCTACAGCTGGCTGAAGAATGGGGAGCAAGTGATGGCTGATGTACGGAGATCTGTTATATTTCTTATTCTGTTCGATTTATGGTTACGAAGCTGATGTGTGCGTACATTACCTATTCTATAACTAGAGCATGCTTAATAAAGCATCGCTCCACTCCCCATGCAGCACTGAGATCCTAGACTGGTTTATTTGTTAAAAAAATGTCACCATCTGATCTGTCATCATTATCATCATCCTGGATGACCATGAAAAAGAAATAATGTCAATGACGCTTCTATTCAGTGCGTTTAAGAAGCAGGTAAACAGTTTTCACCGCTGCTTACTCATTTATGTCAGGCATACATAGAATTGTAGTAATTGCTCTTGTGCCTTTGGATATAATAGGCTGGCCTTGAGATGGATAAGCAGAACTCTTTCTCTTTCCTCCACAGGGCCGGGTACAAATTGAAAACGGGGCCGTTTCTATATCTTCGTTAAACCTTTCCGATTCTGGGATGTATCAGTGTGTGGCTGAAAACAAACATGGAATTATTTATTCCAGTGCCCAGCTAATGGTGTTAGGTAAGATTGCCTCCCTCCTCCTGCTTTTATCCTGCTTATCTGTCTATGCGTTTGATCATCTCCTAAGATAAAAACCAGCAGCCTGCTATAACTTTCCTCTGCAATCAGTCTGTGCACGCATTTGATGTCACCATGAGCTTTGCCAGCAAAAAAAAAATATGAATCTGTTAGTGTCTCATTTTACTTTCAGTCATTTCATGTATTGATTTGGATGCTACAGATGCATTGTTTTGTGGCACTGTGCATGCTTTCTCATGTAGACAGGCTATTGATTTATTTGCAAAGCTTTGATGACTTCCATCTGAACGGCTCAATAAGAAATTCAACTCTCTTGATACATGTGATGACTCGAGTGTCCTAATGATGGCTAACAAAAACATTGATGAGCGCAGGCAATCGCTGATGGCTCGAGACATGCTTGAGGTGGATGTTGTGTGCATGCATGTGTAGCTGAAGGGCGGGGTGACTAGCGGCGCGCTTTCAGACCAGTAGGCTTTTGTGCTGAGTTAGTGCTGAGATTTCAAACTGCTCCCTCTGAAAGCTGAAGGAGAGTTGATCTCAGTACAGCATGGTTGATCGGCAAAGGATCAGGTTGCCTATATATTTTTTTTTAATCTCACACCTTTTCTTTGCTTCCCCTACACACAGCTTCACCTCCTAGTTTCTCCAAAAGTCCGCTCAGGGCCTTGCTAAAAGCTCGCTCAGGCAGCGAAGTCACTCTTGAATGCAAGCCTCAGGCCTCACCCCCAGCAATTAGCCTGTGGAAGAAAGGGAATGAAATCCTGCAGAGAACTGAAAGGTAGGATAAAAGTCCAAGTGTATATTCCTGGCAGCTTTCATTCGCATTCACTGCAAGCCGACTTGCTTCAATAGCGCATTTGGCATTTGTGGAGATGCATAGAAGGAAAGGCTAATGAGAAGAACGAGAGGGCGCCCACCAGGAAAATTGCACATAGCTAATATACTGCGTGCCCCCTCGCGTGCAAATAGCTCGGTGTTAAGGATGGAGATGCCAGGTGGTCATATCAACACTGTCTGTGTTAAATAGTTAAGAAGATAAAAGCCCAGTAAATGGAGTTTCTCCTCATCTTGTAGACTGAGGAAGGAATTCAAAAATAAGAATGAAGCTACTGCACCTGTAATTATCTGTTTTATCGTGACAGACAAAGCGTTACAAGAGCTTGATTGATGCAATCACCAAACGGCAGAGACGAAGGCTTTGATGTGGAGAGCGGTCTCAATAGACAAGAAACTCTGCACACAGACACAAAGACAATGAGCCAACATCAAGCATCACTTTCAGCAGCATAAAGTGGTGCTTCATTTAGTTGTTGTCCTTCTCTGTCAGATTTTTTTTTTATTGGATACACCAGAACGTTTCACACTAAAGAAGTATTTAAAGGTGGAGAATTCCAAAGGCATATCAGAAGCGAGAAATGACACATTTCAACGATCCATCTGCAGGCTTTTTGTCATCCCCACTGGCAAGAGAAGAAAAGCTTAGATAGTTACTAAGTTATCATATGTACATCAAGACTTGGGAACACACACTCACACACAACAGACAGGACAGACTGAGTACAACCTCAAATGCAGGCATCCCAGTACACGAAAGAAATGCTGTATGAATCACTCCCATGCTGCCTATTGAAGAGCAGGTCTGAAAGAACAATATGAGCAAGGCGTCTTGTCAAAACAGCACCGAGTCTCTTTAGTTGGCTCCAGATGGGAAGCTGCATCTATAGCGGTGGAAAATTGGTAGAATTCCCAAGCTGACTGACATTTAGCATATGTGAAGCCCACGTACTCTCTCAAGACTGGATGTATGCAGACACTGGAAGGGAAATGTTTACTCACATACGCAGTCATGCTGTAAATTGGAGCAGTGTTTAGAAAATTAATTTTACACACATTTTCTCACTAAATACCACTTCAGTTAAGAATTTCTTACAACCTTCTGGTTTCTATTCAAGCTTATATTTAGCTCGTGTCTTAATTTATACATGTTTGAAGATAGACATCTCTTAAATAACTACCTCCACCTCACTGTCGCGTTTACTTACAATATATTGAACAAAGTGGGAGTTAAAGTTTTTTTTTTCTTAAACGTTTTTGGTTGATTGCATCGGGAATATTGGCAGAACTCTGCAGAGCAGTTAATGTAAAATTTTACGCATGTAGCGCTACAGTCACACTAAGAAAAGCAGTGGCTGGAGACCACGGCACATCCAAAATTATTGTGACTATGTGCGACGACCTTGCGATCACATTGCCTTTCTGATCAGGTCTGCACCCACTTGCTGTCAGTTGCTGTCTTCAAAGCAACTTTGATGTGTCAAGACGGTGATGAAAAGGCAATAAGACAGTCTGCAGGCAGTTTGCAATTGAATGGGGCCAAGTTGGCAATGGCATGCATGGATGGCAATTTAACTGCAAAATGATGGTCAGCAACTTTGCTTTTACATAGCAATATAAGCAGATTACAACCAGCTGAGTAAAATCTATTGCAAAGAGACGTATCGCAGACGAGTTGCAGTCATCTGTGCAAACTGACTCAGGTTGATTGCAATGTGTTTGCAACCTGTGCGCATTTATAAATTATTTGCAGAGCTTTGCCAGTCTGTCTGAGAGTGACTACAGTCAGACCACAACTATCTGGAGACAGTTTGCCTCCCAGGTTGGTGACCTGTGCAGTCGCTTTGAGATTGAAAGTGGCCGACCCGAGGTTCAGGGTGACCAGCTGGTTACAGCAACTACACCAAGCAACAGCTAATTTTTCCTAGTTGCAAGCAGGCAGCCATTCTGTTTTTACTCTGGTGTGACTGAGCCATAATTTATTTAAAATATATATATTTTTCTCTTTAATACTTGAAAAGAGTATCCAATTAGCAGCTGGCAAAGCTATGCCTGGTTAGAAATGACAAAGTATAACATTAGCTTCTTAAAGCTTGTGTTGTTTGCTGAAGCTAGTTAGCCTAAAGTTTCTCCCACAGCCACGTTGGTTATAACTCTTCTCAGTTGTGTTACTATTATAGCACAACTTTAATGTTTATAATCACAAATCTGTCAAAATAAATGATAATGATTGTCACTTGTTGTGTTTGAGTTTTAGCAAAGGCTACCTTGTTTTTTTATTTGCATATTTAGTTTAATTCCCTTCATCTTTGGGATTGTAGTTATGTGTTATAGAACTTGTAGTTCCAAGGATTCTTGCCGCCTAAAGAGTCTACTTAGTTAAGTATCTAACCAGTGAGTGACCTCTCAGCATGGTCAAGGTTTCACAGTGACAGTGAGTTATTTGACAAACCTTTGAGAATTTTACCTTCTATAATACATGGAGACAGACAAAAATGTCACATGCCAAATGTAATGAATATCAGCACAAAGTAATGACTGTAGACAAACACTTTAACTTAACACTTGCCATCTTAGCCAATACAGTAAAAAACTGCTCTCTTCTCAGGATTACTTTGCTTCCAGATGGAACATTAAAGATTGCCAATGTAACCAAACGGGATGCAGCTAGCTACACATGCATCGCTAAGAATCAGTTTGGGACAGCAAGCACAACGGGAAGACTGATTGTCACTGGTAAGTCCTGCCTAAAAATCTGATCACTCTTAATTGATCTTCCAGTATTTGCTCTTCTTTGTTATTATATTTGTTATGCCACACCCGACAAGCTTCCCATTTAAGAAATGAGATTTTCCTTTCAACGTTTGTGATAATTTTGCACACAATGGGTCCTTGATTTCAGAGAGTAACAAAATAATTATTTTGACAGCTGTTTTTACAAGATTTTAATTTGCTAAATCAACTCTTGGATCTTAAAATAAAAGAAAACAAGACAAATGCTGGGAAATATATTTAATTGCTTTCTTGGTGAGGGTTAGGATAGAAGGTTAATACCAATCGTATGTCTGTACACTAACGATAAAGCTAATGTTGTTTCACTTTGTGCTGAATATGATTACACTTGTTTTTGAGTGTGCAGGTGGCCATCTGTATATCGCTGCAAATATCAAAAACAAATACATAAAAACATTTAAATTATCTGCAACATTATGCCAGGAAACCGCAGGTTCTGGCATAGATCTGGATGTTTCTTTGTGATATAAAACCCACCTAAGCACTGTGTGGGCCAAGAACAGAACTAGGATATGCATGATCCACAGAGGCCCTGATCCTCAGTGGTCCCGCGTCCATGACCTGACGGGTCAGTGCTGTTTTGGTGGTGTAAGGAGAAAGCTTCTGTGGCAAAGTATGATCGGATTAGATTAAGTTGTGGTATATCTGTCATTGATTGTGTTTCAAGTTAAGGGCCTACATGTATCTAAATGTTGTATCTGACTCAATGCAACAATATTATAGTTTATATATAAGCATACTCATTTATACACATCAGACATTTCCAACAAATGTTATTTAGGGGCAGCACTGGGTAACTGATACACATGAGTGGACAAAATAACAGTTATTATGGATATGGAATAATATGTGTTAGATAACAGGTTCCACTTAATTCAATTCAATTCAATTCAACTTTATTTGTATAGCGCCAATTCACAACAAACAGTCGCCTCAAGGCGCTTTGT